>CM069443.1:60180479-60517979 GCA_035610835.1 Ophiura sarsii | reverse complement strand
GGCAAAGACATTTCATGGCCATGAGACCTTCAGATTGCCTGGACTTCATTCATGGATGTGTACTTTTGGGTAGACCAAGCTTCCCCAAGATAGACTGAGACACTCAGCTTTCTTATTCATCTTATTTGTGACTTTTCTCCCCTCCATTGAATTCTGAAAACACACCGCAGCAGACAAACCGATCAATAATATATGCGATGGAATGACAGGTATGAAATATGAGTTGTACCTGTGGAATGTGGATGACATCCCCAAACCGGAAGTCTACTTAGAACGCGACATTACTTATATTTATAATACAATTAGTCCATTGATTGTTTTTAGCTAATGGTGTACTAGAACACACTATTGTTAATCACTAATCCTATAAATATTGATGTTTTTAATTCAGGCCTAATCAAATTATAAACATAAACACGGACAAACAAGCTTCTGTAAGGAGGTGTGTCATTTTTACTTGAGGTTAATTTACCGGATCACGTGACCAATCAATCACGAAGCGGGCGGCGGCTGTACACCGATTGCCTGTATGTGTGCACATACACACACAGTGGAAGCATTCCTGGATTACCCACTGTACACGGAAGAAAGACCTTCCGTGAAACTTTCTAAACGTTCTTTTTTGATCCGTGTTGTTTTAATTTAGTTTTGAAACCTGTCGAAGTGTTCTTGTGGATTTATGATTGGATTTGGAACCTGTAACCGATCGATTTAGCTGCTGACAAGTTGCGGTTGTGTGCTCATTTTTTCTCTCGGGAAGTTGGTTGGCACTCAGCGTGCATGCAACACCGTACGATTTATCGATAGTTGACACGGAAACTCAAACATGGCGGACGGAGACCCCTCACAATTCCTGTCTGTAGATAGGACGGAGATCAACGATCCAGCTTCTCAAGCAGAATGGACTGCCAGGAAGTTAATATGGGTGCCCGACGAAAACCATGGTTTTGTCGCGGCCAGTGTCAAGTCGGAAAAGGGGGAGGAAGTGACCGTAGAAATTGTGGATACCAACAAAAAACGAACAGTACACAAGGATGATATCCAAAAGATGAATCCCCCTAAATTCAACAAAGTTGAAGACATGGCCGAATTGACGTGCCTAAATGAAGCCTCGGTGCTCCATAATCTCAAGGACAGATATTATTCTGGACTTATATATGTAAGTAAACGTACAAATCAAACCCTAAAACTCGACCTAAAAAGTAACTGACGAAACCGCCATGTATAAATTCCAAGGTCAGGTCAGAGTTCACTTCACCAGTGAGTCAAGCCAAACAGTAACACAAACATAAACAACAACATAACATGTGAATAATTTCTTCACAGTATTTATGTAAATGTATAAATGCTAAGTAGTATATATTCAAATTTCAATTTATTGGGTTCTTTCCCAGCACAATTATAGGGTGACGCAGGGTGACAACATTAACACTATAAACAGCAGAACACAATTCATTTTGCCGGTGAAACCAAGTTGTTATAATAATTTAGTATTTTCACCGGCGAATGCACCTGTATGTTGTTATTTTCTAAACAATGGAATTTGTTGTCTCTAACAATCCCGGATGTCCGCCCCTGCCTATAGGTTGGGGCGGACCTACATCATGCCGGTGAAAACAATCAAATGCCGGTAAAAACAAAAGCAACTTGCGCAGATCAATCAATTACGGCAACCGCACATTGCGCCTACTGCGAATCAAGTGCGTAACGCTCAGCGTTTAGTGCGTGCATGGAATGTTTTGCTTTTGAAACACTGGTTGCCAAGCAAATTTGCTAAAAATAACTCAAGGTCCCGTATGTCCGCGCCATCCTATTGTATCACTTTCATGGGTCAGAGGGGCGCGGGCAGGGGTTAAAAATTAAAATATTTGTTGGGCTTCAATGACTGCTAAGTTCTGTCAGAAGTAGCCCTGTAGACTTAGTGTAGGTAGTTTTAGTACATCTTACCACAAGCCAACCTTTTTTTAGAGGGCTATTAGTATTATGTGTCAACTGGGGGGCTAATAATAGCCCTTCGCCCTGTGTATTTTGAGCCCTGGACAGGTGGGGTATAAAGCAATTTCACTCGCACAGAGTCCCGTAATACGGGACTATAAGTTGTATTGTATTTGCGACAGCGTTATGTGCACATTGTTTTGAATTGCAGTGCATCGCAAGACTGCGTTCAACCTTGGGATGAACGCGAGCGCTTGGATTGTGATGCTCGGATCAACAAATTTTGTTGTGATTACAGTTTACAGATTCTTCAAGCCATTCATAATACAAAATTTGGGCCAATCCAAAATCAAATTCCTGCTGTTCTATTCTGCAGCTGAAATTTAGAATCTATGTCTGGTTGATGGTAATGCTCATGAATTGATTAAATAAAAGTCATAATCAATAAGTCTTATCGCCAATCGAACAAATCCATTGATTATCCTTCTCTGATGCATTGTGGGATAGAAAAGGGGGCATATTTTGTCCCTTTTCAATCCCACAATGCAACAGAAAAGGATATCAATGGATTTTTTTCCGATTGACGATATCTTATTGTTTAGTCATTCGGATTCTAAGGAATTGCACCCCTGATGCAAAAGGCCTACACTTGACTAAAATGTATTGATAAATTGAACTTCATTGTGTGACCTTCCACACAAGTATTGAAGTTTATAAAGACTAAATATTGTGCCCATTTTAATACAGTAGCAGAAGTTGAGACTGTGATTTATTAACCCTCTTTGAGTAGGCCTACTACGAATTACTACGATGCAGTGTGCTTATGTCACCCCGCATGCAGGGCCGCAAGACACTTTTTTCAAAGGGGGGGGGGGGCGTTTTAAAATTAAAAAAATTGTGAGTCAAATATTTTTTTCATCTGTGTACAAATATTCCGGGGAAAATTTTCAAATTTTCAAAGGGGGGGGCGATCGTCACCATCGCCCCCCCCCCCTTCTTACGGGCCTGGCATGGCCGTTTTTTGATGAAATAATGGCCTCTGGCTATACTTGGCAAAGTATACTGAGACGAGTATGGTTGACCTCCATCAGACTAGCGGTAGATTGCTGGCCTCTGAACCCAGAGGTCTGGGGTTTGAGCCTGCCCCGTGTACGTGGTGGACCTTTCCCTCTCACTTTTTGGCCGCGAAAAAAAAATCTTTGGAAAAGGTGCCTCGGGGGTTCGGGTTAAGACAATACTAGAGAGTCATTGGATGCGGTACATGCTTCAAACGTAGAGCTTCTGCTTCTGAAGTCATGAAAAATGATTGTGCCACTTTTGGTTGTTGGTGAAAATATATTTTTGAATGCTTAAAATGGTGATTGCCTAAAATGCTGGGTCACACTCACATGCACATGTGCCTGTATCGGTGCATCCAAGTAATTTATTGTCACTCATTTGATGCACTTCAAGGTCACAGGAAATATGAGAAATGATGCAAACCTTAATATTATAAGCTAGAATTGCGTTCAAGCGTAGATCCATTGAGGATCTATGATATGATACAAGACAGCAAGTTTGTAAGTCCAGGGTCCTGAAATCAAAAGTAAAACAACTATATTTTTGCATACATTCAAAGACGGTCTTTGGTACACTTTTATTTAATGTTTAATTTCTTCAAATGGACTGTTACCTTTTAATGAAACAGTAGAAGTATTGACAGGGGGTGTTGTCCTACCCTACTTTATAATTTGTCATTAGGAGTGGTCAGTGGATTGAGTATTGACTGAGGGAGGGGTGGGTAATTACTAATTGGTCTTGTAGCTTAAAATTACTCGACATAGTAATAATTGGGTTGTTAATTTAAAAATTGGCCATGTAAGCTTTGAATCTCGTTTTCCCAGAGAATAGTTTGAATTAATTAATTTGGGTTTTATAGGTTTGCACCATTTAAACTAACAATATTTAATTGATTGTGTATAATTGTACCTCCAAAGTAAAAACACTTGCAGTCATCAGTGAACATGCAACATATTTTATTATAATATTGGCTGCATTTCTATGCTTTTCGTTTGGGATATTTATCAAAACACTCAAGTCATTGCCCTATAGCCTATACTAAAACCATGAGCAATTTCAGCATCCATCTTCTTATTATTGAATTTGTTCTCGGCAATACATAGGAATGACTTGCGACCTTTTTTCATCTCTTTCTTAACCCATGCATTGCATGTAATGCCTCGGTGTTTCGTTCATGTTAAAGTTAAACGCATACATTACATACACATGGCATTATACTATCATGTGCGAGTATGCATTCTATCTAGATGGTTGCCGGCTCATTTTCCCTCTCCTTAATTTTAGTTTTACAATTCCCTCTAAGACAGGGGATCTCAATCAATCACTCTGGCTCAATGCGCCACCCATATCTGACGGGGAGAAATTAGTACCACATAGGGTAGGGCTGTGAATGCACAGGCAGTTTTGTACCGAAACGTACCTACCCCCCACCCCCCCCCACTCCAAAAAAATTAAAATTAAAATAAATCGGGAGTACAAATTTGTCACGTAAATGACATGAGTGACCGCTCATGTGACCCCATACCATTACATGTCCATGTAACCTCTATCTTGGTAATTATTAACCCTAACCCCTAACAGGGTTTTTAACCAGGATCACACTTTTGGAAGAGAAAACACCAACTAAATCGTTGGCCCGTCAGCCCACTCACGTAGCCCCGACTCTCAGCTACTCATTCATGCAGTATACCGTGCTCACTATATCTATAGGCTTGGTTGATTACGTCAGACATACATTTTCAATACACGAACCATCCATCTTTTATTACCAAGTCACATGCATACGAACTGAAGCAGTTTTTTTTAACTTGAATTTCACAATAATTTTTAAAAATCAAAATAAATTATACAAATATGTCTTATGACGTTATGTTATATCATGGCAACACTTCTATTGCCATATTTAATACTAAACAAAATGTACATAATGAATTTAGATGTTGCTTTAGAAATAAATTGTATACTATTTTGACATATTAGCAAGTTATAGCAACTGTATGAATAGTTTAATTATTTCAATTAGATCAATTGAAGGTTTTTATATTTGTGAATTTTGCGAATTGAATTTGCAGAATTAACATCACAAAATTGTATTTAAGATATGGTGCATATAGATTGGAAGAAACTACAATGCAAAACAATTGTGTACTTTACTTCCTGCTTTTAAAACTCATGAATGAAAATATCTGCTATGCAAAAAAGGTGGAAAAACACATTTTGACATTCACACAAATGATGAATCGCTTAATTTTAGCATTTCAACCTGGCAACACTACTAGCGTCTTACAGAATTGTTGATACAGTCATACAATCGGGTGACTCATGCTTCGTAAAGTGGTGGGCCCTATACAGGGGGCTAGCCCGCTTTTTCCGGTGGCTGCTTGGAATCACTCACAGTCACCGCAGCAGACAGCGTGTGCATGTATATTGTATGTGTGTAAAATTTCAAATTGCATCAAATGTCAAATTATGACAAACACTATATAAATGTGTAGCCAAAATTTGAATTGTGGTTAGGTGTTGAGATTGGTATGTTTGGTAAAGTGTCACGTTGCAGGTGACCTTAAGTGATGCAGTACATAAGGATGCATTCTATAGAATCATTAAATATGCCACCATATGTCATTGGGTTTTTCGTATATTATTCAATTCAATGCTTGTACCTCGCTGTGTGGGGTATTATTATTGAATGGCCTCATAATTACAGATCAGCTAGAGGTTATGACGTTCATTGTATACAGCCAGCAATGAAGGTGTTCTAATTGAAAAGAATCCCCTTAGTCTGATGAATTAATTGAATTGAACTTGGGGTGGGTGGTAACTTCTTGGAAAGCTCAATGATAACATTTGGCATTGAGCCTTACATACCATAGGGAGGGACAGGGAATTAGTGCTTATTTAAAAACATTAATAATGTGTTGCCTGATTTGGGAAAAGTGCTTTTGGGGGCTAAAGGTGTGCACAAAATAAATGCCATTATGTGTTAAAAATTAACACAAATTTGTGGCTATTTTGCGCTTTTCATTGTTTACACATTTCCTATTCAAATGTCAAAACCATCATTTTTCATTCAAAACTAAACAAGGTTAGAAGGGGGAGGGGGCCAAATACACAATTAAAAAAGAGCATCCGCATTTTTAGCATCTAGCTATTTTTCAATAAAAAAACCCAACAACCACATATCACAGCTATTTTCCCAAATGTATGTGAGACAGACCTTTTTTGTGCCTTATGTCTCAATATAACCCATTACTAACTTAAAATTTTATGTGGATTGTTTTGTTTGCCTATTACAGACCTATTCCGGCCTATTCTGCGTAGTAGTAAACCCTTACAAGAAACTGCCTATCTATTCTGACAAGGTAATCGAGTTGTACAAGGGAAAGAAACGACATGAAGTACCGCCCCATGTCTACGCTATCACAGACACAGCGTACAGGAGTATGCTCCAAGGTGGGTACAGCATGGTTCAGCTCAAAGGTTGAGCAAAAGCAAAACTAACACACAATCGTTATAATATTTATAGAATCATTTTATTGCTTAACTTGGTTTAATATTGAATAAGACAAATAAAAACACATGATTATTATTGATATATATCTAATGATAATTAAAAATAAAATAAACAAAGCTTGAAAATTCTGAACATCTTCCTCCCTATAAATTCCTCACTTTCTCCTCTCCCTGCTTAAGTCTCCTCCTCCTCAACACCTGTACTTTCCCTCCCTTCATCCCACTCCACTCAAACCCAATATTCATTCCAAATGTCAGAATTCAAAATTTGAATACATACCAATTAAATTCAAAATTTTATTCAAAAAATACATACCAATTGAGTTAATTAATGGTCCAAATTTCAATTAACCTAAATCATTTAAACCACTCCGTTCAATTAGCTCAATTGGCCAAAGGGAAGTGGTCCGAAAGCAAGCCTTAAATTAAGTGGATGCTGGGGTTTTTCTTTAGACCTGTTCCTAAGTTTTAGCTCCTGGGTGTTTTCAAATTTTGTACAGCAAAGTATAGGACCAGGAGCTTCTGTTATTTCCTGGTCCACTTTATACATCCAGTTTGCTTAATTCGAGGACAGTGGGCCGTGTACAACACCATCACCATCCCATACAATATTGTAAAAGTGGAAATGTTCACGCGTGTAATTTTGTGCGCTTTGCACATTTTGAACAATTTTGCTTGTTTTTAATTTTGCAATTTTGCGATTCCTTACATACCCCCTACATACAAAAAATGAATATATTCGCTCATTTTTATTTTTATGCTTGCTGATAATTTAAGCACGAAAATAAATGTAGCACAAACATTTCCACTTTTACAGTATACTCAGGTACTTCAAGTGACCAACTGAAAGAATTGTTAAGTCCCAAACTCAGTGGACCATGTAACTATACACACACTAATAGTCGGGCGGCGGCTCCCATAGACACTGTACTTAAGCGTGGCACCCCCTCTTGCTCACGATGTAAACGTAACCAAAACAAGTTCAATGAATTTTATAATTATTATCAGGAATCGCTAGGGGTGTGAGATTTGTTGTAGTGTCATATTTTCCAAGAAATGATCATTCTAAGCAGGTTATTTTTAAAAATAAATTCGCTGAATATAGTACATTGCTATAATATGACATCGATCCATTGACTACGGAAAAATCAATGTATTTTCACAGTGGCGTTGCCATCCACAATTAACGTCACTAACCTTAGCTGTACACAAAATTCCTTTTTAGTTTGCGTCTAATGTATTTTGTATAGGCCAATGTTAAAATGTTTCAATAAACAACATTAAAAGTCAAAAAATCTAGCTGAAATAATTATCGTGCATAATATACATATATACAATTTATTTGAGACTATTCATATATTTTTAAGACCTTTAGATAAAAAGATATGTGGAGAGGTTCTTCCTCGTATTTCATTTAATCACACTCCCTCCTAATCTGCTGATTAGTTATTCGTGAAAGAGAAAAGCTACAGAAAATAAGATTCACTACTGTATCAGAATACTACCTGTACCAGCTGTTATTAAATGGGTACATTGATATCACAATAGATATCACAATGAATATCACAATGATACAATGATCATAATGGTACAGGGTGATCATGAAACTAACGTGCACATCTCTTAAAAGGACACGACGCAGACCGTATTCTATGGTACTACTGGCGCCGGTGTAGGCCTATTAATATACTCAACGGTTGATCAAGACGAACTAAAGAGGTAAATCGAATACATATATCATATCTATCTAGGATTGAGGCCAGTATAATGCAAGCAATTATTAGTAATATTGCATTGTAAGTTAAATCATACGGACTAGCAAGTCATTTTTGTTTTTTATAAAAATCACACAAATAAATCGTTTATGAGAAGAACGAGGGCATAAATAACAAGAATTTGTTTATATTTTAGGGACTATATTAAGTATGCAATAATATTAATGTTTAAAGATTAGTATAGGAAAAATGCATATAAATGGATAGAGAAGTAGGTATTATAAGGCCTACATCTTCAAATTTATATGCATTTGAGAAACTACTTTATTTTATTATTAATTTGCCTTATAAACACTTTCCACGCGGCAGGCGTCTGCAGACGACATTCCAAAATGTCTCAATCTGTTTAAAAATGTCAACATTGTTAAATTTCATAACCATATTTGGAATCATCATGTGAAATGCATGGAAATAAGTACAAACATACCTCGTGAAAAGTGTTAAAAGGCCAATTAATCATAATAATAAAATAAAGTAGTTTCTCGTCGCCTCGTTCATATTTTTTTATGAAATTCTTCAATATTGTTTGTTAAAGCATTTACAATGCCCGATATGTTGGTAATATATTTCTTAGAGACCAGGTTTTGTGTGACCCACGTCCCCATCTATAACCATGAAATTAAAATATTTGAAAAAGGCATCGTCCTGTTCATGTTATGTTACGCAGCCAATATCAAAAAAGCAAACAATTGTATCGCGAAATACCGCCCTTAAATAGCTTCAATGTAAAATAATGATCACGACTGAATTAGCAGGGGTATTTTATTTCATTCAAATCGAGGTTGATCGTTTGTACAATAATTATAGAATATTTACTGAATTTTGAAGAAGTCACTCAAAATACGGTATAAGTTTGAAATATGATTTTTGAATTATTGATATTAATAATCAATCATTGTGTAGTATGTGTATGTAACTAATGCAATATTACCAAAAACAGTTTCACTTGAAGCTTTACAGTATAATGAAATAATGATTGAGGTGACTCACACACTCTCATTTATCTGTGCAATATAATTTATAATATTATATAATTTATATAATTTACCCTTTTTAACATTGTTATGTCATGAATTAATTTGACTGCCTTGTATTATTATTATATCGAGTATTCATTTGAATCATTAGGATTGATATTAGTTAAATAAATAAACGATGTTTTTATATCAAGACGAACATTTAATAGTAGTGTCGTTTTTATTTATCGTGATGATTCAATTTTGAGATTAGGAAGGAGTGTGATTAAAATATGAAAATACTATGACGAACCCCTACACATATCTTTCTATCAAAAGGTCTTAAAAATATATGTATGGTCTCAAATAAATTGTATATATGTATATTATATACGATAATTATTTCAGCTAGATTGCGGACTTTTAATGTTGTTTATTGCAACATTTTAACATTGGCCTATACAAAATACATTAGACGCAAACTAAAAAGGAATTTTGTGTACAGCTAAGGTTAGTGACGTTAATTGTGGATGGCAACGCCACTGTGAAAATACATTGATTTTTCCGTAGTCAATGGATCGATGTCATATTATAGCAATGTACTATATTCAGCGAATTTATTTTTAAAAATAACCTGCTTAGAATGATCATTTCTTGGAAAATATGACACTACAACAAATCTCACACCCCTAGCGATTCCTGATAATAATTATAAAATTCATTGAACTTGTTTTGGTTACGTTTACATCGTGAGCAAGAGGGGGTGCCACGCTTAAGTACAGTGTCTATGGGAGCCGCCGCCCGACTATAATCTTATTACATTCCACAGTCTTGTCTATGAACATTATAAGGCAATTGAGTCATTTGTGAAGTGGAGTATTTTCATTTGTAGGCCATAGAAACACTATTATTGATTCACTTAATCTAGGATTGAATTCAATGTTGCAGGAAGGGATGTCTATTGATTTGGAAGAAAATTTGGCCACAAAATCTACTAAATGCACACTCTCATAGATTTTTATAAGGGGTTGCAACTATCCATGCATAAATATCAAAACCTACACAACTCCAGGGGGGGGGGGGGGCACTGACATTGGAAAAGAGTATAGGTATGTGCCGCGCTGAAGACCCCCTTTTTTACCCTCGACTGCTAGCTCTTATGACCCCCCTTTGAGCCTGCATCAGTTCTTAAGACCCCAATTTTATTGACATTTAAAAAATCGCGAAATTTTGCATTCCAAAGCCCAAATGCTTTGAACATTTTGCGTTCTAAAACCAAAAAAACACAAATAAATCAAAATGTTGCGTTCTTGCTTATCAAAATTGAACTATAGGCCAGTTCTCAAGACCTACTTTTTTGAAAAAATCAGTTCCTAAGAGTAAGATCCTATTTTTCGTCATAAAATCCACTCAGTTCAGTTCTTTAGCCCCCGCCCCCCCTTTTTTTGAGACCCTGGGCAGCACACCCTTACCCCAAAAAAAGTTGAGTGCTTCCCCCGGGACACAACTGTTTACAAGTTACCTTGCAAAAACCTAGGACAGAATGGGTATGAATCAAATACTTGAGTTTAAAATTTTTAATACCTAAAGCTGTGTATGCCAAGTACGTAAAAGTTGAGCTTAGTAGGGAGTCGCGCAACCTTACTCCCGGAATGCATATAACTAGCTCGGCCCTCTCTGCCAGTGCCATATAACCCAGTTTTCATTTCACATGAACTTGCCCAGCCCAATAAATTGTGTTGGAAATGCGAGTAAAATTCGAGCTGACCATATTATATGATATATCGACATAACCCAGTTTTCATTTCGCATGAACTTACCCGGCCCAATAAATTGTGTTGGAAGTGCGAGTAGAATTTAAGCCAATACCTGGTATGTCGCTCAATCTGGCGACAGGAATAGAATGTCAAGGTGCGTTATTGGTTACGTTATATCAACAATGGCTGCCATTTGTCAAGTTTAGTATTTTTCTAGGGATCAAGATCAGCTAGCAATATACAATTTACAAATTTCTGATGAGCAAGGTGGCAGACATAGAACATTCATACAAAAAGATAAATTATAGATGGAAATGCATCAAATTTGAAATTCAAAGAATATACAAATTTGCCTCTGGTGAAGGTGCTTACAGCTTACACATTTTTCTACAAATTTTGAAATTTTCACAAATTGTTGAACACCCCCCCCCCCCCCTTCCCTAAAACACACCACCGCCCGACAGACCACCACTCGACAGGCCACCACCACCCCAGCAGGCCAACCCCTACTTGAGATGTCCAAAAACCTGTAGAACAGGGTCGGGGTATTCGTTACCATAATACATCTTATTCTAACCATTCAAGAATTGGCAATGTGTGTCTCGTGAACATCCAATTTGCATCAATCACGTCCCAGGGTAATTAACGATGATGTCGATTTTGAAGACTCTGTAAACAAACACAACAGCAATTGCTTTGTGATGAGAGTCACGAATGCCATCAACTCTCTGGCTTTACAATTGCAGTGGGCAGGAAAGACTTGATCAAAGATAAATACACCGGCTCCATGCAGGTATGAGATAGGAGGATCTTCCAATTGACATTTGAACCCTTGTACAATCAATAGAACAATGAGTATCTAGCCATGTACACGTTCCACGCATTGTGACGTTACGGTATCACAAACACATTTAATTGATATTGCTATGCAGACATCCAAATTTCAAATATTATATGCAGCAATTTCATTGGGTAAAATTCACAATTTTTCAGATACATTTATGGATTCTAGATACATTTATGTTCAAAGTAAATTGTCTTGAAAAATATAAAGAAATTAAAAGAAATGCTTAGTTTCTTTCTATTCATCATATTTCCTGATTCTTTTAAGGATAAATTTCAACTATGAGGTATCAATTTAAAGCTTGATTTGTGCATGGATTAAAGACTTCAAGAGGTACGTTTTGATGTGACGGGTCACATTTGGCATACAAGTAATGTGAACAATTCCGAGCACAAAAATAACCTCTAGATTTCCTGTATGCAAGAAAGCCTTCCATGTCCTCTGCATAATGTGTGGCCAATTACTACCGGATATATGGCTATGAATGGTGTTACAACATTGTGTGATGGTGAGCCAAGTGATACAGCCATTACGATCACTTGCGGTTGCTCTTATTCTATAATGCACTTATCAATTGCAACCCCGGCCCCGGGGGACCCGGGAATGGGGGGATGTCCCCGGTACTGTCGTGTATGGTCGCAACAGTCTCATCCCTCTTAAAGTTGGGACAAATTGTATGTCACCATTACAATCCCAGCCCCCTTAGCCGGGACAAAGTTGTTTTCGTTGTTTTCAGTGATGTACATCCCGCTACCTCCCTGGTACACACCCCTGTATAGCCGGGCAACGCTTTTTGAATGTCCCCGCTACAGTCCCTGCATGGTTCCCTCCATGTCCCAGGTCTCCCGAGGCTGGGTTGCAATTGAAGTGCATAACCATACAAGTTATGGTTAGTGGGGACATGTTGCAATACTGTATCTCGCGTGACCCCCTGTCCGAGTGATGCTGGAGGACCCAGGGACAAATCCTGTCGCCAGCAAGTTCGGTTTTCCCCGCTTAATTTTCCCCCATTTCCACCTCCGGAAAGTTTTTTCAACATTTCCATCCCAAAAGTGTTAGGATTAGAGTGTACAGTGTACATCTATTTTCTGGGGTTTTTCGTTCAAAATCTTGTTTTGGACACTGGATTTATCAAAAAACAAAATCTTCGAAATATTTTGACAGTTAAAATGATTTAAACACTGAGGAACTACTTAAAGAGAGCAAATGATCATACATTCATTTTGGATTCAAATTTAAAATTCTATCAACATATTCATTGGCTGGTCAAAAAAAGGTTTTAACGTAGAACAATCATTGAACAACAGATGGGCCACATTGGTATCATAGCATACATTATTACTACATATATCATCGGTGATTAGTTGGTTTAGTTGTGAAACATTTATACATGGTTTGACCTTCATATAGGATGAGCAATTAAATCACAATGGATCAGACAGATATTTCGGCCGCTTGCCAAACATACTTCCTCGATATTTAAAGGTCTGTTTTAAAGGGACGCAAATAGCTGCTGACTTGTTTGGCCGACAGTTCCTAGCCGACATCAAGTTTCGCCCGAAAATCTTTAGTCCCAGGAACAAAAATTACCTGCCCGAAACCCGAAATGGGTTTATTATGTATGGTCGCTAAAATTTGATTTTCGCCACAGATTTTCACTTCCATGTTGACTCTGCCGCTATCTTGAAACACGCATGACCCAATTTCGACAAACGATGGCACCCTAAGAATCAACCTAGAGAATGTTTTGAGAAGTTCAGGAATCCCAAATCCTGCCCGTGTTCACACTAAACGTTAATTACTGTATGTTGTGGTGCGTCGTTGCAATGTAGCTAAAAAGTATTCAACTTGAATTGTGGCAGGCTGCAACAACGCATTGTGTTAACGCTGACGTTCTCCTTTGCCACACGGCGCTGGCTACCATCGCATCCGGCGTCCTACATTGACCCAGCGTCACCTGCGATGAATTGATATAACACACTGTGACAGACGTCGCATGGCAAATATCGCCTAGTGTGAACAATGCTTTAACTAGTTTAATCTCTCTAAACAAAAAAAGGTGTCTTTTAAAGAATTCTGTTGTGAAATGTTATTGATAGAAGCATGATGAAAGGTAAGCTCATGGGTAACCTGAAATTCTCATTAGCCTGTATGACTCTTTAATCATCGTATCGTGTCTCATTATTAAATGTAAAGTGACCAATGGCAAAATTATACGAGAACTTTTTACTCTGAAAAAAGGCCTAGAACTGAAATACTGAATAAATTGCACATTGATAAGCGAATTGTTTGATTACTTATGGTTTCACTAGTCCAGAGGTTTCGGTGTCCTGGATTTTTAAAGGGCTCTTCACAATCTCTGCTAAAGGGCTTTTCACAATCTCTGCAGTAAGAGGCTGTGAATGCACGGGTAGTTTCGTGACTGGGTACCCGACCTATTTTTCGGGCGGGTACCCGAAAATACACACTAAAAAAAAAGAATTAAAAAAAAGTTTAAGTACAAATTTGTCCCCAAAATGACACATAATGGGGTCAATAGAAGTCATTTGGGGGACAAATTTGTACTAAAAAAAAATAAAATGTAAAAAAAATTACCTACCCGGAATAGCGGGCGGGTACTAAGTACCCGGGTGTAAGTCACAGCCTTACTCTGCAGCACATCGTTCCAGATGTCCTTTAAAGGGCTCTTTACAATCTCTGCAGCACATCGTTCAAGATACTCCGAATAAAGAATGGTTGGTGACCAATGCCTGGTTAATTATGTCAATTTGGACCCCAAGATTTTCGAAGCATGGCTATCCTGACACCAAATCTGTGTTATAATCGCATCCATCCATGATGGCCAGTAAATATCGCTCGTGGTCACAAACTGTCAGCACCTGATGTCTGATCAGTTTATCCATCCATAGTATGGTAGTCGCCTCCATGGACGGATGGACTGGACGGTACACTAAAAAGTCTCAAACAGTGAGATGCCACTTGGCCCCCATTTTTCAAATATTTAGATTTGGCTTAACTGGATGCTGTAAGCGCTTTGCGTATTTGAAGTCGTGGCCGATAATGAACCCAATGACCAATGAGGTAAAACTGTCAGCTTTCATTTGGTGTCAAATTGTTTGTCAATAAAATTATTAGCTCTGTTGTGTAGGTTGCTTTAGACATAGTTTAGAGATGATTTTTAAATCAATTTAAAAATAATCTTAAATTGAAGAATATGTGTCTTATATTTTTCAAATTTTATTTTTTATGTTGGTGGTAATTTGTATACAATCTAATTTTAGAGAGTGTTGATATCAAATTCCTACCCACCACAGCGCCGATTGATTTAAGGATAATTTGGTATTATATAGAAATACAATACTGTACATAACAAGTCAACATTTAATTGAAATTTTCGAAATTGGAATTAGAATGATAATATAGAGAATCCACTCCACAAAAGGTTCTCAATGCATGATCTTCAATACAAGTGCTACTGTTCAAATAATGACTTATACATTTGGCGGGTTATTTAAACGAGTATCCATCAACATGTGTGTCGGTCACAGATTTAGATATCTGTGGTGTTGGTCTGTTTAAATTCGGATCCCCCCCCCCCCCCCCCCCCCCCCCCCGCAACACTATTTGTCAGGAAATAGAATACTGTATGCATGTATCGAGTCTTAGATGGAACAAACTGCATCATACCTAAATCATTGGGCACGTTAGTCTTCCGTGTTATGTTATTGATGCACAAACAGTTGTACACCATATTATACTGTAAAACATGGATACATTATTTTGCGAATTTAAAATTACTACTATTTTAGCAGGCATTAAATTTTGTGAATCTGGAAATTTTACTGCTATTTTCAATGCAAAATTGTCAGTTTCACGAATCCACATCCCTCGCGAAATTAAATCACTCCCGAAATTAAGTGGTTTTACACAAGTTCGATATTTCCTCAGGTTCTGGCAGCAGTTGTAGTGGCCGACTGCTGTAATGTAAATCATATTTAAATCGCATCCTGGATTGACCAACCCCTGTACGATACAAGCATGCACAACATGTTGTGTCAATGATGATATGGTTCACGGTCGTATCATTAGCCATGGGGCATCTTCATGTTATTTCGGTATCATTATCGTGGGTACGTGCAGGTTAAGCCAAACCAGGCCAGTTATTTGATGATGAACTTGCTTGCTTAGATGGACAGGACTAAGTAGGAGCAACTTGAAAATAAGACTAAGTAAAGTTTAGATTTCAAATGGGAATGCTTTAGAATAGAATGGCCCGTACGTGTTAGATTTCAAATGGGAACACTTTACAATAGAATGGCCGGTACGTGAATGAAAACATTACGTTGGAGAAAGAAACCCGGTCTTGGGCCTATTATGTAGAAACTATTGCTGAATTAATTTTCTGTCTATGGCACAGTGAAGACATGTACCTAAATGGTAGGGTAATATTCTAAAAGATAGCCTAAGTCCGGAATTGATTATTGCATTGACAGGAAGGATGGCTAACCCGTTAGCCTTGGGATAATGCCCTCGCTTGGTGTTGAAGGGAAGGAAGAAGGTGGGATGATTATGAGTGTTTGAAGCTGTTATGATAACACTAATTCACCATTGGGTGCATCGTTGTTAAGCCTGAATCAAAATGAACCCTTCTGGCCTTGGAAAAAGCTAACCTTGTTTGTCTTCCTTTTTGCTGGATATGGAAAACGTACCTTCCTTCAGGTTTTTTCCATCAAGGTCACAAAAGAAATTAATTTGATCGTACTATCTCGTGTCCAGTAGGAATGACCTTAGATATGGTTCACTAAATCCTTGGTCCAATCTGGTGAAATTCTGTATTTTCGAATTGACTGGTCTGGTTTTTAGTAAAAATTGAGACTGGATCAGGGGTAAAGATGCTTTGTGTTGGGTCAGGTCAGGTCGGGTCAAGTTGGGTTGAGTTAGGTCATGGTGTTAAATGTAATTGAATAATAAATTGGAGACAAAACATATAATGCTCTGCCGGTTTAAGTTTCAGAGGAACATTTTGTCTTGACGTCGTCATCGTCACAACCTGAAACGATCCTCATCAGCGCCATTCACCGACAAGCATAAGAATGCTTTGATAACTTGGACTACACGACTCACGTAACACGTAAACGTAATGGTATGATGGATGGCCTGCGGGTAAATAGCTGGTAGTAATATCATCACTAAACATTGGCAACTATATCTGTATGTTACATATAGGCCTACATGTATGTGTGTTTATAATATTGTGTCTTAATTTAGAAGTCATCTGATAAGGCTCTGTAAACACAACAAGCTGGCTACAAAATTAAACTTCTGATCAGAAAGACATTAGTTTGATTGCTTTACATGCATTATAATAAATTCATACACTCTATGTAGTGTTGAACCAATCAGGAAGCAGGAATTACAAATACGCGGAGTGCATTGAAAGTGTCCACTGCACTCCGCGTGTGCGCCGTTCAAATCACGCAGTGCGCGTTTTGTTTTGATTCGTTGTTAAAGATTCGCGGGTTCGCCGATTTTCACTGCGGGTGTTAGCAAACTTGTTAAAGTGTTTTTAGTCGCCATTTACATAGATCAAAATCATGCTTAAATTGTGAATTTTTATTTGTATAGTGTCGTGTATGAATTAGGTCAATGCATGCGTATGTTTTGATTCTCGAAAAATTAGAAAAATCAATGCACTTGCGCAAATGTTGATATGCTCACAATAGCACTTCCCCTTCGGGGTCGTGCCATTATTCACACATCAACATCAGCGCGCGTGCATTGATTTGTCTAATTTCTCTCGAAACAACACATACGCATTTATTGACCTATAAGCAAAAAAGGTTGCTATTTTTGAAACTCTTTTTAGATCTATTTTGTCAACAAAAAAACATACTATCTCAATGTCGGAAAACAACCTGAAACAGCATCGAATATGCAACAGATTAAAATGTACAAGGCAAGCATGTCTTCTTCAAAACTTGAATACCTCATGCGAATCTATTTATATGTATTGCCCATCCCTATAAATGAAATATGAGCCATGAAATTTGAAGATCATTTATTATGATCAACAAAATATGCTTGGAGGGTCAAGTGTCATATTTGTGTTACACTCAAGTTTTCAAATAATTAAACTATTTTAGCCTGGAGAACAATGCTTTTCTCTTTGTTAGACTGTTCACAAGTCTTGGGCACATTCAGTTCACGAAAATGTTCTGAAAATTAGAATTGAAATACTTCACGACCTTTGTTAATATGAATGGATTGAATAGAATAGAATCATTGCCAAGACTTTCCTCAAGGCCCCCTCCTGCCGGCTGAGACTTCAGTAGTGTTTCACTCTACCTACGTGGAAGAAACGGAAATCAATTAGCGGGAGTTGTTGGGCTCATATGGGCAGCTGGTATGCACATAGTTTGACATTCATACCAGACTGGACTAATTAAAGGGATACTTACCTGGCTTTGATGATATGAAAATCACTAATTGGGTCACAACTTATTTCACGTACAGATTGCTTTAAAAAAAATGTGTGACGGTGTAAGTGGTTTTAGGGCGGACGGAGGGTACAATATTTGTCAGGTAAATATCTCTTTGATCGTTTCGTTTTAATAGGAATCACATTTTTCGATTGAGTACATGTTTGTTCATAATTGAATTGGTTAATAAGAGATCAATTAAGAATGATATGATTAATAGTTAAAAAGATTAATGATTGATTACTCGTGGCAGACTTATAAATATTGTGTGCACTGATGCTATGAATTGAGGGGAGGGCCCCCGTCAATTGAAACAGTACACTTGTTTCTGACATTATGATTATGTCTATCTTATCAGCCCCCAAAGTATAAGATTTATAACACGATACATTCAATGACACGGTAGCAATGATCACAGATGATGTAACGCCATCTTCCACGTATCCCCCATCTCGTCATCTAGTATTAACGGCCGACACGTTACGGCAACCTTCTTGTGACGAAATCCCTCGCAACAAGAGAAGCGGCTAGAATGTTGTCGTCAGCTGTTATACATAGTCCAGTGTGTACGCATCAGTACCATGAAAGATATGTGACATCACTGATTAATTCAAGACCTGTACTGACAAGCCCCGTCTTATTTACCTGTGCGATAGATGATTAATGATGGTGCACTGATATTCAGGAAGATATCGGACAAACCGTCCTTTCTGTGGGTGTATTTTTTGCACAGGCAGGTACAGGAAGTAAAGGTACCTGTCAGAAAATGTTGATGATTTGTGTTGCTTTAACGAAAAAAACTTGAAATAAAAACTATTTGGGTTTCCATTGTGTTGATTGATTTATGTCTGGTTGCCAGGCTCAATTCGCTATACTCTGTTTACTGCAAGATGGATCATGAACTGATCCATGTACAATTATAGCCTGATACTTGTCACCAAAGGTCACGGCTCATCTCTGTCTGATGTGTTCTATGAGCACCATAAGGTCTTAGATTTCCTTGGCATAATAATGGGGTCAATCAGTTAGGAGCCCTTTAGTAAGGCTCTTGTCGAGTTTGAAATATTATACGCTACTATACCATTGGTGAAGATTTAGGGCGGTATTGCTGATGGCGGCTCTTAGGTTATACAAACATTGTCACGGTTGCTGTGGCAACAACAGTGTATTGTTCTATAGGCTACCATCTAAGGTAATACTTTCACATACAAACAGTTTTTGCAAATCATCACTAAACATGCTAAAGGGACAACTGAGCAGTTTACTGATTTTCTGACCCCGGCTTCTCCCCTGGACTTGCAGCATTATGGTTGTATAGTGGTTTTTTTGTCGGTTTGGATGGATAAAGTATGATCTGCAAAATGTGCACAAATAGAACAACCACAAAGTGCTAGCTGCTGGTATTGTGCAACAGCAAATGGAGGAGGGGAAAATTATAACCTTTAATTTAGTACCATGTAGTACAATGTCAGAATCACCTGCGCCCCGGTGTAGTTCCCAATGCAAGTTGTCAAAGTGAAAGTAGTAAGGCAAGAAAGCTGGGTGTTTGGATATGCTTTGTTGTTTAAGTGTGCCAAGTGTATTCTGTATCTGTAGATAACGTTAACATATAAACATGTACGTTATAAACAGATCTGAAATGGATCCTCTCTACAAAGGTGTACATTTCAAATTCAAAGACAGAGAGGTTGGGTTGTTTGAACAATGTTTATTTTCTCTCAATATTTATAGGTCTGTGAGGTTGTAAGCTATTGAACAAAATACTCAATGAAATTTCTTTTTTCCCTTCTAAACACACCGCAGCCCCTCCCACCCCACACCCTCATATCCCCACCCTCATACCCCACCCTCATCCCCCTGCCAAAATCTCCACTTGATTCATAATCAACATCTATGTGTAGACCTACTGCAGCACAAATCATCGAGTTTTCAGCGCGACTATGACGTATAAATAGCAACTAATTCAATCGCACGTGTGTATATGAATGCCATTGGTAATAAAGTACATTTGGTCTCATGTCACCGCGTAGTACATTAAGGTCCCAAGGTATAGTTCTGCCCTGACTGGCTTCAATGTTGTGTTTCTGGGTCCAATGGCATGACACTTGCACATACGGCAGTGTTGACCGCAGTTGAAATCAATTCATTTAAACTGTATCTGGTTCCCTTAAACTAAAATGCCTGTTAATTCAATCAAGTGATGATAGCACTACATAGTTCATAAAATATTTGTCTATCTATATCTACACAAATGTAAACTCCATAAGGATAGAGGTAACATTAGGACAAGTCAACTGTGTCATTAACCCTTAACCATCCTACACACTACAAATCCCTACAGTGCTAGCTGCTGGTACTGCGCCCTTGCCCGGTCTATCTTGTTCTTGTGCCATGATCCGACTGGCTATCAAATGGCAAAAAAAGAGGGTTTTTTAAAGCTGACCAGTTAGCGCAGTCAGTAAGGAGACTGATCCCCCACCCCCACCCCCTAAAAAAAGAAGAAGAGAAATTGACTCATTTTACTCCCCTGATAGTTTCATTTCCAAAAACATGCCTGGGAAGTTCGGTGTAACAGCCAGTATGCACTATTTAACGATCAATCTATAAAGCGATCATAGGTTACTTTACATGTCTAATTTGTGGATTTTGCATCATTTTGTTTTGAAAACAAATATACTCCCAATAGACTTCCTATTCCTCTAACTAAGATAAGTTTATCATTAGAAAAGATTTTTGGAGTTTCCTACGCTGAAATTGCTTGCCAAAACAATGACAAAATTGCAGTTAAGTCACTTCATTAAATAGTCACGAATAGTGCATGAATCATGGGCAAACATTGAATTATAAATGAAACGCTATAATAATATGGATTACATTTGGTAGAGCTCGCTAGTCAACCCCTGTGATGTCCAATAGTTCAATGACATTAAATTGCACTGCTGAGAACATACCATCAATAACCATTAAAGACCAACTTACTCATGTACAAAATGACTCGGTTTCACTAAAATAACATTTGCAAGGTGGTTGACCCAAAAAGTAGTGAAAAGAATGCAATTACATCAAATCTCAGTTGTGAGTACCTGGAATTGCTCGATCGATGTACATGCAATTTACCAATCAACCTATTTCTGCATTCAGGCAAATAAATAGATTGCATGTGTCATTTTCACATACTAGTCCCCCTTAGTTATCCCATTTGCTGAGCCGCCGTTCTTTAGTTATAAACGGAGCTGCTGACGTGGGAGAGCTTAACCTAGATGACAAATGAGTTGAAAGAACATGACACAAAATACAAAATGTGCATTGACTGAGCCGGAATTATGTCAAAATTGGATTTTGTAGGCTATAGCCTATACCAAGTTAACAAGAAAGTTGTCAATGATGTCTATTAGTCAAAGTATACTTTTTGAATTGAATGCAATAATGTTGAGTGCAAGGGCTTTGTGCAAGATGTCCCGATTGAACTATAGCTGCCTACTGATACTCTCTGATTTGCAATTATTATGTAGAGCTTTTGCTTAAAGGGGCACTGAGATATTGGCGAGACAAATAAAATATGGACAAAATGAATTGTTTCAATTGATAAGTTACATAGGAGCCCTTCATGGTAATAATGTATGGGAAAAGGGTTGGAATAATGGCGCTAGATAGATATTCGGTTGAATCAATTTATGTGGCTAGTGATGCTGATATTGTGATCTACATCAAAGTTATTAAATCATAAAATTTTACACGATAGACGGCGAATTAAGGTAAACGGTGGCAGATGGAAGTTACTAGTTTGTATATGGCCAAGTATTACGTAGGTGCAGAGAACCTGATTTGCAGGAAAATTGAGGGCGCCTTCATATACATATCTCTCAATGCCCCTTTAAAAGTGACCCATGCAGTAGAGAGCAGCAAACTAGGCATATAATGAAGTTTAAGTTTGCCAATTCTACACACCACTGACATGCCAAAGAAACAACCAGTCGTTCAAGCTAACCTATCCTGTGAACCTTTGAATTAGGCTGAAATGCCCACTATCACCACTCGCCAGATATTTGGATAAGTTTGTTTCGCTTCAATAATGAACAGCAGCTAATGCATGTAAATAGCCTTTCACCAACAACAACAAACTGCCAAATCACCAAATGTTGTATGGATATCCCTATTTATTTGTCTGCACCACCACCTAGTGTCAATTGAGTCTTATTCAAAACAAAACTCTCCTTTAAAAAAAATGAACACATCACAAAAAGGCCGGTCACCATATCACATGAAACATTTGCAATAAACCCGTTTGATGAGAATCTCAGGAATCACCACATGATGCGTAACCATAGGGCAGCCATTGTAAATATAGGGGGCTTATGTGCAAATAAAACTTTCAAAAGGTAACTAGGGAGCATGATAAGAGGTCCATGCAATACATTGCACTGTGACCTATATGTAGGAAGAATATAATTTGTACAAGAACCAACTCCTAGTGCCATGGGGCTTTACATGACGTGGAAGTGTAATAGAAATGTTAGCAAGCGAGGGAGGCATCACATTGAAATGGCAAATATGGATTTTTGTTGCTCACACGTACATTGGTCTGTTTCTTTCGTTTATTAGGATGTTACTTGCAAACCCATATGACCTACTCGTAATAGCCTGCCCTACAAAGGATGCCACGAAAATAAAACAAGATAAATGAATTTTGATATGGATTTCTTAAATATGGAGAAACGAATTAATTTGAAAATAATATTATGGCAATATGAAACGGTGTTTTGTGCCAATATAAGTGAAAAGTGAAAAATAATCCAAAGCATTACATTTTATTTTCTGTTGTTTGTTGTTTTTTGTATGTTTAATTAGTCAGTCCCCTGTTTGTTGATTTTTAATGCATCATTACTCATAAAGCTAAACCTTTAAAGCCTTAAGATTCTGAACCAAACTCCTTTTTCTCCTTTTTGGCAATATACAATTTAAAATACCATAGTTTTGATATCTCTTAATCCCGGAAAGGTTTCATCACAACCAACCAAATAGAATATTTAACAAGCACCATTAACCATCCCAGAGAGAGACATGCACCAAAGCATACTAGCATAACAAATGGTAGATCAACAAGAGGTTAAAGGTTAACAAGACATAGTTTAGCAGATCTGCTAAGGGACGTTGATACGCATGGTGCACTGTCAATGGGGTGAATCCTCTGTTTATGATGGGCTGCAGAAAGAAGGTAGAAAGGCTACTGGGGCAGTCTGTGAAAAAGGTTGAACAACACTTTAATACTTTTTGCAAGGATTTTATTTTTGCAAATCTTGGGGTCAAAAATTCCACACTTAAATACACTAAGGAAACATTACATAAACCGAAAAGAGCAATAATGACAGTGTGTTAGCAATGTGGTAGCTTGGACTTAGGCTCATATAGTCATACTGTGAAACACCTTAATTTCACGGCAACTTAATTTAGCGAAATAGCATTAAGTCAACTGTTTGCGGCAATATTATTCACTAATTTGTATTATCTTCCTATATAAACATTATAAATCATATAATTGGCTGCAATTTAATTTGGCGAATTGGATCTCCTAGCGAAATATAAAAAATTGCCATTTTTTGGACACACGGTTTAAAAAAACACCAAAATGTGTGATCATTTATTTGTGCGAAAAATATGTTTCCCCAATTTTTAAAATACTTAGTCGGTCAGACCTAGAGAACAGTGTTGAGGTGTTTTCGTTATCTTAGTAAGCATTTGTTATTATATTATATTATATTATATTATATTATATTATATTATATTATATATCTATTGGACTGTGAAATGTGCATGTGTGCATAAATGTTGTTCCTTCCATCGAAATATTTCCAATTCAGCAATCAATAATTCAATAATCAATATAATATTGCAAAAAGGGACCGAAATTTAATGACACAAATGTTGTCATCAGAGTAATAATATGTTTATTATACCAAAATAGGATACAGCAAGTTCTCAGATACCAATCTAAATACGATACATAAGGTAAACCATTTCAGCTTCTACTCTAAATTTCACCCTAAAACTATGATTTTGAGGTTATTAGGAATCGTATCGCTCTGTAACTTGGAATATATTTATGATTTATGATCAGAAAAGTAAAAACTGCAAGAAAATCTGCTTCCAACTTTTTTTCGAAGATTGAGGGCATCCCCTGGAAAAGATCACATATTATACCTTTAAGTAGATATTGCCAATAACTCAACAATGTAGTCATACATGTATCTGTACAAATGATCAATAAATCCTTTATACATTTTTGTATGTGGGTCACTGACCATATCAGAGATCTATGATCAAATACAATAGGACGCTATGATATCTAAAGTTTTCCTAGTATTGGAACATTAAATTAAATATTTGTGAATGGTTTATTTTCACTTGGCCATTTTCATGTTTTACAGAAATTCAACACATTCAAGCAAATTTGAATACACATTTTATGTTTCTTCTAAGCATGGACAAATAATGTGTGTACCTCATAACTAACAAAAACATTCACAGGTCTGTATTTTACTATTAATAACTGCAAAAAATAGACAAAAATAATGAATCGCAAACAATCCACTTTGTTCAACTGTAAAAGTGGAAATGTTCGCCTACATTTATTTTTGCGCTTTTGCACGCTCGACACAGCTACCGCGAAAATAATAACACATGAATATATTTCTTTTTACGTATAGGTCTATGTGATGAAGCTACAAATTGTGAATTTAAAAATATGCAAAAACAGGTCAAAATCGGCAAAACGCTAACAATTAATCGCGCGAAAATTGTCACTTTTACAGGAGTTACAAAAAATGTCACTATACTATTACTATAAATTCTAACTATCCACTATGAAGGATTGACTGACTATTCAAGCTTTATTCATAATCAGTTATGAAAGCTGTCTGACCTCATCCCAATTGAAAGAAAAATCACTAACAACTCATTTTACAATTTATACTCTTGAACACAAAAAGACTCATCCCTTTAATCTTCTAGTATCGTTTTCATGTAGGATAGACAATGCTACAAGTAAGGATTTTGTCAATATTATTATTGTTGACCAAAATTTAGTAGAATAAATTAAATCTGTTCTTTAGTCTATTTTTGGAGACAGTGGTAGTTGGTGGTGATTGGTACGTTTTCTGTCATGGCTGACAGCTTGTGACTTTGGTAATGACACGCCACTTCGTCGGTCAGCAGCCAATCGATAAATGACTGAAGTACATGTAGGATGCCCAACCAGAGTTTTTATTCCGTCAAACCATCATGACCTTGGCCGGCCTGGTCCTGCATGCTGAGACTAGTATACCAACTTGCCTTGCATGATCACCTTCTCTAGACAGTTTCCTTGGCGTCTGGCAATATGACCGAAATAAGAGAGAGTTTGGGAATTGATCAGCCCAAGTAGCCTTGTCTTCACATCAACCTCCTGAAGCACACTTGCATTGGTTCTCTTCATGACCCAGGTGATCCTTAGCATCCGGCGCCAACACCACATTTCAAATGCATTGATTTTGTTGCAGCTTGCAGTTGTCAGTGTCCAGGATTCACAGCCGTAGGTTGAAATAGGGAAAACGAGTGCTTTGACCAGACGTACCTTGGTTGATATAGTGATGCCTCTGTCAGCCTAGACAGTGGCAATTTTGAGCTTGCATTACAATGTGATGAAATAATGCCCTTTAATCTGTGTTTTCAGTTACAGGTATTGTTAAAATGTAATGCTGTGGTGCCTCCCTCTCTCTTCCTCCCTTGCCCCTCCCCCCTCGCCAAGGGCTATATTAATTACCACATTTGGGTTTCTGAGTGTAATTTAAAAACATGTCCAATAAGATTCGGACACATGACAATTTGCTATCTAACTACAGTTACAATTCTCAAAACAATATAGACGGGATCGTGGGACGTTTTAAATGTACACAAGTATATTATCCACAGGCTCTTCTAAAGTTAATGGAAAGTTATGCAGTGTATTCAATGGTTAGGTTAAACACCCGTGCATATTTTACAGTGCGCTCACTGCAGCATATTTCCCCATTCTATCACGTAGCTACACCCACATGCAAAGTACCCATAGGGCTATAAACCAAGGTGGTTGTCTCCATCTCTAGTATGTTCACTAAAACTTGGGATGGAACCTTTCATCATTGGTACATGTAATGGGTTTTTTTAGTTTTAGCTTTTTGATAGAGCAATATTTTTTTCCAAGTCAAAGTGAACTTAAGATCTGTATGTACTGTATGCTAATTCTGAACTCTGAATATTAAATAACATTCGTTTGTATCTTTTGTTTAGTGGTCGGGTCCGTCAATGATGTCATCGGCATACCCAACATATTTGACTGGTGTGGCAAGGCAATAAAACGCTGTAAATTTTCATTTCCAAAATCCTGTTACAGTTGACAGAAGGAGAGGGGTCATGTTTTAGAGTGAGCTCTAATGGATACAATTTTGAATCATGCCAATAACGAGACAATAACTAAATTAACCCCCTCCCCCCCCCCCCCCCCATTAAAATACCCCCCTCTCTCCGTTTTATTGAAAATTTCCCCCATCACACCGGGTTAGGCCCCTTTGTAGCCAGCCAATGATAGCCTAACTCCCCTCTAACAAGATAATTTCATACGAGATATGGAAGCGGATCAATAATCAATGGAATTGATGAGTGAAGCACCCAACTACCAATTCCCATGGCATACTATCCAGAGAGAAATTTACACCTTCAATTTGCCTCATTGAATCAAAAAATGCTTTATCAAAAATAAGTGTTTTATTCTGAATTGGGTGGATCTTTAGGACAGCGCTAATGCAGAGATACCAAGCAGGGTGAGAAATTGAATGATCAGACAGGCTGTTATTATATGGCGAAGAAAATCGTTACGATTATTGAGCTGACAGTGTGGCATGATCAGGTAGGCGCCGAACTACCATGTGGGTGACACAGATTAATAAGCTGCACCAGCGTGGCCCCTCCACCCTCCCAGGTAGTTGGTAAATGGAGATTTGCTTGAATCAAAGTTAAAGATTAATAGTAATGACAGAATTGCAAAAGTCTTTTCCTCACTTCTGTAAACAAAAGTGGGAATCCTTCTGATTATGAAAGTTGCATGCCTGATAGCTGATGAGAGTGGACTGAGCTGCAGTTTTAGATATATTCATAATTCAGGATTGATATTTTTTCGCTTGCACCTCTTTCCAATAACAGTCACTGCCCTCCGGGCAACCTGTCCTGAAACTCTTGGTATGTTGTTTGTGTATCCATCTACTATCTATCCAGTCATCAAATCAGTGTTGATAACCCCCTGACCCTGTCCAAACTACCCTCTCCAAACCATGTCCAAACTATACCAACTTGTATGTCAACAATCCGGTCATGTAAGGTCATGGTTGATGGCAATAATATACCATAACAAACTGATATTGTTTAGATTTATGATATCCTGCCTGCTCTGTCTTGAACAGTTTATGTATTATAGCCCCACACTTCCAATATTCTCACTGTCAAGGTCATAGTTTAGTAGGAATGCATTGCTTACACATGGACATGTGGCTACTGCTGATTGGAATATAGGCATCCTAGATCCCCAGGGTCCAGCCCCTTTGAGAGATAATTATTGGGACTGGACTGGAGCATGAGCACTGGAGTCATCTTAATGTGACCTGATCGTCAGGTCATGGTCATTTAATCAGATGTCTAATCACAGATCTGTGGTCTAATCTACTCTTAAATCAAAGCTCATTGTAACTTCCAGTACAATTAAACTTATTGGGTTTTGATGTAAACATCTTTTGGGCCAAACTAAGAAAGTCTTTAGTGCCAGCATCTGGGTAAACATTACTACACAAGAACATTGATTTGAAAGAATGCTGAACATTCATCTTTCTTCTTTCCTAAAACACTTAAACTTTTATTTTAATATTTAACAAATAAGTGAGTAATTGACAAATTGTGTGTGTTTACGTTGCAGTTAAACATACACAGAACACAATTTGCTATAAATTATCACCAATAATATGATATTTACAATATTTAGAAATATAAAAAAACTTTTTTTAACATAAGTGACCCTAGATTTTCAGTTTTTTGGTTCAGTTGCAAAATTGCAATTTAATTTCTTTTCTTTCTTTTTTTGCCTTATTGAATGTCAATCAAAGGATGATTCCCTAAACCTAACAGGTTTATAAAATCAATATTGTATTCACGCATCTAGTTATTGTCCAACCACATAAAATAAATTATATTTAATTATTAATTTGTTAGTGAGGATAGATAGATCCTCCGTACAATTCTGTCCCAACACTGACATAGATAGCTTACCGGATCTGACACATACCAAAAATATCTCTAGTTTTATTTTTGTAAAACGATGCCTGTACCATTCCAAATACTGCAGTTATGGCAACTAGTGTAAACAGAGCGATTAATTTTAGCAAATTAATTGTATAAATAGGGAGCAGTAGTGATTGACCCCCGAGTGGACTGGTCATCTCTTCCTCAAGCCATTAGTCTTTAGGGTGTTTAGATGGACACACAGGTTGGGGTTTGGTTTCCATGCATGGCATGCCAAGAATGGTGAGAAATGGTCATGGCTGCTCATTTTGCTTTTTCTCGGACGTGGACACAAAATCACAAATACCATTGCAAGATATAGCATAAATTGCCTTTCATGATGGGAGAATTTTCGTCCAAATCGCTATGCATTTCTATATTTTCAGAGCGAAAATTATCCTTTTTGTTTCCCGAATTTTGAATTTACCATACTTTACTTTTCATTAGAACTCTAAAATGGCCAAGTATTGAAGACCATTATCTATTCTAAATCAGGTTTTGACATATCAAAACGAAAATTGCAAAGCAAGGTTTTTTTGTTGATAAAAGAAATATATCCCTGGTCAAATCCATAATGCAATTATTGTGTAAGGAGTTCAAGATCAAATTTCTACATTGACCTTTTGTATTGCTGTATTTAAGGCAGCTATAGTTAACACTTTCCATACAGCTATTGTTTTAACATACAACTTCCCAACTTTCAAGGTCTATCTCAAGGATTACTGAACTAATATTAGGCATGTTAGTACTGGTTTCAATGCATTTCTCATAGTGATTCCAAATTTGGTAATGAAATTAAATAATTTTGACATTTTTGAAACATTTTGTGAAATTTTGGAATGTTGTCGTCTGCAGACGCCTGCCGCTTGGAAGGTGTTAACGAGTCGTCTCTCATTCGTTCCAGGCAATTGAAGTATTGATGACTAGGTGTTCGCTTAGGTATGTAGGTTATGGCCATATTCATAACCAAATTGGTGTACTTCAAAGTAGGTGACCAATTGTGTATTATGTTTAACCAGAAATAACCCTAGCATTCCTATTATTTAACAACCAATTGATATCACAAGTGCACATGGAGGCACTTGAAATGTTCTGAACTAGCTATATAGGTTGTGCACACATGTTTAATGTATAGTGAAAATCCTTTCCACTTATCAATATATTTTATGTATTTGAGTTCATATGACTCATGATGTCAGTGAAATTTTAAGGTACATTGCAGTTTGATATGCTTCAAATGTGTTATATCTATTCCCTAGCTAAAGCAGTGCATATTATATACCTTCATCTTCAAAATTAGGCTGAAATTGTTTTCTTCCTCGTTCAATGAGAATAATTGCCAATAATGCGTCGTTGCTGACTCATAATTATGTGTACCGTATTATCCCTATTAAGCGCCCAGGACCTTATAAGCGCCCACCCCTGTTTTCTCAATGACTAACAACAAACAATCTCTTATAAGCGCCCACCTTTTTAATTAACCGTAGCACTGTACAACAACATTCTTCACGGCGTCCTTCACTAAAGCAGTACCAGTAAAAGCCGTGATTAGATCGCCACCATCTCTCCCTGATCACACTAGGCACTTGGCTACTGATACGCGTACAGTAGCGCTGATACCACTGCCTGTACAGCGACCGGCGAGTGTTACTTTTCCGTTTTAATCGCACGTGGTAATTCCACTAGTGCAACAGTTCCGTGTATCGTAGTAATTTATTGTGCCATTCATTTGTTCAGGAACGGGCACGACCAAAAATTATCACCACAAATGAAAAGCAAAGATGGCCGCCCACATGAAAACCAGATAAATATTGATGGCATTTTCGGCTAAGTTTTTTTTTTTTATTACGCAGTTTTTGAACAAAATTGTAACAAATCGTTAGCGATTTGTCTTTCACAACTATTCATGGAATGTGATTGAAAAATCATACTTTCTTTTTCTTCTATGAGCTAAAACATTATTGGTATGTTTACCGAAAAAATGTCTTCGCAACCTTGCCGAATTCGACAGTCTCAACGATAAATGAGTTTAAAAAAAGGTAATATAATAAGCGCCCACCCAAAATGACTTTGCTAACCGCCCTGGGCGCTTAATAGGGATAATACGGTATTTAAAATTAAGTAAAATGAAATGAAAAAATTCAAAAGTAGTCTCAACACCCAGACTGACAGTTACAATTGAAATAATGTCAAATATCAGTAAATCTCTGAGCCATAACCACTCATGTGTACTCTGGTTGGTAATTCATTGGTCATTTTCATAGTGCTTTAATTCAACCTGGCTTTTATACATCGGGGCTTGATCAGTGGCATGATTATATTTTTAAAGGGGATCCCTAAAATTATGGGTTCAAAGAGCAAAGTAATCGGTTGTTTCAAGTAGGCTTAGTATTATGTCGTGAGGTATTTGCACTTTGATAGCCCCGAACACTTGTGCTGTATTTTATGTTATTCTATAGTGCCAACGAAGTGATACCCTCATAAAATGTTGTCTGGTTACACAGTCAAATTCCATTTTGGGGTGTTTCTGTCTGTATAGTGTAAGGTGTCATGCTGATGCATGTTTTCTGAGTTTGTCAACCGCATTGGACATAAAGATCGCTGAATTGTAAGGGCGCCAGGTTGTCACCTAAGGGAATTCCCCCCACCCTACCCCATTTTCCCTCGCAAATGGAGTTTAATGCCATACAACATCAAATTATGAAAATCTATTCAATTCAAGTTAGTGTCTGAGGACAAAAATGATGAATTAGGCCCTAATTGACAAATAACAATAAAACAAATCCTTCATTTCCACATGGCCAGTATATTATTATTACTATTTATAAATCATTTCAGATTGTTCACAGGTGTTCAGGACAGTTGGCTAGAGGCCTGGAAAAAATGGGCACATTTGGGAAGCTCCTTGCCGGGAAATGTGGGCATTTTGGAGGGAAATTGGGGCATTTGGAGGGAAATGTTGCTCTTCCATACAAAGAAATAGTGAGAGATTTTCCATTTTGGAGGGAAATTCAGGTTAGCGGTCCGGGAAATCAAAAACAAATCCAGGCAAATGCAAAGAAATTTGCTTCAAAAAGTAACTAAAGATTCTTGTCTCCGATGAAATTTCGATCATTTTGTTGAAGTGTGTTAAAACCTATTATAATTTGGAAGATTTTGTAAAATGAAAAAACACACAAAAAGCTGGGGTGAAACAGTTGTAATATTTACACCATGGTCATTATTTCATAACCCATACAGTGTCAAGGATCCGGTAAATTACTAAATTATTCCAAAAAAAATTGCGTTGAAATGCAATATCTCACACCACCATCACATTGAATCCAGCTCTCACAAATTCACCAACCTATAGCTACAGAGGTGTGAACTTCCGATTTTCTGGTCTAAGAATGACACCTTTTGTCGCCATGTATCCTTTAAGTTATATCATCTTTTTTTAACGGGGAAAAAATGCTTGCGGCTTTTGAAATATGCATAAGCATAGCATGACACATTGAACCCAAGTGTGTTTATGTATGTCTATTGTTACCTCATGGAAAGTGGGTTATGGTTGCTGTTTGTGGGTGTTTATCTGAGTGGAACGGATACATATGCCGCTTTAGTGTACCTACGTCACACAAAAATCGAATATTTGAAATTCTTCAAATGACCTTATTTTTGTTTTCAATGCAAACAAATGATCCAAAATGTTGCCCTTTAGTGCACTTAATCAAGGTTTGATTTTAATTTTTGTAGTATTTAATTATCTGTGTAAATAAAACACAACACATGGATGGCATCACTATGTGGATTTTGGGTTTCAACACCCTGGCAATACCGGAAGCGACTGTGTCCAACCTGACTTCATTTCATTGCAATGAGTGCATTAATACATAATGATAGGGATTTAAAGCATGGAGTGATTGAGATTGTGGATTTACTGTGGGTCGCCGCCAGTGGGGGGGGGGGGGGGGTTCCGTTTTTTTCAGTCAACATTGACTTTGGGTACGCATGATTGTTCCAGAAATCGTGGAAAATGTGTTTTTTTCGTACCATGTCCGTGGACATTCCATGGACACTTATGTCCAAGATATCCTCAAATTTGGTGTGTTTTTGGAAGCTTTGTTCCGCGTTTAAAAAAAATTAGGGTCATTTTTGAAGCTATGTCTGCTTCAAAATATGAGGGGTGTTTTTTTGGAGGCTATATCCGCAAAAAAGAACAAAATAGAATGAGAGTTGTGTCATATATCAAATTGTCCCGGGAATAGAAAAAAGGGATATTTTGAACCAAATGTGTCCTAGTTTTTGGGCAAAAAGAGGGACTTCTTAACAAGTGTCCTTGAAATGGTGCAAAGTGGTGGGGGGAGGGTATTTTCAGACAAAATGTCCACGCTTCCCATCTTGCCGGGGTGTTGTAACACAAAATCCGCGTATTGATTAAATGTTTTGCTCAGGAAAAAACAACAACCTCTTAATGAGGATTCCCATTGACTCTGGAAACATACTTTTATGTGATTTGACCTTTTAAGAAATTAATTTCTTGAGAAGCCTCTTTTAATTAAGAAGCCCTATTTGCTGGTGACAGTGCAGACAATAGAAGCAACCTTGTTTAAACTAGGTTAATTGTTAATAGCTCCTTGAATAAGATCGTCATAATACCTGATAAATATGTTATTTAGGACCACAGATTGTTTCCCACCGCTAGAGCGAAGATCTGAAATAATATTAAACGTTATAACAAACTGCAAAACTGTTTGTTCTTTTGTGTGCTTCATCATTTGCACTCTGTCATCAAATTTGCTTAACCCCCTGAGAACTACCGGCCGATTGGTCAGAAAGATGGATACATCATTTATTGCACCAATGAGAGACATTGTTGGAATAATTGTATCCCTGATAAAGATGGCAGTGAAACAATTTACAAGCTGCATTTGAATTGGCTGTTCATATGAGTACATCTTGTAATAAACCAATCAGAACCACTGTAAGATAGACAGGTAGACCCCAGGGGGTTAAAAGTGTTATTCAAAACTCGGTAGTTCTTCGCAGACACCTAGTAGAAATATATTCAAGTATTTTCAGTCTTGTTCAGACGTTTTGGTGCATGAACATTAACATAGCGTGAAGATTTTCCACTATTATTAGTTTTAGAAAACTGTTAAACAGCGGACAAGTTTTGTCTGCCGCTAGCTGTGACTCACAGTGACTCGCTTAATACATAGAATTGCCAATGCTGCGGTTTCCCTATATTTCTTTCTAGACCAACCCATCTTCTTACGTCCCAACAGGGATCCACTGAGCAGAATATCAATCAAATAAGATGTGTGAGCGAATGGGACTTGTGCGCAGTTGTGGAAGAGTATAGTGATTAATTGCGATTAATCTTCAACATATCATAATGTCCATATTAATCTAGTTGATTTATAAATCAATTAAATCAATGTAATGTGTGTCTGCAGGGTGTAGTGGATAAATCAGTCTTAAACTATGATTGCTCTAATGTAATGTAGTTAAAACAGTGATTTAGTGGGGAAGGAAATATAACCGGAGTTTAACAATTATCAGTGAGCCAAACTTGGCAAATGCAATAGGTACTTTAAACAGGAAAATCGTCCTGAATCTGTATGAGGTATAGTTTAAAGGGAAGGGGCACTGAGAGATTTGTATGGGCGTGCGCCCTCAATTTCCCTGAAAACCAGTTTTTTTGCACCTGTGTAATACTTAGGCATATATATATATATGGGCGATTCCATGAAAATGTGACGGAGCAAAAAAACTAAAAAATGCTCCAAAAGTTTTAATTTTACATTCATGTTGTGCAAAGCCTATGCAAACGTTCAGGAAAAAAATATTGCAACCATTGACAGTTGTTAACTATGATTTTTTTTAAACTTTTCTTACTTCCAAAACGGTAACACGTGTTACCGAGCAACACTTTTTTGAAAATATTTCCTAATTGATTTGATTTTAATTGATGCCACTTATAATTTTAATCCTACTAGTTAGGCCCTATTTAAAAATAGTAAACAATTTGATAAATTCATAACCACCACTCCACTATAAGCCATCAAAATGGCGTAACGCGTGTTACCGAACTCATATTCAGTAAAACGTGCTAAAACCTTAATTTTTTTAGAGTTAGTTATCACTATTTATGGTTTATATGTTAGTTCCATTGTCAAAGTCAAACTTAATTTTAATTTAGAAATTAAATAAATAATATAGAGCTAGTAAATTATGGATGGACAAAATGTAACGCGTGTTACCGACTATTTTGCAATTTACAAAAAAGTGAGAACTTAAATTCTTGTTATTATTCTAGTATTATAAACCTTGGGTAGGTACTTGCTCACAGTAGTGACCAATTGATTGCAGGTAGGTTAGTTTAAATACACAAGCAAAACAAAGTTGGGATTTTTTTTAGTGCGTCTTTTTTCGTAACACGTGTTACCGATATTCAGAGCGGTCTTACATTAACATGAGCTGATATTTCATATTGGTGTTAGCATGAGGATTTAGCCTTAAGTCTTGGGTATTACAATACAAAAGATGTAAACTTCATTCAGACTACTTTTACAGTTATAGAGGGGAGAATAAAGAATGGCGCCCTAAAATGTAACGTGTGTTACCGTGGAATCGCCCATATACTAGCTACCATCCGTAACCGTTTACCATAATTCGCCGATTTTTCTAGTCAATCTCTCTGACAGTGCCCCCTTTTAAGCTCAAAACAAAATATCAAATCAAATCAAATAGACAATGGGAAAACGCGTATTAATTTTCAAGTTATTTAAAGATGTTCGGATGATTTGATTCAATTGAAAATATAATTATCATAATTCCACTTGAAATTTTGCAGACCTTTCAAATAGTACTACGAAGACTTGATACTGAACTTATTGTACCCCAGTAATCTGTTAGGCTAGTTGTTGTTTTTAGTACAATGCCCCTACTAATGTTTTCCAAAATGAAAGCTGGCACCTTTGATTACCTGCAGCCATATGCTTCCTACCTTATTTATTCCCCCATAATAATAGTATACTCTGTAAGTCAAGTTGAATTATTGTGTGTAAGGCTAAATAAGGTTACCGTCTTAAAGGTTACTTGCTCAGAAGCCTTTTTTTCCTTTATATTCCGTATGTCAGGAACATTTAGTTCCATTTCATTATTAGCGACTTAGCGTGTTACCTCCAAACATTGTAAGTAAATATACTTATTGATATTTTGTGAAATGAATAAAAAATGCACTCTGCTGCAAGTGTTAACCTCCTTACAGAGCTTTTAGGCTCTTTACCACATCATTCCTTTATCTGCATCAGATTCCAAAAGCTTTCAGACCATCATTTATTTATCCCACAAAAACACAACACTTTATTTAAGTTCCTGTGTTTTTATAAAACACTATCCTCGCAGACAGACCTCAATGCTATTTGCTGAAAGCCATGGCATAATTTAAGTCACCACTTTTTAACTATGATTTTCTTCCAAGATAATCATCACTTTACGTTATGAATGTGTGTCAAATACATGCATATCGCTGCAAGTAATTTACATGGCATTCCAGTGCAATAATGTTAACAGTGTCATTAAATTGTTCCAAAAAATCTCACTTTATCACCAATACTTGGAATCGGGCGTTAGAAATGAAAACATGCTGCAGGGATTGCGACGACGTGTATCAAACATTAAACACAGCCATTCGTCAGTTAGCGCAGTCTACGTAAACAGGGATTTTGAATGCAATTAACACATACCAATTCGTAGGTGTTAATGTGGCGATGCATTCCAGAGAATTAGATTGAAAAACAGTTGCATTTTGAAATTTTCACAACACTGCAGGTTAGCGTTGTCTGTCAATTATAAATATTGGGTTATTCTTAAATAAATGTTGATAGATTTTGGTTTTTCATTTGGGTGCTGAAAATGTCACAATCGTGTCAAGTATGTCTTCAATTGGGGATTGTTCAGTTAATGTTTATTTCCAACTTATATTGATAAAATTACCCTCCTGAGGAATTCAAATTTGCTTAGAATTTGGGAAGGGGAGGGGAAGGAGGGGTGTGGGGGGGGGGGGGGGGGGAGTTAAGTAAGGGAGCATTTTCCAAACAAGTCAAACTTAATTTTAATTTAGAAATTAAATAAATAATATAGAGCTAGTAAATTATGGATGGACAAAATGTAACGCGTGTTACCGACTATTTTGCAATTTACAAAAAAGTGAGAACTTAAATTCTTGTTATTATTCTAGTATTATAAACCTTGGGTAGGTACTTGCTCACAGTAGTGACCAATTGATTGCAGGTAGGTTAGTTTAAATACACAAGCAAAACAAAGTTGGGATTTTTTTTAGTGCGTCTTTTTTCGTAACACGTGTTACCGATATTCAGAGCGGTCTTACATTAACATGAGCTGATATTTCATATTGGTGTTAGCATGAGGATTTAGCCTTAAGTCTTGGGTATTACAATACAAAAGATGTAAACTTCATTCAGACTACTTTTACAGTTATAGAGGGGAGAATAAAGAATGGCGCCCTAAAATGTAACGTGTGTTACCGTGGAATCGCCCATATACTAGCTACCATCCGTAACCGTTTACCATAATTCGCCGATTTTTCTAGTCAATCTCTCTGACAGTGCCCCCTTTTAAGCTCAAAACAAAATATCAAATCAAATCAAATAGACAATGGGAAAACGCGTATTAATTTTCAAGTTATTTAAAGATGTTCGGATGATTTGATTCAATTGAAAATATAATTATCATAATTCCACTTGAAATTTTGCAGACCTTTCAAATAGTACTACGAAGACTTGATACTGAACTTATTGTACCCCAGTAATCTGTTAGGCTAGTTGTTGTTTTTAGTACAATGCCCCTACTAATGTTTTCCAAAATGAAAGCTGGCACCTTTGATTACCTGCAGCCATATGCTTCCTACCTTATTTATTCCCCCATAATAATAGTATACTCTGTAAGTCAAGTTGAATTATTGTGTGTAAGGCTAAATAAGGTTACCGTCTTAAAGGTTACTTGCTCAGAAGCCTTTTTTTCCTTTATATTCCGTATGTCAGGAACATTTAGTTCCATTTCATTATTAGCGACTTAGCGTGTTACCTCCAAACATTGTAAGTAAATATACTTAATGATATTTTGTGAAATGAATAAAAAATGCACTCTGCTGCAAGTGTTAACCTCCTTACAGAGCTTTTAGGCTCTTTACCACATCATTCCTTTATCTGCATCAGATTCCAAAAGCTTTCAGACCATCATTTATTTATCCCACAAAAACACAACACTTTATTTAAGTTCCTGTGTTTTTATAAAACACTATCCTCGCAGACAGACCTCAATGCTATTTGCTGAAAGCCATGGCATAATTTAAGTCACCACTTTTTAACTATGATTTTCTTCCAAGATAATCATCACTTTACGTTATGAATGTGTGTCAAATACATGCATATCGCTGCAAGTAATTTACATGGCATTCCAGTGCAATAATGTTAACAGTGTCATTAAATTGTTCCAAAAAATCTCACTTTATCACCAATACTTGGAATCGGGCGTTAGAAATGAAAACATGCTGCAGGGATTGCGACGACGTGTATCAAACATTAAACACAGCCATTCGTCAGTTAGCGCAGTCTACGTAAACAGGGATTTTGAATGCAATTAACACATACCAATTCGTAGGTGTTAATGTGGCGATGCATTCCAGAGAATTAGATTGAAAAACAGTTGCATTTTGAAATTTTCACAACACTGCAGGTTAGCGTTGTCTGTCAATTATAAATATTGGGTTATTCTTAAATAAATGTTGATAGATTTTGGTTTTTCATTTGGGTGCTGAAAATGTCACAATCGTGTCAAGTATGTCTTCAATTGGGGATTGTTCAGTTAATGTTTATTTCCAACTTATATTGATAAAATTACCCTCCTGAGGAATTCAAATTTGCTTAGAATTTGGGAAGGGGAGGGGAAGGAGGGGTGGGGGGGGGGGGGGGGAGTTAAGTAAGGGAGCATTTTCCAAACAAGAGATACTATGTTCAGTCTCGTAGGCAAACCTTATATAGTTTGATCAGTTTCAGATTTGGCGAAGCCACCTTACAGCAGCGAATGAATACAGAAGGAGCGGACGCTCATGGAAGCAACAAATGCACATAAACTATGGGCAACCTTTTTGAGAAAAACAACAACAAAACAGACAAACAAACACATTCAAATTTTTAAGTTTGGAAATGGCATGTGTTCAATCTTTAAGTTGGTTACAAAAAACTCCTGCTAAATTTGCGTTTGTTTACAATTGCGATTTATATTCAAACTGTAAGTTGGGTATAAAAACCCCATCTGAACTCCTGCTAAATTTGAGAACTTTGAACTTGAATACTGTCATCAATTTTACTCTCGGCTTATCGTAATGTATCTTATTAACGACATTTTTTTCCCACCACTTTATTCTTGCAGATCGTGAAGACCAATCTATCCTCTGCACGTAAGTAGAACACCGAGTAATTTCATTATCTAGAGGTTATTAACAGTAAAGAAAGGGGGCACTGCCCCCTCTCTTGTCAACATCCGGTTGTCGATTGGCATAATTTCGATACTCTTGACGATTGTTTTGAAAGCTGCTGGCTGGCTGGCCGGGTGAACCTGCGACAAGACCGACATAGATGTTATGTGTGGTTGCTATAACGTGTAGAGCTGCCATTTTGTCTTTCAGCATATACCAATCAATTGATGCACAGCACTCCCGTATCCTCTGTATATTTGAATTGCATGATATAATATGTTCAGACAACATTCCACGTTTTACAATAAAGGCCTACATTACATAATACAACAAATAGCTATTCATGTACTGAAGCATGTGATAACATGAAATTACAAGAGGTAATCGAGACTCTATGTTCCTTGCATAATACATCTCCGGTTTCATACCGAGGTAGAAGACACGAAAAGGTTGATTACCCATCCTGCTGTGCAAGTCGTAAATTTTTAAGCTGCGATGAATTTTGCGCAACAACTATTACAAAGATAAAAACGGTAGGTTTATGTGAACAAACGCTAAACTTTGAGCTCATCATCTTCATTAAAACAACAGAACGGGGAAAGCCTATGTCCACCTGCTGCGCAATTAACTGAAAGCACAGAACTCCTTTAAATTTGGCAGAAATTGAAAAATAAAGGGCAAAAAACCTGCACTTAAACAGCGTCATAGTTATACATGGTTATTATTTCGGAGAACATGTACAAATACACAGCGAATAAAATGAGTCCCATAATAAAAATTCTATTTGGCAGAATCAAGATCAATGCTCCAAATTGTCAATGAAATTCTACCTCTGGTTATATTGTAAATGCAAGCTTTATCCTATACTGTACATTTATTTTCACGCTTTTCACACTAAAATCAGTAAGCGTGAAAATATAAACACACAAATATATTCATTTTGTATGTAGGTCTATGTAAGGAAGCTCAAGAAATTCCACTTTTACAGTGTTCAAAATCAGCCTATACTCAGCAGTTCACCATGAAGACTATAATTTGTCTATGTGGTATGCATTGCCAAAGATCATAATCATGTTCTAACTTGGATGAAAGCAGGCAGATATTTAACATTTCTGTAGGATTTTAAGCTCACATTTTAGTAGTTGTCCTCAGGAGTTCTTTCCGACTTCTTCAGCCTCATGTATGTGTGATGTCACCATAAACATTAAAGGATGTCTTCATAACCCTCCCTAAGCATACTTAAATACTCTAGTTCCTTCAATGTAACGTATCATTTGGAAAATACATTGCGGTAAGATTGCCAAACTTGTTCCATGTAACCTTGAACAGACTATGACAGATATTTTTCACCTAGACCCTCATCTTTAACCCAATTGAGGCAGACACTTCCGATACCTGTACATAATAAAAACCTAGTTATTATTTAGTTTCCAACAAATTCACATGTCACTTACAGTTGCTGGATTTGATTGTCAAAAATGAGGTACCTGGCTAGTTTGTCAAAGTTGGTCTGTGTTCATATAAAGTACAGCCAATAAAGCAATACACTGTATTCAAGATTACATCTGTTAGGCAGGTATATGGCTCGGTGAATCGGTACATGTAGTACCGGTAAGGCCAACAACAAAAAAGAGTTGTGTTGCCCTCAGCGACCGACCCTAAAATCGTAAAAACTAGGGTCGCATTTTTTTGGGAAAAAAATGTGGGAAAAAAATGTGAAAAAAGAAAAAAAAATTCCGACCAACCTCCCCGAATTAAAATTTTTGGCACTTGAGGGCAACACAACATTTTTTTTTTTTTGCCTGGTAATAGAAAGACCCTTGTGTTCATAATTTTACAATTTTTGTCCCTCTCTGCTTAAGATTTGTACAATAATGAAACATTCCAACTCCCACTGAAATGTTTAGAATTGTTTGCTTCTATGCAACTGTCTAACCCATAATGACTATCAATGTGAGCATTGTAAATATTATGTCCACTAAAAATGTCTGTGTGCAACAGAATGATACTGAGTTTATGTGAGGCAGGCGGTACATGTAGCGTTGGCAGCTGGCTGCCTCAGACCATAAAGTTAGACCCGTACTGACACTATATTGGGGTAGTCAGAGGATCTAAAATGTGACAATTTGCGCCCCCCCCCCAAAAAAAAAAACAAACAAAAAAAACAAAACAAAAACAAAACAACACCACCACCACACAAAACAACAACATTTAGTGAATAGGAGGACTGTGTATTAATTGATTACAACATTCAGCAATTCAGCAATTTTGTTAATTTTAATTAGCCTTGGTGTATTAACATCACATGAAGAAGGCATACAACTTAAGAAGTTTCAAAAAGTGTTCAGATTTTGATCCAGAAAGCTAGAGATCCCTGTGTCATTTCCTATCTCTGATGTCTTATTACGTAACAATGGTGTATAGAAAAACAGGTGTATCATAGAGCGGAAAGTATTACTGGTGTTAGTCACAACACTTGGCTACATATGTGGACAAAAGAAGCCTGGAAATCTCTGGAATTTGTAGGCAATTGTGGACTTGTGAAGGTGACGGGTTTGTTTGTTAATCCAATAAATTCTGTTGAACATACATTTGGCTCATCAGGGGTAGAGTGCACATTTGTGTGCCCATTGGCCATGGCCGCCATCATACATGTAGTAGAAAACTGTAGCTGTTGTGACATATAACAACTTTATACTTTAAATCAAACTCTACCTGATGCCCTTAAGCAGGGATTGGATTAACTATTGGGAAGTACACTCTAATCCAATACTAATATTATGCTAAGCTGAAAGGATCATTCAATTCAGGGACTATTTAGATTTACATGAATTAAACAGGATGGCAACACCTAGTTCAGTGAATCATGGACATGCATTTTTGAGATTTTGTGAATGAAAAATGCTCCTTGAACCCTGAAAGAAGTTATTGCAGAAATGTATAATACATCTATAACTTTAAGATTTACAATAATAAGAGGTTAGAGTGAGAAATGTTTAGGAGTACAACAACCAAAAAAGTAGCAATGTGAATGAGCCTTGATGATAAAAATGAATACCAAATTAAGATCTATAGATTAATAAGTTCCAGATTGGCGAGAAATATTCGTTTTTTATTTCCCCATACGCATAAGTAATCCAAGCGTACGCCCGCGATTATGGCCAAACTTACGCGGTATTGGTTACACGCACGCATCACGCATATGATGCACAGTCCGCTAGGTACCTTCATGCGTGACCGCATCCTTCTGTATTCATTCGCTGCTGTAAGGAGGTTTCGCCAATTTGGAACTGATCAAACTATAGTAAAACCAAAACAGTTAATCTCGTGTAGCATAGTGGCTACGCTCTAGGGGTTCCACGCAGGAATCCCGGGTTCAATTCCTCACCCAACCTTTATCATTATGACTGGGTTTTTTTATAACATATACGCTTTCTGCAGCGCACAAAGTTTACCTCGCTGGATCTGAACAAAAGATAAACCCTTTTCTAGTATATATTTTGTAGTATTATGGGATAACTGTTTAGGCTAGGCTGCTGTGATACACTCAATTGCCTGTGACAAAGCTATACAAGTGAGAGAAATTCTGCCAACTAAAAGTGCATCATTAAAATATCAAACATAATTCATCCAAGAAGAAACCCTCATACCTCTGTCTGTATACCATGGTACATGTTCTCCAATACGCCTTGCGTGTCATGTTATATGGCACGACATATTAAAGACGACACGTACAAGTGAAAAATGATGAGCAATATCGGATGTATGTAGCACTCTGCATGCAGTTCACTCACACCTCGCCATCGCCGCAATAACAATATCCACGGGAAAGTGGATATTTTTTTGTCGGTGTAATATTTCATGGCGTTATTATTTTTTAAAGTACATTCTTAATTCTGAAATTGGAATTTTAAAATGTTGTTGTTTCAGTCAATTATATTTTTAGTGAAGACTCACTTCTAAATGTTCTTATTTCAAATCAAATGTTTTAAATTTGAGGACAAGATGCATGAATTAATATGTTTTGCATTCATGTCCGTTGCACGGAAGCATTCCATCTCGATGTTCAGAGGTATTGCCTTGAGGCCTGGAGAAAGCGACGTTTAATTCGGCTCAATATGGGGAGGGAGTAAAAGGGATTTTACCAGGATTTTAATTTTCACAACTTTGTGAATTGTGTTAAAAATTGAAATGTACAAGATATTTCCAAGTAAATATTGATAATATGTAGCATGAAATGGTGTTGCTGAGGAATTTCTTTTTCTAAGTTAAAAACAGGACCTTAGATGACTGGTATTTGACTCTAAACTGTTCAAGTTGAAATTAAAATGATGATTGTTCTTAGTTGGTTTTTGAAATCTGCTTTGCAGATATATTGTTAGTTACCTGAAAGTGAAAGAAAAGAAAAAGATACACATTAAAGATGACATGTTAACTTGTGTGTAAACTTAAGAAGTGTTTGATTCAATTTGTGTACTATTATTTTCTAAGTATACAATAGTACAATAAATGTTTAAAATGCGGAATTTAAATTCAGTAAAAAGGATTCTCGCAAAAATATTCTGCGAGAATCCATGGATTCTCGCAAAATTCCTTTGCGAGAATCCATTTGGATTCTCGCAGGATGTCGCGAAAGTACATCCCTGTAAGAATTTGGAAATTGCAGGTAAGGATTTGTAGGCTGCAGCAAAATACAACAATATTGACAAAACTGATCACTGAGTCCAGAAGTATCAACTTGATGATATGAACTATATAATACAATTTGAAACCCTAGTGTTAAAAGCTTTTAGTAAGTACCCTAAAGAAACACAAGTTTGTATACATTAAGAATTGTTGCATTGTCATTGATACTCTAACTCTAATTGTAATGCTAATTGTATGTATAGGTGGCACTGCAAAGCTGGTTTTTCTCACCCTGATTTTTTGCAGCCTGCCAATTGAGAATCATTTTGAGAGAAAAAACCCAGTTCTACCTGGTCAACCGACCCTTTTTAATCCACGTACAAATGAATACCGACCCAATTTTCGGACATTTGGGGAAAATATTTTTTTACAGATTTTTGAGATTTTATTTTTTGTGTCATTTCGAAGGGGGAAAGCCAACCGACCTGAATGGTCTGTCCGCCTGTAGAGCAGTTTTTAGTGTTGTTGAATTTGTGTTCCTTTACATGACCTACGTATGCAGGTGTATATGCAAACTGCAAAGTTGCATGGTATCAAATCCTCTGACTTGTTATCTCAATAGAATCATAAAATAAGGTTTTGTCACATTCAATTCTATTATTCTAGTATCAAATCAAAAGGTTATATTTTGTTGATCTGGCTGATGATTGAATGGTACCAATAAAAAAAGGTAGATGCAAACGCCATTCTTTTTATAACTATAAAACTATGTTAAGCCATTAGAAGATAGCTTGACCACTACCGCCTGCCCTGCCCCAAGCCCCAAGATGACCCAAGTTAAACGCCAGTGCGATGGCCAATTGTATTTATATTTCTAGGAAAACATTGCCCGCTGTGTCTGCCCGATAGGGTATAGATCAAGCGATAAGGATGATGCATGAGATTTGGAGCGCTAGTATGCGTGAACCCTCCAGACAATTATTATATGCTAATGATGATTGGACGATCTGTTGGCCGAGCAAGAAGTGAGAAAGAAACGAAAAGAGAGGGAGAGACCGTGTCAAAGATGGAGATTTTTTTGGTCAGTGGAGGATGAATTAATTGCCATGTTCTAAATGCATCTTAAGTACTTTTCGTTTCTGTCTTTTATTAAAGGGAAGATCAAAATTACAGTTGCCCTAAGTAAAAGCTTTTGATCAAACCAGAAATCTTTGATGGATTTTTTTTTTGTGCCTAAAGCTTGGAATTGAATAGAGCCTTTTTTGTGTGCATTTATGCCAAGAAACTAGAAATGCTTTCAAAATATTGCTGTGGTTGTTATTGTTGTGTTTTTTTTAATTTCAATTTCAAAAAGTTAGCAACAGATTCATTAACAGGTCTTGTAGAAAAAGAATCAAAGTGATCTTGTTAATCGGAAATATTGAGAGAAATCCTGTTGCTAAATGCAGCAAAAAGGATGTTATTGACCCAAAATACTGTCAATGTCTGGACTAGATTGATTTGACCCACAACAAACGGAGGAACTGTTTTGACCTCTCAGATTAGGACGTTTGTTAAACAGACCCATGAGCAGACATACATGTACAATTTGTCAACTAGCAGCAATATGTTATGAATCAGGTGGAGTTAGGAAAGCTATTATTAGCTCTTCAGGGAGGTGACCTTGATAATGAAGCAAGAATTTCAAGGATGTTGGAGGGAGGACATTTTTCAATGCTGGAGAAATTGTATATGATTTTGCTTATTGCTTGTAAACTCCCTATAGCAGCCTATCCGGCTAAACTGGAAGCCCTCTGAAACCTAAAGGTTGTGATTTTTGTACAGGTAACAGACCCGGGATGATCCCCTACTCTTAACGATAAGGTCTGTAACTTTTAACATGTTCAGGGTGAAGCGTCTGAATATACGGGACCAACGGCTTAACGTGACTCTCCGAATCATGGCGAACTGACACTCACTGTATAGACCTGCACGTTGTACACAGTGAATGGGGTAGAGGAGAATGATCCCTTACATATTAACTTTAATTTGACATGGGGCAATGATGATCCCTTTTAAATTCTCATAATTGTACAATAATTTACACCGCTAACAGGTTATGTTCATAAAATGTAGCATCTTAATTGAGGGATTCACAAAATGAATATTGCAGTAAATTATTCTGTTAATACTGTCCATCCTTTGATTTTACCTGTTTCTGTGTGTTATTAATAATAATAATAATAATAATCAGTATTTATATAGCGCCTTTTCCAAATGGCTCAAAGCGCTGTAATTTCGCTGCTGGTGAATCATCAGAATCAGGTTGCATCAACTAGGGTGCTGCCAATTTCTAGCGCTAATCTATCCGCACTTAGATTGTAACATCCACCATTTTTCAATGCAGCTCCCCAAATGCCATTGGGTCAAGGAAGTTTTTGATAACCGAAACTACTGATCACCGATTTTGAAAGCAGGAGGAAACCGGAGAACCCGGAGAAAACCTGCGAGAGCGTGCATGGATCGTGATAAACCAAATGCACATAAAGCCGGGTCGTGCCCAGTATTGAACCCGGATTTCATTGGTGCAAGGCGAGGGAACTACCGCTGTGCCAACACGCACACTTTCAATTGAAACAACTTCCTGTACCAATTTTCTCTTTCATTACACAATGTGACATTACTACGTCATTAATCGATAAAAATTGTACTTAAACTAAAATATCACACATACCTACGCCTACCCATTAAGCTGATGTTAAGCCAGACTGACCCCTTTTTCCAGAATTTCCCTGAAATTTGGGTAAAAAAGCAAACGAAAAAGCCAGACCGACCGACCCTACCTGAGAGGTCCATTAGCCCGTACAACAGGGTTTGGTGGGTTTTTTCGTCGCCTTATAGTTATGTTGATACCAAGGAAAGTGAAATGGATTATAGATGCATTAACTCAGTCAAAGATACAGTTTGGCCACCCCCTTTGGGGGTTAATCGACACAATATTTAATTGTTTCTGGAATTGTATAATGTGAATCAACTCTTTTAAACATTCCCATGACATTAGCTTTGTTTTGTTTGTGAATCCCCCAAGTTTAACATTACTAAATGGTACAGCATTGAATATCTGAAAACAATGTCTATATATAGCAACAACATTAACTTGGTTTGAACACCGATCGCATTATTCTGCGATGTGGGATAATACAAGGGGAGCCGTGTTTGATCTGGTAAATGCTTCCCTCGACAACATCCATCCATATCCAGTATGTGGTTACTTTCGTTTTGGATTTAGTGGATCATAGCTTTTATGAAATTTAATCTTACAATGGAATATGAATCCTGTGGTGACAGTCTATCTGTCAAAATACATTCATGTTGATTTGATGTGACTGGTGGGTCATGGGGTGCGTAATGTGTATTGTTGGTGGGGTGGTTAACCCTTAGCTATGAACGAAAATTGAGGGGAAAACAAGTGATTTTCACTCTTATAGATCCAGATTTTATCAGGAGCAGTCAGAAAATTAAGCAATTAAATCTAGACAAATCTTTTAGATAATTTTCAAATTGGATGCATGAGAATTGTTTAAACTACTGTAAGGAAATTGTTTTAATAGCAAATTAAATATGTGCTAAATAATGGTTAATATTATTCACGGATACATTTGTGAAATGGATTCCATGTGAGCGAGTGATGAATTATAGGCCCTCGTTAAAGTGTTTTTGGAACAATATACAAATTCAATTATTCTTAAGGGTATCACACGAAGTTCATAGCTGGAATGGAACACATGTGCATATGGCTCACAGCAGAATGCTTCATTTTAAGTCTATACTTCGTTCAGAACTAAATAGGCAACAAATGTACTTGGATTAAAATCTGTTATTTTGTGATCGAGATTGGAACCTGAGCTTTCTTCAAATCAATGGCAGATCCTGCTTGAATTAAAAGCTCAGGCCGCAGGGAGAACCATTCTCTAAATTCAAATGCCTACATTACTTCACCATATATCATACTTGCCCGTTTTTTTTGGGATCACACTATAACATGACGCACATTCATTTTTACGTCAAATTCAGCACCGACTAGTCGGCCGGCTCCTGGCGAGCCATGTCATTGTCACCTCAGGTATGATGTTCCAAACACAAGGTCGGATGAAAGTTTACACCTTAGGGACGCACCATTTTTTTTTTTAATGTATCCATTCATATTGAGTTGGGTGGGGGTAGAATTTTTTTTTTTTTTTTTTTACTCATCAGGGGGTGAATTTTTTTTTTTTGGCCTGCATAGAGGGGGAATTTTTTTTCTTCCGAAAACTTCCTACCCCCCCCCCCCCCCCCCTGAAAATCTAATGGTGCGTCCCTTAGCTCCTCTGCAGAAAGTTCTTTTCTTTCCATGATGATATGGCTTGTAACGAAGATTGTTTGAATTATTTGTGGCGAGGGGTGTAAGATGTAATGGGGATGTGTTGCCAAGTAGGGGTCTCTCCGCACTTTTATAGATGGCCCCTTTTTGCTTTCTGGTTAGCACCTTTTTTTCTTACCCATTTCAATCAATTGGTCTATTAACCCTAACCACCCCCTGGTGCCACAAATGTCCACGGTAAAGTCTGTCTGTGCCAGCTGGCGTGGCACTTTTCCAATGAAATAATGGCCCCAGGCTACATAGTTGGGCGAATATACTCGCCCAAGTTTGGTTGGCCCCTGGGCGCACTGGTAGATTGTCCCTCTCGCAACCGAGAGGTTGTGGGTTCAAGCCCCGGTGGCGGCACCACTCTTTTTGTCTGCGTTTTTGTTGTTGAAAAAAATCGCTTGGAAAATGCAACTAGGAGGTTAGGGTTAACCTAATTTTGCTGTTGATACAGAGTTGGAACACTGAAAGCACATACAACAAAATCTCATTTTGTTTTGGGGTAGGTTAAAATGCAAGCTTTTTAAAACAACTTAAATGTTAGATGATGTGGTATTTATCAGGGAACTAACCAAGATTATTATGCTTGCCAAGAAGCAAATAAAAGCCTCTATTTACAGTCAGCTTCATGAATTGACATGAAACATAATCATTGAATGCCTGGGAGAATTTTGTACAGCTATTTCAGGAAATGGAACATTGACGGATATGGGATTAAATGCTGTAGGCAAAGGGCACGTCAGTAACTTTAAGCACATTCATGTGCCGTGTCGCAAGTACTAAGCAATGTATCTGAACAAAAACATTGATTCGGCTACGGGGAACTTATGATGATTTGAACTGGCATAGTTTTTTTACATGGCAGTGGCCTCTTTATCGCTTACGATCTAGTCGAGAATTCCAGTTAAATTACAGACATTCAATCCAACGTTTATAATGGACTTTATAAATCCGACTTTGTATTGAATGCAAAGGAACTACTGTACTTGCCAATAAAGTTCAATGTAGATTATAATAAAGTACCACTGCGGAATGTATGCAAGCATAAACTTAATATAGCGTAGGTGGCTATGGATTTTAAAAGCATCATGACGTTTTGTACTATACAAACAAAAAGACATGAACAAATCGTTTAGCCATCGACTTGCGAATATCATGCATCTTCTAGCTTCATGTCTTCTGTAGATCAAAATATAGATCCTCAGTTTACCCCAATCTCTGACTACCCCATGATCCAGTATTCCAGTGTCCAACAGCTTGACCAGCAATCTCTGGGCCCAATGCATGTTCATGGTGCAATGACACACACAGTGGTGTAATGATTCAGTATGATAATGCTATGTCTTGGCTAATGTAAACCATTTCTTAGGCTGGTCAGGAGGAGGTGTATGAATACATCTAGTCTCATGTATGCAACCCAGATTTGATTCCCCTGTGCCGGCAGAGCCAGTTTCTCCCTCATTTTGTGTATTTTCATGATTTTGGAGGTAAAAAATCATGTTTTTGGGCACTTTTTGGTCTATAATTCAAAAAATAAATAAGATATTAAAATTTAAAAAAAAACCTCCTAGAGAATTTTATTAGGATTATAATAAAACTAGTATGACAAAATTTGACAAAATCTATTTTGAGTTATCTTGCCCAAACCTAAAATGGGTCAAAAATGTGTTTTTTTATAATTTTTTCCAAAATGGTCAATTTCGTGTTCATGGTTGGATTCATTGAACCCTTTCCTTCAAGAAAATGTATACTTTTATATAGATTAAATGAAATGAAGAAGTTACGGCATATATACAGAGGCTGTACCTGAGAGTCCACACACCCCTTAACAACTGGATACCTTAAAGGTAGATGTTCCGATTTTCAACTTGAAGTTTTCTATTCTACATGAAAGGTCATCCTTAAAAACGTTGTGTCCCAAAATTTGAGATGCATAGCTATTATGGTTCTTATTTTAGACGCACAAGATGCTGTGAACTGTACCCATTGAGTAGTACACAAACTATATCGGTGGTAACCACCATTCGCGGTAATTCAACGCTATTTCGTCGATTTCTCTGTCATTATACCGAATTAGGCCGTCAAATTTCAGTATGATGATGAGAAAAATACGAGCTTTCATATGATATGAAAATCTCCGTATGTTTGAAATAATTCTGTGTTACGAAAATGTGATCGGGTCATCTACCTTTAAGTGCAATTTGCATAGCAACTTACAATAATGTTAGTTATTGATACCTTTAATATCAGTTTACACATCAAATTCTCAATACTGACTTCTGACCTTACCTGTATTTAAGGCTTTAGATACCATGCTCTAACAGGTATGTATACCACTCAATAGGTACATCCTCAAAGTTGGGGTTTCTGTGAGGTTTATTTGTTTAATTGGAATAAATATTATATCAAATGTTAAAATTTAGTTTTAATCACAATATGAAAAGAAGAAATCTGGCCTTTTTGTACAAAGGGTGGGTTTTAGCTCTACAAATGTGGACATTTTTACCAAATTGTATAAACTATGTAGACATTTACTACTTAATTGAAAGTAGGAATGTAATGGGTTTACTAAATAATCAGAGGGGCATCCGCCCATGATCCTCCCCTGACTATTGGTTTCCAAATATGAATTCATATTTTTCATAGACAGACATAAGATCCTGTTACACTTCTAGCAAACATAGAACTCTATTCCTGTTGAAAATTTGACATTTCCAAAGCCTTTGATGACTTGGAATGCTGTATTTTGATAAAAAGTTTGATCCCAAGTTTAGATCGCCTACAGATACGAATGGCAACATTTGTATATATCAAATAAGCATGGAGTTATTGAATTATATTTCATAACATTCCTTTACTGAAACAGGAATGCGGCTATATTATTTCAAAGAATTGAAGTCAGTCTATCTCGTGTTCAAATCAATGTTTACCTATAAGTTGGTTATGTTTCGCTACTAAGCTACACGCTTCTTCAGACTGGCAGTTCTGTCCATTGTTTGCTACCAGAATGAAGTTATTTGATAACTGTTTACCTGATTGGTGTCATCCAGTCACCTGAGTTAGGCATAAAGCTCTGTTACCAACAGGAATCGGAACAAAACCATGATTCATAATAATTGCATGTATTTTTAACTTTAGCAATGTGCGCCAATCTCCAAAAGGAATCACCATTTTTCATGGTATTTACTATTCTCGGTGTAGAAAGACAAAATAGTAGCCCATAATTTATAAGAACCACACAAATTAACACAAGATCAAATTGTTTATTACATATTAATCATACTCACCTCTATAGTTTAAATGCTTGCATTTCCAATTAATGGTATTTGACGGTAGTAAATATTTTGCTTTCAATTTACTCATAATATTGAAATAATTGTAACAATTTTGCCCACTTTTCCCGTATTCCTTTACAGAGGTGAATCAGGTGCCGGTAAAACAGAAAACACAAAGAAAGTCATCCAGTACCTGGCCTACGTAGCCGCTCGACAGGGCACCGGCAAACCGGGCGCACCCACCCTCCATTCTTTACAGGTATGTATTGGCTTGCACTGGGCTATGCCATTTGAAATCCATACACCCCCTGTAGAAGACATGACCTTAATCTTCCACACAGGGAGTGTGAATTTCAAATGGGATTACCTGTATGGGTAACTTCATTTGAAATCTACACTCCCTGTGTGGAAGATTAAGGTCATGTCTTCCATAGGGGGTGTATGGATTTCAAATGGAATAGCCTGACGGCAGTTTCAGAGGAGCATTGGTCGCTCTTTAATCTGTCTGGTTGTTACATTCTTGCAAATTTATTGAGGAGAATCTTTACTAATGTAAAATTGGATTCTTAAATTCGTACCCAAAAGGTCTGGTGGTGATGTTACCCTTTTATTACTGATTCACACATTTGTGACATGTTCTATAAAAATCTAACCGCAGAAGGGAAAATTCAGTAAAAAAACCAAAACTAGTTGAATAATAAAAAATACAATTCTATAAGATTGTCTTAACTTGAAAAGAATGTCCCAAACAATGTTGCTAGAAAGAATTTCATTATTAAATTCAACATCTGCCCATTCTCGGACTGATTTTTGCTAGAACATGTTACAAAAATTGTCAGCATGAAAACCACTTGATGTTATGTGATACTTTTGATTGTGGATTAAGACATAGTTGGTGAATCAGTTGATTGGGTAACTATCATTTGTAGTAAGGCCTCAGCGAATTTCAATTTAAAGTTGTGAGCTTTTGAAGAACATTTTGGAACAAATATCTTTTAAAACTATGAGTGGCCAGCAGATACAAAAAAAAGTGTCTAAGGTAATATGTAGTATGTGTAAGGTAACATGTAGGTCATGTAGATTGGACGTCTAAGATGCACCTCGGACGCCTAAGATAACACCTTAGCTTTATTCCGTAACAAAATGTTAATATTTTGTCACTACTCACTTTGAATTTAATGTTTGCGATAATGTATAAATCAAACAAATCTGGGCTGGGGAGGATGAAAAAACAAGGTCAAACACATTGAATATCCTACTAGTTTATGCTATTTACAGAATAAACTCTAGTTGTAAACTGTATATCTTAGACGTCGAACCTTACTTGTACCATGTAAGTGTAACCGTACACATACATGGACTCCCCTGTCGAACTGCTTTCCGGTTCGATGTTTTGATCTGACTAATTTGCATCTTCCCCGGAGATGCGGGCATTCCAAACTGAAGTATTTCTAATATTTCAAACTAGAAACACGGGTCGCACCGACGTGACGTCACCCCATGTCACGCGCCAGCCCGTCACCTAAATTTCGCTTGGACACCTCGCAAGTTGTGTTTTCGCGGAGCTCCCTGTATTCTGGATTTACGGATCCTTGAGTTGAGAATTTTGACACTGGCGTGCATAATTCGTGTGGGCGGTTTTTCTGGATTTTCTACGCTATTAAATCGGACCGTTTTGGTTCATTTCGGACCTTTTAGAGTACCAAATTCAATTAAAAACTGAACGTAAAATTCTAAAATTTTCCGAGGAGTCCGCCATTTTACTTGTGACGTATGCAATATGGCGGCTCTTTGTTTTTGTTATAATATTTTTCCGCAAGTCCGGATACGCTTTGGATCTTTATTGAACTCGTATTGGAATCGCTGGGATTATTATTATTTATGACGGACAATATCGTTTATGGATCTTGGTGATGTATCTTTATATAAATCGATGTAGTCTGTGTAATGTAGTTATTAACGTGTATACCCTATATTATGTATCCTATACAGCTTTTGACAGAAAGCCCTCAGTGACATATATATAGTCAGATTCACGGATAATCCCCTTCAGTGGTTGATTACCTGTGTTTATTATACGCGTTTGACTGAGTTTATATCTTTATTCACGTTGCAATAGATCGATTACTAAATTCGTCTTACTACATTTCTCAATCAGCCAGCAGCCTTGTACTTTTCGCCGCTAGCGCTTGATTAATCCTACCTATCTGTGTTATAACTTATACTAGCATCTGCGTACCATAGTCATGTCGCACCATTGTACTGAGTGCCCTGTTCTTATTCCTATTTGGGATTCACATCAATCGTGCTCACGCACCGATCAGTGTGATTCCTTTTGTGTAGGTCTGTCTGCTGTCCATTTCATGCACTGGAGAAGGCTTTGTTAAGGGATTACGCACTCGCAGTATTAATGTTAATGTTGTAGGTAGAAAGTCCGTCGGTTCGTCCGACGGCCTCCTTCTCACGGGGGAGGGAAGCTCTGTTACCGGAGCTTCCGTGGCTGTTTCGGCTAACGATCAGGCTCGGCCTGTTCGGCATGTAGAAACGGTCGGCGTGAGTGGTGGAAAGGCGGGACTGGTCCCCGTTAAGTACACTACTCCGTCAGGCGAGCTAGGCGAAAGCTCGGGGGTTATGTCGACCCCTGAGTTAGTACCTTTCACGCCGGGTGCCAGTAGCAGCGGTCCGAGAGAATCGGTGCCCGCAGCTACGGCGCTTTCTGCCAGTGAGAGTGTGGGGTTCGCCCCCGCACTAGTAACTGGCTCGCTGGCGGTGGGAGTTGCCCTAGCTACCTCGGGTAGTATGGGTACACCTACCAGCCAGTCGGTGGTAACAACGATGGCGGGCGGCCCTGAGCCTGCCGTTGTTTGTTCCGCTAGTAGAACTCTCCGAGATCTACCCCCGCCCCCGGTTTTCCTGTCGGCTTACGATTAGCCACGGTTGATAACCAGGGAGGGATTAGTCATAACGCCCTATTCAGGCAGGATTGAGTGCTCACTCGTCCACGCCGAATGGTGGTATTATGTCTAGTGGATTTGCCAGTCATTATCCTCCCGGTCACGGTGATCGAGGATTAGGACAGGCTTATCCCATGATGAGTACCATTCCAACCGCTTCGGTGGCTGCGGATAATACTCATGCGTTCTACTCTAACGCTCCTATGCAGCAACAGGCTTTGTTGCAGCAAGGGGGGGAGTGAGTGGTTACGCAACAGCGGCAGGCGGTATGCCGAGTGCAGGGCCCTGGGCCCAGTACCAAGCATATCAACCTTGGGCGCAAGCACCAGCATGGCAAGGGTCGTACAACCTTTTGCTTACGCAGGCTGCTAGCCCTCCCGCTTATCCGTACGGTGTAGGAGGTTGGCAGTACGGACAGCCACCGGGTATGGTTTACCCGTGGCAGTCTGGACAGCCAGCCGGCATGCAGCTCGCCTCTCAGGCGCAGAGCGTGCCGCCTCCTCAAGTTCCGTCGGTAGTTAGTGCTGGGAATCCCACGGTGAACCCCGTTCACCCGGATCTCGGCGGGAGTACCCCCTCTTCATCAGTACTCGTCCAAGCCCCCGTGCCGGTTGCCGGCGCGGTGGACATGGATTTGTGTGCGGATGATGCCCGTCCAGAGAGTGAGGATGAATCCGAGTCGGGTTCGTCTGACTCTTCGGGCGAGGGAAAGGGGTCGGGAGAGGATGACGAGTCGGATTCCGACGAGTCTGTGCCTCTTCTCCCGCTACCAGCTGAGGAGAGAGTTAATGGCTTTCCGTTAGACACGCACTCGATTTTGTCCCGCGTTGCGCAGGACTTAGGCATTGCCTACGAGTCGCGTCGTCCAGCGGTTACACCTAGTGTTTTTTAGCGCTACGTACCCATTACTCTCGGACTCAGTTGAGCCAGCGCTGACACTTCCTGCAGACTTGGCGTCTGTCTGGGAGGCGGCAAAGTCTCCTCCGTCTAAGAAGGCCTACATGAAGGGCTGTCTAGTGACGGACGATGATTTTAACCAGTATCTCAAGGTGCCTACCATGGACTCAGAGATACATAAACGCCTTCCGGTTGAGGGAAAGGTTGATCATGGAACGTACTCCCCGTATTGGGAGGAGTGTTTGAAATCCGTTGACAGTCGCCTACGGGCGGCTATCCGGCTTTCTGCATTCAGTTCTACTGTAGCGGAACACCTTACAAGGTTAACTGCTGCGGGATCAGGCTCGGCGTCGGAGATTGCGCGTGAGGCGTATCTGTTGTCAGATCTCTCTCACAAATCTTTGCAATCTTCGATGTCTGCGGCTCACCGCCTTACATCCCTACGCCAATCGAACGCACTCTCCCTCCTGAGCTCGACCTATGGGCAGCAGTTCGCTGACTCGCTCAATAAGGTCGAGCTCTCTACTCAGGGATTTCTCTTCGGTAACCGCTTCTGCGAGCTGGTGGAACAGCGAGCGAGAGAGGTAGTCGATGAGAAGTCACTGGTAGATACGGAGGCGGCGTTGAAGTCCCAGAAGAGGAAGAAGAAGTCGAAGAAATCCAGTAAACGGAAATCTTCGACGAAGCCTTCCACTTCAGGTTCTTCAGGTGCGGTTCCTTCGGTAGCCTTGCCCGCAGCCGCTTCGGCTCCTTCCTCTGGGAAGAGACGCCGTGGTGGCCGGGGAAGTCTTCTAAGCCGACAGCGTCCAAGGGCAGTAAACACCCGAGGACCTCTGGTAAGAAGCCTTCTTCCTGAGGGTACGGCGCCTGCCATCCACCCGTCCGGGGAGCTCTTAGCTCCTCTGCAGACGGTGGTGTCACCGGTGGACTTGTATCCACCGGTGGGCGGGCGCTTGCTGCAGTTCAGCGCGGAATGGATCACCATTTCGCCGTCCAACTGGCTACTGGAGACGGTCGAGCGGGGTTACAAGATCGAGTTTACTCTCACCCCGCCACCGCACTCGCGTCGCAGGCGAACACATTTGCCTGCCGACAGAGTACTTCGATCACTCCTCGTGAACGAGGTAGTGTTGGGCAGCCTCCTTGGACCTCAAGGATGCCTACCTTCACGTTCCGTTTGCTCCCTGAGACCAGAAATGGTTACGTACAAGACCAGGCGTACATGTTCACATGTCTGCCCTTCGGCCTCTCCACTGCGCCCAGGGTGTTTACCCGGGTAGTGAGAGAGGTGGGAGCATACTTGAGACGCCGGGGCGTCAACATATGTCAGTATCTGGACGACTGGCTGGTGTATGCGAAGTCTCGAGAAGAGACAGCGCACCACATACAGCTAGTCATCCAGGTGATTACGCGACTGGGCTTTGTAGTGAGCTACAAGAAGTCCTATCTCGTTCCGACTCAGTCTCCGATATACCTCGGGGCACGACTAGACCTGTCGAAGGGTCGGGTTATGCCTTCCCTGGCTCGAGTAAACAACATGGCTGCTTGCGCTCGCATCCTAGCGGAAGCGAGTGTAGCGCCGGCGGTAGCGTGGCTCAAAGTTTTGGGCCTTGTGGCCAGCATGGTAGATCTGATTCCGCTTTGTCGGTTCCTTGAGGGTAATTCAGATTCACCTGCTGGCGCACTACAAGCCAAGTGTTCACTCAGTGTCCAGGATGGTTCCTATCTAAGACCTGATCAAGGAGGAACTCCACTGGTGGTACCAACCTACCAACCTGACAGTGGGGATGGTTTTTCCATCCCCACCGACGAGTCGTGTCATCACGATAGACGCGTCACTGTCGGGATGGGGAGGCCATTAGCTAGACAACCGGGCCTTTGGCCGGTGGTCGAGCATAGAGGCTCAGGTACACATCAATCTGCTCGAACTTGGGCAGTGGAGAAGACTCTCCTATGGTTCGAATCCGATCTACAGGGACACAGTGTCCTTGTCCAGACGGACAACTCGACAGTGGTAGCTTACCTGAACGGGGAGGGCGGGACAAGATCTCCCACCCTCTGTTACCTCACCATGAGACTCATCACATGGTGTCGAGATCACCAGATCATACTGCGGGCGATTCACATCGCGGGTGTCACGAACATCCTTGCAGACGATCTTTCCAGGGGACGAACGTCCGGCCCTACGGAAATGTCGTTAGCACCTCAGATAGCACAGACAATCTTTGTACGATTTTGTCACCCAGCGATCGACCTGTTTGCTTCGTACCAGAACAAACAGCTACCGGTGTATTGCTCTCGGACTCGCGACCCGAGGGCGTACGCCGCAGACGCTCTGTCAGTGGATTGGAAGGGACTGACGGCTTATGCCTTCCCTCCAATCTCGCTGCTTCCAAAAGTGGTAGAAAAGGTGGCAAGAGACGACTGTTACGTCCTGCTCATAGCCCCTTTCTGGCCGAAACACGTGTGGTTTCGACCGATGGTAGATCTTCTTGTGGGTCGCCCCATGTTGCTACCTCCACTTCAGGACTTGCTCAGGCAGGGAGTTCACGGCGAATTCCTACCGAACGAGCACCTACGGTTGACTGTTTGGCCATTATCCGGCAACGATGCCAGGAGAAAGGCTTTTCTCGAAGGTCTGCAGGCTTGGTCGCCTCAGGTCGACGCCAATCCACGCTCAAGACTTACTCTAAGCGTTTGGCTCCCTACTATGAGTGGTGTACTGAGAGAGATATCTCTCCCACTCGAGCAGATGTAAATAGCGTTTTCGCTATTTTTTTAACCGAGAAGTTTGATTCAGGACCCCAGGCAGCTACTGTCCGGAATTATAGTCCGCAATCATGTCAGTCCATGTAGGTTTTGAGGACGGATCTTCTGTCAAGGACGACGGAGAGATCAGTCTTCTATTGAAGGAGATGTTCAACGAGAGGCCTCCAACCAGGAAGATCGTACCTGCTTGGGAGCTTAATACTGTTCTCAACTATCTCAAGGGTCCGCCATTCGAGCCTTACGGCGAAGGCGTCGACCCTCAGGATAAGCTCTGAAAACAGTAATTCTCGTAGCCTTTGCCTCTGCGCAAAGGTGTTCTGAACTCGCATTGTCTTTTTCGCCAATGACTCTTTCTCGCGCGGGCGCTACACTTTGTTTTATACCAGGGTTTCTGGCGTAGAACGAAACAAGTACGCACTCGTTTTCCACCCTTTACCTACCCTCTCTGAGTTCGAATTCGTTCGTACACGATGACGGGTTATGGTGCCCCGTTCGCTGTCTGAGGTATTACTCAGGTAAGACGTCCGGAGTACGTGGTAAAAATACTTTGATCAGCTCTTTTTAACACACTCTGAGCCACTCAGCCCAGCGACGAAAAGTACTTTTTCACGCTGACTAGTTCAGATAGTTAGAGACTCATAGGCAATTACTTATGACGATCGTGCCTCCGCGCACTCGACACGTAGTATTGCAACTTCATGGACATACCACTGGGGGTTGTCCGTGAAGGAGATCTATGAGGCCGTTTCTTGGAAATCCACAACGACATTTTCCGCCGCCTATTACAGGGCTTTTAGCGGGAACTCGTTCAGGGGACAGTTCGCCCGTACGGTCCTAGCTAGACCGTCGGGCAGACAGCCAAGAAATTAGGTGAGTTGGTTTATCAGTTATTTATTTTAAGGTTGAGCTAAGTCTTTTCGGTTTTGATAAACGCGAAATTGAGACTAAGCTTACCTTGATTCGATTTGACCTTGACATCATGGCGATGTGGGTTTAATGATCTGATCTTAAAATAATAAATACTGTACACGGTGTTTGGCTTTTTATCGCACCTCCTCCAGGTTCTGTGCTAAACTGGGTTGATGCAAATTAGTCAGATCAAAACATCGAACCGGAAAGCAGTTCGACAGGGGAGTCTCTCCCAGAACTTATTGTTCTTGGGACTCCCCTGTCGAAGCCTGCTTACCGTTGTTCGATGTTTTGATCGCCCGGCCGCCCTAAGCCCCCTGCGACAAAAAGCAGAAGTAGTTTGGATTATTCCGAGGTAGTCCAAGCGAAATTTGGGTGACGGGCTGGCGCGTGACATGGGGTGACGTCACGTCGGTGCGACCCGTGTTTCTAGTTTGAAATATTAGAAATACTTCAGTTTGGAATGCCCGCATCTCCGGGGAAGATGCAAATTAGTCAGATCAAAACATCGAACAACGGTAAGCAGGCTTCGACAGGGGAGTCCCAAGAACAATAAGTTCTGGGAGATTACCTTAGACGTATTATCTTACACATTTTTGTGTGTATCTGATGGCCACTCATATAAAACAGTTATGCCAAATCAAATGAGTGAATCAAATAAATTCCATCTGATATAGTTATTGTCAAATTATCCAGGTCTACAATTTGCTAATCGCGCTATTTCACATCTGATTGATCATCTCTTTTCACATAAAACAAATTACGGCAAGCGATGACAGCGACTGTCATGTCCCCAGATAAATGAGAAAAGATCGTTTGAAAAACGACCAATTTGTTTGCTGAATGCAATTACCTATTACGTGTTAATATGGATGACTAACTGTAATGGAAATCGAAATGAGATCAATGTTAATTGGATTCAAACTTGAGAGAACATTTGTGTAAATGGAACACTGGATTTTGTATTCAGCTTTGGCGGTTTACAGATTAGCTGCTTAAGTGAAACTACTGTTTTGGAATGTATTTTGGAATATTTGTTAACGCCTTACAAATTTACTCGCAGCCAAAAGAAGCCAGTGCAGAGCAGCCATTCAGCATACTACCTATGGTAAATGAACAGACTCGATTTACATCCTCAATTGCTCACTCCATAACAAATCAAAACTAGCGTTAATATGTCATAGACCCATTCGCAACCCAATAGCCGATTTCAAGATGCTATAAAACCTATCAGCTATCATGGTCCATAGCGTAATATGTCATAGAACCGTTCACAACCCAATATCCAATTTCAAAATGCTAAACTTATGGTCCATACATAATATGCTATAGTCATATACGCAACCCAATATCTTGTTTCAAAATGCTCTAAAACTTATGTGCTATCTATCGTCCATCCAATTGGATACTTGTTACTACTGTAAAACACTTAAAATTTGTGGGTACTATATTTTCGCAAATTACCAAAAGCCAACATTTTTCGCGAGGATTTAATTTTGCGATTCCAAAATTTCACTCTGATTTTAAGCCCTGAGCATGTTTTATTTCGCGGGGATTTTAATTTCACAAATTTAAGGTCCACACAAAATTTGCAAAATTAAATACCTCACAAAATTAAGTGGTATTACAGTATATTCAAACTGCTCTTCATTGTGCATTGTGCTTGCTGTAAAGTTGTGCTCTTCAACAAAGGTAAAGTATCATGATTCATGCATAAGAGGTGAACTGCGCAAAGATGATTGCTAGCGCCCTCTTTTTGCTGCTCGCTGCCAACGCAGTGAATTTGTACCCAGCTGCTTGTTTATTACAGTCTCTGAAGAAACAGTTCCATAAGCCATACAGGCACATTCACAATGGCTGACCTTTATTCTGGGGATCATGATGTATGATACCCAGAAGCCAATGGTCCATGTTGTCTGGTTAGTGGTGTATTATGGGTTATGGAACTGTGTTTGAGGGATTGCGACTGAAAAGTGAAAATGTGGTGCATGATGCATTTCATTCAAAGCATACCAGTAGATGTCTGCTGAATTTGATTACAGCATTGCCTTCTTCATAAAGAAAGCCTCCCGGGGGGGGCACTCAACTTTTTTTTGGGTAGGGGTGTGCCGCCCAGGGTCTTAAAAAGGGGGGCTAAAGAACTGAACTGAGTGGATTTTATGACGAAAAATAGGGTCTTAGGAACTGATTTTTTTCCAAAAAATAGGTCTTGAGAACTGGCCTATAGTTCAATTTTCGATTTATTTTGGTTTAAGAACGCAACATTTTCGAAAAATTGGGGATTTGGAACACAAAATTGGTGCTTTGGAACGCAAAATTTCGCGATTTTTGAATTTTCAATAAAAATGGGGTCTTAAGAACTGATGCAGGCTCAAAAGGGGGGTCATAAGAACTAGCAGCAGAGGGTGAAAAAGGGGGTCTTCAGCGCGGCACATACCTAAACCCTTTTAAAATGTCAGTGCCCCCCCCCGGGGAAAGCCTCTCCCTAATGTATCTGCAAGACCCTCGGCATACCTATACCCACTCATAAATCCCATACATGAATATCCAATTTGAACATATTATGTCACTGCAAACCTTTGCTTATATTATACTTATACAGGGGCAACATTTAACGCCCTTTGTGAGAATCCTATTGGACATAATGAGGTCCATTTGTGAAACGAATGGATTTGACAATCCATAAATTCTTGTGACATAATTTGATTTTAAAATGATATATTTGAGGATTCAGTCAAATTTGCGCAATTGTGTTGAATTTTTGTTGTTGTGAGAACGGATTCTTGAATTTGTGATACAATTTTAGCTCTGTGATATTGGTAATATAATCTAGGTTTTAAGATTCTGAAGATTGGAACCATTTAGACTATACCCATGTCCATATACGGTGACCGAGGACCAGATTAAGTTGCATGCATTAGAATGAAAACCAAAAACTGATCAAATGCAATACAGCCTCATCTCCATTGGAATGTCTCGATTGTGTTCTTTCAATTAATAACAAAAATTGAAAGAAAACTGGAGATGCGAGATGTTTGCCCTGTACTCATACTTCTGTTGATGCGGGACATTGGGCAACATCAGTAGTCGCGCTGCACAGGTTGAAAACACTTTTATCTACAATGTCGCATTACCTTATGCCAAACAACAGGACCATTGGTGTTCTCTGTATACCTTGCATCTTGAAGTATGGTCTCCGTGTAGCAGCATTATTCTTGCATGATACCTTGTACCATTTGTTTCACCTTTCCCTATACATGTAGCCAAGATATGTTATGAGGGATATTATGGGGCACTGTTCACACTCAGGATTTGGGCAATGTTTCGTACTAAGCCAATTAAATCAATTTTGATGCTCCCGAAATGCAAAAAATTGTGTAGCATATCAAAATTGTCCACTTCTACAAAACAAGCTGATTTGCTGCTTGTTCATGCCTGCCCTCCCCACACCCCACTTTTTTGCTAGTCTTTAGCACCAAGTTGAAGTTCATGGTTCATTCAAAAATATCCGAAGTGAATCTTGGCATATTTCACCCGTCTGGTCTAGCCTATACTTAGCTCTTGCATTGGCCATTGACCAAACTCTCCAATTTCCCTTTTCATCCATAGCATAGATTGCAGTCTAATACTGTTTTTCTGATTGCAGACAAGATCCGTTTCATTACGTGTTAGATTGACAGGAATCCATATCAAAATAACCCTTCATTAATTTTATCCAAGGCATTTATTATAGTTTGTGACTTGAATTCTGTTTATGTGTGTAATGATGAGAACAATTCTGAAAATTAAATATTTCTCGAAAATAATATTGGCCTCGCTTGAAATTGAAGGTATTTTTCAAATAAAAAATTGAAATGTGAATTAAATGGAGTGAGTGTGATACACGAAACAAACTGATATTTTAGCCTTTACAGATAGGCCTATTTGATAGTCTAACACTTACAGCTCTCAAAACTAGATCAGCAATACCGTGGTAAATTCACCAAAGACTGCCCCTATATCTATCTTGCGACAAGTGTTTCCACCCAGCCCCCTTCTCCCCGCCTCTGCATTAGGCAAGGTCTTTCACTGAATAACATTCACGGGTGATCTGTTACGCTTTCTTATAAATAGGGTTTTGAAAGCAGTGATAGTTAAGTCTAGTTTAGCCTCTCGCAGCAGGTGCAATAGATGTATACTACGACAACACTTGTTCATTCTTATCCCCAGTTAACCTCTAGGCTTAGTTTCACTCAAATTGTCCGACATCCCTGTGGAATTCAGTTGACCGTTTTTTCTTGATGATTACTTCCTATAATGTTGTATAGAAAAAGGATCAAACTAGGGATAGTTCACGTTGATACAACAAGTTTTTCCCCTACCCATCCCCTTCTTTACGATACAAGTTACAATTACGATATTTTGAAGATCAACATAGTCAAGTGTTCAGGACAGTTTCTGACATGTCATACCACGGAAAGAATGCGCAGCAACACATTCTAAAAGGATCGATAGACAGTGCGTGCCTATGAACATAAACATTTGTAATGTCAACCATGTGTCTAACATTAACTAAGATTAAAGAAAGGCGGTCGGTGGCATTTGGAATTAAACCGAGAGACCGGCAGTTGATCAAAAGCTAAACGACCTTGACAATCAAGAAGATGTAACATCAGAATGAGTGACGGCTATCTCGCTATAGATTACAAATTAAGTAAAGAACATTAGTCCTTTGGACAATTAAAGACATACAGAAGATTACCACAAAGTGTTTAGGACTTGCTGATGAAACAGATCCCGTTAATGTGATTCACAGCCAAAGTTCAAAGATACATTAATGTAGACATAGATATAAATGACAGATGACATAGGGATGAGTATGTTATTACATACCACCAGGGATGGGTAAGTAATGGAGGGATAATATGTTGTCATCATGATGATGAGGAGGATGATGACATAATTTGTTCATAGATTTCAAATAGATGTAGCTTATGTGTGTCGTTTTTCCAAGCTTAAGTTTATGCTAGGGTCTGATTAGTTTTGACATATGCAGGCCTTTGTGATTTGGCTGTTTATACAAATACTATACTATAGTCTATTTTTATCTATCAATGAGACAGTGACATATTACTGCATCATTTACTAATTGCAGCACATTCATGCGTGTGCCTACTCAAGACACTAGCGTATACACACACACATAGAAAGACAGAAGATACATACGTGTACGCCTGTACGTCACTGTCCAGAGGAAGAGAAAAGGAGTATAAATATCACATTTAGTCCTCTAAGTTTAACCTTTTTTCTGTTCACCACAACCAGAATTTTAGTGGTAGAAAATAAATGCAATACATCATCACTCAAAATCTAAATTTTCATGTTACGCAAACTTCTACTTCCTGCACATCTCTCTCGTATGTATATGTCCCAATACAGACATTGGGCTGGGCACCCCCCGTATCTATATCCTCCTTGAGTAGGGCAAGGATGACTTTTCCCTCTGATGACAATATAGCAATCCAACCCCAGTCTATTTCATCTTCACCTTTTACTGCATGATGTCTGCATGTCTCTTTTTTCTCAATGCATGCATACTCATCGGTCGCTGCATGATTCATTATTAGCCGACTAGACATTGCATGCGCATTGAATTTTGAAAAGACACGCTGCCTAAGGAACGCACCATTAGATATTCAGGGGGGGTAGGAAGTTTTTGAAGAAGAAAAAAATGCTCCTCTATGCATGCAACAACAAAAATCCCCCCCCCCCCCCCTGATGAGTAAAAAGTTTAAAAAAAACACCTCTACCCCACCCAACTCAATATGAATGAATACATTATTTTTAAAAAAACTTACGGCAGTCCCCCCCCCCCCACCCCCCCCCCCCCCCCCCCCCCCCCACCCAACTTCCTACCCCCACCCCTGAAAATCTAATGGTGCGTCCCTAATGCCAGCTTGCCCTGTTACTGGTAAAACAGAACATTTTCACACTACAATATTTTTTCTTCATGCAAACCATGATGCTCCATTTCATGTAACGGTACAAAAAAAGTACAGATTAAAATGAGTTAATATGCCAGGTTTTACTCACCAGAGATGGAAAACACTCTGGCAGACAGCCATTTTGGGATGGCAGACAGCCACTTTTGGAAACAAGCATGTTTTAGACATGTGTTGAATTCTGCATAGACTATAATAGACAATTTGCTTTTGGGACATGTGTAGCTTCTATCTCATTTGCAGTGTGATAATTTCTGCTTTCAGTTGCTGCTTATTAGAAACCAATGCATTTATGACTGCAAACATGCATGTTAAAGAAATTACATTATACACTTCCCTTATTATGGAAACCTAAATTATATGAGTCAATAGTGTAAAACTTCAAACTTTGTTAAAATAATGTAGGCATTTAGTAAAATATGAATATGGTAGTTTCGCCAATTATCAACAAAAGAAATTGTGCATCAAAAGTAGCTAGGCTATTGAGACTATTTTTTGTGTTCGCCCCTGTATTCATATTTTATATCTAAAAGATAATTCCACATTTAATTATCCTAAAATTGTGAAGTAATTAGACATATTTATATCACACAGCACTTTAGTCAAGGGCCAGGTCAGAGTTCATCAAACATGAAGACAGCTCATGAACTTACTTTGATCAATACCTTTTGTATCAACACAGAATATCTTTAAAATCGGCTAAACACGAACAAGAAAAGTCTCTGAAAAGACAAACAGCACTCCCAAGGAGTGTATGAATTCGCAAAGCATGTCTAAATATTGCCCATTCAGTTCTGTAAAGACACCTGGTTCAAGTATGATACACAGTGAATCAGTGAACTACTTGAAGACAATGCTAAACCCTATACACACAAACTTGAAATCTAAACTGTTATGCAGCAATGTTAACTCTAGCCACTGAATCATTATGAGGTCACAGTCCACATAATTCACTAGGAATTACCTACTAAATGGTTATTTTCATGGGCTTGGTGTTTCACATTCTACCAAATTCAAACAATTTTGTTTATTGGTTTACAGAATTTTGTTCTCCTTTCCGTAGCCCAATATACCCGCCAGACATAAACATGAATTTTTGTTTATGTGCAACCGTCATGGCACATTTAAAGCGCAAACATTAATTCAGTATGTAATTTCCAGTTTTTCAGTATGTTGTAATGTCGGATTGTTGAAATGTTACACGATATGAATCATATGAATAATACTCGACCTTAAAAAACCAGCTTGTCCACATTTATTTGCTTGATAAGAATTTCAAACTGGTTTGACTATTTACTTAGCGTGATTAATTACCTCGAAGTACAGGTTAAAAGTCAATTTGTCTGATGATGATGATTGCGTGGTACTTACATGACTTGCATTACCTTGACACGTATATATATGTAGCAATTAAGCATTTAGATGGTTTAATGTGATTTCATGTGTAGACCTACATCCTTGTATCTAACCATTGGAATTGGGTAAATGATCCATAAAACCAGCTCATCCTTTGGACGTAACGTTGAGCCTTTAGACCACCGATCAGAGAGGCTTACCTGTGTACATGTATAACATGCAAATGGCTGTCAGTTTGGTTAATAAGTACAATGATAACTAGACTGTCCCAATCATCTCGTGCAATGGACAATTTTATTTGTTTAAATCAATAGTCCACAAATTTAATTGAATCAAAATTATATGAATTTATTAAAGCAATTCAATTCAATTAAATCTTAAGTTTAATTTTATACGGTTAAGCAAACAACCAAAATCAAATCATGCCAGAATAATACCACTAATAATATGATAACAATATGCTTTAACTAAAATTAGTCTTTTGAAATCCAGAATTGATAAATGGTTACATTTAGATCACAACCAAAAGTGAATATTTTTGTTAACAAAAGAAACAGAAGTAACCGTATTTACCCATTTGTAGCGATTTATTATTTTATGTCAGATATTTTGAAACCTATCTAAATATAAAGCTTATTCAACCCTCTCTCGATTTCCTCTGTTCTTTGCGCACATATGCATATAATAATTATTATACTCTTTATTTAACTATAATAATTATTATACTCTTCATTTAACTTTCAAGTGCCTCAATAGAAACACGCTCTAAGTCTCACTGTTATTTTACCATGAATCAGTCTATACGATTCTTTCAATATGATCTAATAAGAATTGAAAACTAGGTAACTAAGCTGTAAATATCAAGTAGTAAGATATTGCCAAAATGCATAATGATGTCAGAGTGCTGCGTGCAGTTCTTTTAAAAGCAAATTCTATAACAGGTTTTTCTACTTGATAATGTCTTGAATTCTCTTATTTGGAATTCATGACATGATGAATAGCTGTGAGGGGAAAAAAGGTGCATAGCTTTAAAGGTGCAATTCAGCTCAGTTATGCGGGGGCATGTAGCATAGACCGGACATGTGTTTCTTTGTCATCACTTTCTTCCAATACCTATATCTAAACCGAAAGTATGACCTCTATAAACTTCTTCAACGCATACAGCTTGCAGAACATGAAATTAAATTAAATTGAGGGACTGAATCTGAGTCAAATCGAGTCTTTATATTTAAGGTCAAGTTGAGTAATTGCTGAGTAACCTAATATTAGTTAGATGTTCTGAGGATAGACGGATCAACAATTGCACTACATTTGGTCTTTTTTCAGCATGATTTGCATGGTTGTTATAGGAGTGTTTGTGATGCATTTTGTATTATTCAAGAGTAGCATAGTGTATAGACATACAGCCACATTGGAACATTTTAATGGTGTGTACCCATTACCCCCTCACTGAATACATTTTGGAAAAGGTCATCAGTGCTATAGTCAGCGTCATAATGCTATGGACATAATTTAGAAAATGTGTACGAGTGTACGTGCGTAAACCTGGAAGTGCGTGCTGGACGCTTCCAAAAATGACCGTGCGTCCTGATTGGTCAATTGTGAAAACATCACACGCATGTATGCATAGTTGTTCCCGCATTTTATGCATCTGGACGCAGCTCCGCGAAAAACAACAAAACACGCTCGTGTGAAATACCTCAAATTTTGTCCATAGCATTATGAGAGTGACTATAGCGTTGAAATAAGTACATTTTGGATATGACCCCAAATGGGGAGTGAGCCCAAATTGACATGACCCCATGGAAATTAACATATTTGGATATAGTCCCAATGGCAATTAGCATTGGGTATAACTCTTAATAGAAATTGGAAATGGTCATTTTGGATATTAAATTTGGACAGAAGGAAACACCTGCTTGGAAAGCAGGATAATGTTGAGAGCCTGAGGATGGTGAGGGGATTAAGAAGGCAAAAATGTGGTCTTGTTTGGGTTCAAATTTCACCTCAATTCCATTAAAAAACCAAAAACTGATTTTCTTAATGTGGCTTTATTCTTAAACACTGCACTTGAGATGATAATAGTGTGACGTATTGCATGAAAGAGGATAAAGCCTTAATTTAAGTAGTGTCTAACCCAAGATTGTTTCCATCCCATTTCTTTCTACCACGTCGTGCGTGTCACATGTGCGATTTTTTATTTGATACCCATCTCTTACACACACCATCAACCTAACACCTGCGGCTGATATACATTGTAGAGTGTTGATAGTCTGTCTCGGACTCATATCGTAAGTACTGCTGTAGCATGCCGTTACTTCAGTGTTTGCTGTTTGGTTGTATTAATCTTACAACTTGCTGTGCTATTTTTTTGTAGTTTTATTTCTTGTTTTACTTACAAAAGTTGTAGATTTTGATACAGGGTTCCCATGGCAATTCAAAATAGAAATTTGTCAGTAAAGAATTTGTGTTTTACCCCAAGAAATGTACAAGAATATATTTGAGGCAAGGGGGGCAGTGAGGGCTACCCCAGCACTTGATAACAGGCCTATCCCTATCCCTACTCAATATATATAATAAGAAAAGCTCAGCAAAATACCTGTTCAATATCTCTCTCTTTTTTGTAAAAATATATCTATTCTTGAATGAATTAACATGGTCTAGTATCTTTCCAAGATGGCGGCCGCCGGTTAGCTTGTCATTTTTTTATCCTTTTTGATGACAATTATGACAAATTCAGTGTCATCATTGGAATATTTTTCCATCTTTTGTCTATCTTCTGAACCTCCCATGCGTGACACGTACCTCTGGGTCACGATCGCATGCCTATTCTAGAGCACTAATAAAGCACTACTTATTTTTGCTCCAACAACTGTTTTACACCCTTCTCCAAATAAAAATTCTGGGTTTATCATCAGGTCTTGCTTTCAGAAATGTGCTCAAATTCATTTCCAAATCTCAGGTTTTACCAACCAAAAAGAACTATTAAATTTGCAAAATTGTTTGCTATTGGAACCCTGCTTATTTATTATTTCTTCTTAAAAATTTGGTATTGCATTCATTGTTAAGTTTTTTTGCTGTGTAATAATAGTTTATTATGTTTGTTTAATTGACCATTTCACAATGCCACCTTAACACTGGTATGTGTGTGGGTTTTTCTCCCTTTTTGCAAATAGTAGTTTAATACTAAATTCCAGTTTGATGGAACAACCCATTTCACACATTAATGTGCCATTAAAAGTGTATATTTGTGCGGAAACCACAATGTCTGCGGTGGTGGCTAAAGAATACAAACACATAAGGGAACAATGTACTTTCACTGTTTGTGAATACAATGCTTTTCCTCTACAGAATAAGGAGATATAGACTTCCTCTAGAATACCCCACCACACTCACTAGACACAATATCCCCAAATTCAAGTACAGCAATAAGGCCAACAAAAAATTGTGTTGCCCTCAGCGACCGACCCTAAAATCATAAAAACTAGGGTCGCATTTTTTTATTATTTTAGATTTAAATTTGATTAAAAGTGTCTAAATGTTACTATTTCTTGCTCGAAATGAATAAGTTAGCCCAAATAAATGTTTTTTAGACTATTGTCACACTAGAAACATTAGTTAAATTGACATTATGGGCTATACCAATAAAAGAATTTTAAAAAAGATTTCCGACCGACCGACCCGATTTTAAATTTTTGGCACTTGAAGGTAACACAATTTTTCTCTTTTTTTGGCCTAAATGTGATATGTGATATCAACTACACCCAGGCCTATAAGGCAAAAACAATTGTTGTGGTGTTGCCCTCGAGTGCCAAAAATCTTAAAGTCAGGTCGGTCATTCGATTTTCTTTCTTCCCCCACCCCCTTTTTTTTTACTGACAAATATAACTGACATACTGTGGTTCATGTCGAGACAAATTAGTAAATTTCAATTTTACGAATGTTACTAGTGTGATAACAGTTTTAAAACAATTTAATCAAGCAAACTTATTCATTTCAAGCATAAAAATGAAATATTTTGACAATTTGGGTAAAATTTAATCTTAAAAAATTACTTAATTGACAGCTTATAAGGACTGCAATTCATGTTATGAAATATGTTGTAAGCTTTGAACAGGGCTAAACAAGCTGTTGGATCGAGTTGATTTGATATCAGTCAAACTGCTTTACACTTCACCATCAATGGCTTTCTTTCATATAACAAAGTTCCACACTCATTGAGCTCTCTATCGTTCATTTACAAAATATGTTTTAATCCCATACTACTCTTACGCTTTATCATTATTTTATTTTCCAGCAATTATTTGATGACTGTGTTGACTTGAACACTGAAATATCATTTCAAGACCATTTATTTAATGTAAAAGTGGAAATGTTCATGTGTGTAATTTTTCGCACTTTGCAAATTTTGAACAATTTTGCTTGTTTTTATTTTTGCGATTTTGAGCTTCCATATAGACCTACATACAAAATGAATATTTGTGTGCGTTTTTATTTTCACGCTTGCTGATTTAAGCGCGCAAATAAATGTAGCGCGAAAATTTCCACTTTTACGGTATTGCATATAAGCATCTGTGGGTATTTTACATAAATGTCAATGGTTTAAAGTGTTTTAAGTATAGATATTAGAGTGACACATGATGTGTAAGATGCTTTCCAGTGCCTTGCAATGCAAACCTGTGTAATGCCAGTTGCAAGGGTAAGGACGAACAATTGGGGGGGGGGGGGTGCTTGAGTAATGGCTGTATAAAACTAGATTTACATATTGCCACTGGGTAGTAAACAAATAGCCATCACTGAAGTCTACTATGCAAGTGTTCATTTACGTACTCCTTCAATGCTGTAGTCTCTGAAAATCATGAACCTAGCTCTTCTTTTCTTAAGACTATGTTCTCGTGAATCGCAACAATATTATTTGCAATGTTGGCAGTGAAGATTTAGATTTCATGTTTAAGATGAAATATAACATCAAATCAATGACTCCATTGAAACGTTCAAAATTAAACCTAGAATATTGTTGTCCAATTTTCATGCCCCCCTTGACGAATCAGGTTTACAGTGACTACTGCAGTAATGGCTGTCATACTCTGTATTATGTTCGATCCAGGCCCTTAGCCATGATGAGAATGCAGGGGACATCACCCCTTTCCCAAATCCTTAAATGTCCACAGTTTCGTTAAAAACATCCACTTTTGGTCTCAAAATTACCTTGACTATGAATTCCAATCCAACCTCACCAAACCAACTAAAGACATCAAAAAAAGTAACTCGGCTGTTGTAAAAGCACCTATAAATTTAATATTCTAAAAATGAAAATACCAGGAGACGGAAAATTTAATTACAGTGAATTTGACACCTTGTTTGTTAAAATCGATTGAGTATTGTTGTCGCGGTATGTGCTTACAGATGAAAAGTGCTATTTCCATTGTTGCAGTAACTCCTATTGATCTCTCTGATTCAGCGTGAAGATAGAAAGATAATATAGCGGGAATTTTGATAGTTTGCCCATGGCGATGACCTGTCCTGTCTGTCTTCTCGGACCTTCTGAGCATTGGGGGTTTTAAATTCATCCTTTTTAATTGTAAAGAAGTACGCCTGTCATCCCCATTAAATTTGTCCCGGATTATGCTAATCAAGTTTACAGCGCAACAAGAACAGCTAATCAAAATTCTCGCTATTAAGTATTATCTTCACGCTGAATCAGAGAGATGAATAGGAGTTACTGCAATAATGGAAATGGCACTTTTCATCTGTAAGCACATACCGCGACAACAATACTCAATTGATTTTAACAAACAAGGTGTCAAAATCACCGTAATTAAATTTTACGTCTCCTGGTATTTTAATTTTTAGAATATGAGTAACAATTTTAAAATTATATGTGCTTTTACAACAGCCGAGTTACTTTTTTTGATGTCTTTATCTTTATTGGATTGTAAAGGTTTGGATTGTCTTGTAGTGTACTTTCTGAAGTCCTTCGGGGTTTTTGCCAAATAAAATCCTGGCTACGGGCCTGGTTTTGTCTGTCTGTCTGTCCGTCTGTGTGCGTCCACCTGTGCAGTTTGTTAATGTAATCAACAATTGTATTGTCCTAATTGTATGTTGGCGCTCGTCCCATAATTGCAAGTAAAAAAGTGCAGCATTTGTTAATCAAAGATGGTCAATTGTTTCTTTCTCAGGAAGTAAGTCTAATTTCCCACAATTTCTTTATGTATTTCTTATTTTAAATACCAAATAGCCCTTCAAATATCAATTCCTGGGACGGAGCTTCCCACATTTTCCACTGTGCCCCACCATGTTGTTAATTGTAGAAAATATCTCAATTTGCAGTGGTAACAGATATTCCATCGCTAATCCAACTTCAGTTTCTCACATGCCCTTACAGTAAAACCCAGGCACATTGTAACCAATGCTGTCTATGAAACTCGAGTGTTTCCTGAATTTAGCGAACGCATACTACTTATCCTACAAATCCCTCAAGGTATATGAAAAGATGCGATTATAGTATGTTGGAAATGTTGCTATTTATATCAAACCACCAGAATGTTGTTGTTCGTTATTTGTATGGAATATTTTCAACCTAATGAATTCTATGACATCAACGTTTCACTGATATATGATTGTGTATCTATATTTCTGTGTTTTCCCCATTTTTCACCAAATGGGGAAAACAAAATGTTCATGAAGCTTCTATGAAAAGTTTTAATCACAATTAACACATGAACAGCATACACATTGCACGTCTGTTTGGATTCAAATACGAGGGTGGATCAGAAAGTTCTGTTACCAAAGGCTGCTCCAGCTACACAAGACAATACTGTAAAAGTGGAAATTTTCGTGCGTAGAAATTTCCGCGCTTCGCACATTTTGAACAATTTTGCTTGTTTTTATTTTCGCAATTTTGAGCTTCTGTACATAGACCTACATATAAAATGAATATATTTGCGCGTTTTTATTTTCGCGCCTGCTGATTTTAGCGCGAAAATCGCGAACATTTCCACTTTTACAGTACTGTTGTTATTGTGCTATGTCATCCTATACAGCACATTCTTATAGCTCCCTCTTATGTGAATTTAGCGGGGATATATAGCCTGTATAAAATTTGCTGAACCAATTTCTGCAGCTACTTATCTACCTGTGAAACGGAGCCTACAAAGACGGTATCGAATCATGCTGCACCACGACAATGCAACAACAATGCCACAACAATGCAAGTCCTCACATAGCTTGCCTCACTCAGACTTACCTTGATGAAAATGGTATCCATTTGATGGAACATCCACCCTAATCCCCGACTTGGCTCACTGTGACTTATGGCTCTTTCCCAACAATCAAATCAAAGATTGCTGGGAGGCCTTTTGCAAGGGTCCAAGACCTAGCCAAAGCTGTACATTCAGAAATGAGGCAGTCCCTACTTTGGAGTACCGCCAATGCTTCGTGAAGTGGAGGATGAGGATGCATCGGTGTATAGATGTCAAGGGAAGCTACTTGGAAGGGAATGTGACTGTAGTTTTTGAAATTGTATGGCCATCTTCAGAAACATGGGCCAAGTGACAAAACTTTTTGATCTACCCTCGTAATCCCAATAATGTGATGGGATAATCAGGGTTGTGTATACTATTATTTTATTACAGAGTGGGGGAGGGGGTAGTTATTATTTGTTGAAAAATCAACGACATTAATTCACTTAAATTTATTTTCAACTCTTTCCAAGATTCGCTGATTTTCATCGGATAAGTTTTATGTCAGAGGCAAAGAAAATGTAATCATAGTACAGGTAATGAAAGATTGATGAAAATGCGATTTGAATATTTGTACTATTTCTATGTACTTAATTTGTATACCATATTTTGTTTATATGATCAGGGTGAGCTGGAGGCGCAACTGTTGCAGGCCAATCCCATCCTAGAATCTTTTGGAAATGCAAAGACTGTGAAGAATGACAACTCATCTCGTTTTGTAAGTATTGTAGGCGATAAATAGATCAGGTGATGGGTGGGTGGGTCAGATGTTGGTATTTTATATGGCCGTTTGGTTAGCCATCTCCCTCTGGGTGAGGAGGGTACCACAAAGTAAAGTGTATGACGATTCACTCTAAATATAATTAAGTCAGTTCCAAATTGGCGAACCTTTATAGAGCAGTGAATTTATACAGAAAAGTAAAAAGCTCACATTGCACAACATGGCGCACTGTGAATCGTATGACAATATAGCGCGCCTCCACACGGTTTCCTTTTCGCGTGGAGAGATAAAAACCACATATTTCTTGTCAATTTGAAACTGATTAAACTATAGCATAACACGAGCCAATATGTATCCTGATTTTCAAGCCTCGATTTAAATGGGAGCTGGGAGTTTTTTGCCCCCGGTTGCCAAGTTTTAGCTCCCGGTGTTTTCAAAATTTTACATAGCAAAGTATAGGAGCGGGAGCTACTTTTGTCAGAAAAGTTACAAAGTAGCTCCCGGTTCACACATCCTTAAATCGAGGCTTGCAGTGATTTCTGTGAAATAATATACATCAGGTCTTTGACATTCCCCCTCCCCCCCCCCCAATTTTTAAAAAAGAAATAGAAAATGAAACAGAGTTTGAAAAGTAATTGTCGATGGATTGTCAAAACCCCAGGATTTGACTTATTCTCAACAATAAAGCAGGAACTAATTACTTTGATATGCATTTTACATCCTGGTTTATGGAACTTATTAAATAAACATAAGAATAAGATGAAGAAAATGATAAAAATAGTGTTTGAGAAGGAACTTGAACTTTGAACAGATCGTATCGTTACTCAGTCAGACCGGTACTATGTTCCGGGTGTGTTAGAATGGGTGGGTGTCACGTACACTCATGTATCGTCATCTCAAAAAGTAAAGAACAGAATTTCTTTTTGGCCTAAAATGAGAAAATAAATTGTAATTGTATTATGTTTTCGATAGGCCAACTTCTTCAATTGTCACTCAGATTTTTTAGTAAAATAATGTGATGTTTAATATATTCTTTATCCTGCTAACATTTTGTTATTTATATTGCATTGCTATCTTTTCAGGGCAAGTTTATCCGTATCAACTTTGACACATCAGGCTATATATCCGGTGCCAGCATTGAAACCTGTATCCTTTGCTATTAAAGTATGGTTGTAAAAAACAAGGAATTCAGATCAAGACATAACTGTAATAGTCAATAAAGAAGGGGATGGGTAAAACATGGGTGCTACCATGAATGAGTAAGATACTCATGAATGGATTTAAAGCTCTTCACTATTCAACTGATTATAACTTATATTGAATTACGTTAGCTTCATTTCATGAATATCTTACTCACCATGAACCATGTTAAAGGGACATTAAGTGGTGTTGAAAATTTTAAATGTTTAAAAATTTACTTCAGAATTCAAGATGAACATTAAAAATTGCCATTATTGTTGTTTCTACTAACAAAAACACAGCAAAACTTGATTAAAACAATATCATCGCTATTTATTGAAAAACGCCCTCTATGCAAATATGGTTCGCGTTATGTATCACGCGTACTGCAGGGGGATTACTGTCGGATGTAAAATGCTCGTCCCGGCTGTACGAGCATTTTTGAATCGACGTTTTCTTGTACAAAGAGGGCTGATTTTTCTTAATCCTTATAGGTGTAAGTTCATACATGTTATACAATTATAAAAATATACTAATCCCAGTTTTTATCATAATTGAGGGTGCAGCCTCCAACACATCTCTTAGTGTCCCTTTAAGGCTAACAGCCAATTGTGAAATGTGTAACTTACTACTTGCTTAATGGCAGCTATAGTTTGAATTGTGATATTTGTTTTGAAATAAAATGTTTGCAAAATGTGGATGAAGGCAATTGATACCAATTTTTTTTTAAATAGACCAACACAGAGCGGAAATGCAGAACATTTCCCTCCAAATCTCGACCCCATCTCCTACAAGAACTAGGGGTTGGACTACCCTTGTCCTTCAATCATAAGAGAATGGGAACAGAGAAGTGACTACCAACTGTTGCGATATATTGTTTCTAGAAAACAGTAATGTTATGCACACACTGTACCCACCCACGCAATTTCCATCTATTGAACTTCTTATCTTGGCCCACGTATGTTGCTTCTATATTTTAAAGCAAATACTAATGGCCCATCGGTTGACCGTTTGGTTGGTCTGTAATGCAGTGATGTATATTTTAGTTTCATGTCAATTGTAGATTCAGTTCATGTTGTAAATGTACTATGTATATTGACATAAGTTGTCTCGTTTACAGATACGGAGATGAGCAGACTACGTGTTTGTTGACGTTATGACTCTCCCAGGTCAACGTGGTCAAAGGTCAATTGCCCAGAGGCTGCCTGGGAATCCATTTGTGGGTTGTTGTTAAGGAAGCTAGTGCTTTGCATACAGGCATGTTTTAGATAATCAAAGATCAGCGATTTTGTAGACTAAATTCGGCTACTTCTGTTTGAGTTTTTTCCTTAAGGTTTAAAGGTGGATGTTTCGATCACTTTAGCTTCTTCTTATTTTGTACATCAACATATTTTTCTCATTATTTCTGTAAAATGTTTGGCGCAAAATATGTTCCATTTAGACGTTATGGGTCAAATGTAGTGAATTACTGCAAAAGGTGGTTAACCACCAGGCCAATTTGTGTACTAATTAAAATAAGAACCATTGGAGTATGCAACTCAAACTTTGGAATACGACTATTTTAAAAATGACCCTTCATGTAGAATAGAAAACGTCACATTGAAAATCGGGCCAGCAATTTGAACACCTACCTTATGTGTTAGGTTGATGAGTTAGGCTACTTTCAGTTTCATCAAATAAATGCTCTATTGATACCAGTGGGTTGGTTGTAAATTTGACTATTTTTTCACCACTAATGGGGGGCTTTTTCACCCGTTTTGGGTTGCTTTTCTAATTGTTCTAATTTTTTCATAAACAAATTTGACTGCTTTTACCGAAATTGCATACCTACCATTCACCGCGCTCTGGGCTACGATTTCACAATTCAAGTTACCTGCTCACCATAGTTAGCACAACCTTTTTTATCTAGAAAAGCAACATTCATCAACACTGAATATAGGGAGTGTTTGATGAATAGCAAGTACAAGGATTGAAAGAGATAATTGCTAAGGTTTGACTTGACTTTTGGACTAAAGAGTCAATTTATATCATCAATTGATATAAAATGTTGATGATAAAACATGATTTGTTGACAGACAAAGAACATGGGTTATCAGATGATTTACACAAACTGACAGTATTATCTCAAGTGGAAATATAACTGATAGCCGGAGTAATTCCAGAAATAATGATAACGAAGTGTGTTAGTTCAGGCCGTGTGAGATACCCATAAAATGAGTTCTGTCTATAAAATAGTAGATAGATCTTTACAGAAGGTGCATAGAATATTATCGTTCAGATGAAAACTCAGAATAATGTTTCACGCATGTTTTTCATTGAAAATCTTGATTTGTTGGTGAATCATGATTCCTCGATACATCATGATTATCTACATTATATATTGGGCAACATATTCAAAATGATAGAGACCATCACAATGACCCACAATGGATATTGATTGGATAAGCAATTTCAACAAAAACCCACTCCATAAATAGTCATGTTTTACCCATTACCCAAAAGAATGAAATAAATGTTATACATATTGATCAAAACTCTCACTACAAAGTATAATAGAATTGATCGGGAGTAAAAGATGTGTTATAGTTAATCACAAATATATTAACATTCATTCAAATTACCCTCCCCTCCCCTCTATTGCGATATAAATTTCAAAGTCTAGTGCAAATTTATGATAAAGAGATTCTGGTTTAAGGTATACCCGCTATAAATTGCCCCCATGAAATTAAATGATTGCCCCAAAAGTTGAGAACCAGTTTAGGCCATCAAGGGAACATAATAGATTTAAAGGCTGCCTTCCCCTCATCCAAGCATTTATTATGATATCAAACTGGACAAATGTCATCCTTTATTCTCAAACAGTATGTATATAGGATTGTCATCAATTTACAAGGGACACTATAAATCCAGGACTCACTCACTCAGGAAGGAAGATGGGTTACAGTTTGTTACGGTAGCATTTCCACTATTGTATCTATTAGGTCATCTAGTGGTTTCCTTTGCTGTTTCACAAGGGTGGAAGAACCTTGGAAAAACAGTAAAAAATACAAATGCAGATAAATAAAAGATTGAAGATTTTGAAGTGGTTTTTTTTCTTCTCCAGGCGTATATAGATAGGGAAAATACCCTTCCCTGTAAGTAGGGGGGGGGGGGGGGGGGGGGGGGACTGAACACTTTAAAAAAATAGGGAAGTAGTTTAGACACTTTTTGAGAAAGGGAGAGGGAGGATCATCAAAGGGATGGTAGAAAAGGGTTGGGGAAAGGAGAAAAGGAGGGGAAGAAGATAGGGGAAAGTCCAGAAAGACATAGGATAAAAGGGGAATGTATTTTTTGTATTTGGAAGGCACTCATCACAGGAGGAAAAAACTGGGAACTTTAATGTCATTGAAAATGCATCTTTTCTTCCAATGTCACAATTAAAACAATAAGAATTGTTAAGTTTCTCAGAAGGACTTTTTAGACTTTACTTTTAGCATTTCAATGCCAAGTTGTAAAAGTGACAAAAAGATGACAGCAAGTTGTTTCCTTAACTAATGCTTCTTGTCAGATCTTCTGGAGAAGGCTCGTGTGGTACGCCAACAAGACACAGAAAGGACCTTCCACGTCTTCTACCAGCTGTTGAATGGGGCCTCAGAACAACAAAAGAGTAAGTATCTACCGTGTTGTATTGTCTTGTCAGAATGTCTTTCTGTCTGTATTTTTTGTTTGGTCTGTCTCTGTATATCTTTATGAACAGCAAATCAGTAAGTGGAGTCCAGTCTAAAGACTCCTTCATTCATAGTTCTATCGTTGAGCATCCACTGATGATATTGGATAAAAGTTGACATTGCTTCAACATATGCGTCTATATCAAGTGATACCCTATGATTGGAGTATGAACATGCCCTTATACATAAGCGACAATAAGAATTTGTCACTAACAATGGTGACGTGGAACATCAAAACAGTAAGTTTGTCTTGTCTTTTCTGTGTATGTATGTCTGTCCTCTATGAAAACATAGCTGTATTAAATCTTCAAGCTTATTAAAAGTGTGTGAAAAATTACAACAAGGTGTAGAATAAGTTTTTTTATGTAAAAATATATACGGCCACGCCTACTTCAAAGGTAACACGCTGTTTGTGGTTCCTTCATACCAACACGTAATATTCAATACAGAAATTTACATTTCAGACTTTTACCTGAAAAACAAACACAGTCACCCATCACCATAGTTACACAGTAACGTTTCGCTGATGTGTGTGTTGCTATCTTTAATATCAAAATAGTATCAATTGAAAAAGGCCATTGTTACAGGAAGGTACAATGCAAAAGGCTAACCCTGTTTTAGAGATAACAATTGCATGTCGTGGCCTTGGTCTAGTGCATGCCACTGTCTGATTTAATACTAATATTAATTTATTATAGGCTTAGCTTATGTACTTTTGTCTGTTCAAGGTCCTGTAAGTAGTTGCTGTATTGATGTTCCCGGTTTAGGTTCACTGATTTTATTTTATCTGTATACATAATGCAATAGTGGCAATTTTGGCATTTGGTTGATATTCACTCACTATGGTGTACAAATTGAGTGCCTAGTGCCACAAGGTCCCATCTGTAATAGCTACCAGTTGTTAAATATGGGGTTTATTATATGCAGAGCAATTGCTAAATACTAAATGGAACTCTGAGCAGCTATTGCAAATAGGATCCTTTTGAACAGATAGATAGTGATGTAGAAAGTCACTATCTTTGATAGCTGCCATGCATATTCTATACATGTGGTGCTATAATGGTGCACCCTTGTAGAATACAACATTATACATGGCAGCCATTGTAGATAGGGCCTTGTGGCTGCAAACGCTCAAAATATGCTTCTGAGTTGGTTCTATGTAACACTACAGATTACAGGAATTCCTTTATTGTACCCTACCAATGGCAACTTTCAATGAGCAACCTATGCATACATCACACAGTGAATAACTAAAATGGTAGGGTACACTAAGGTTTAACCAGAACACAAAATAATTAATTACCCAATATGCATAATTGTGATGCATAACATCAAAAGGGACTTTGCGGCTTTGCGCTTTTCAAGATATAGATGAAAACAGTACCATTTTAAGCTTGAAAAAAGCTCTTAAAAGCACAAATAATGAACTCAAAATTGACTTCACCTGCAAAGTCCTCCATTTCGATGTGGTGCATCACAAATTGTCCAAATTTGACAAGCCAAGTGTGAACACATTAGGCAGATTTGCTGTTTTAAGAGGTTTGTTTTTTGTTTGTTAAACTTGTTGCTATGGCCCAGAACTCTGTTATGCATGTATAATACCTTGTCCATAGAATTCAGTGGAGGGTGGTGTATAAGCTGTAACGCTACATGTATAGTCGTCTTGACAATTCTCAGTTGGTTGGGGTGTTCATATGCAAAATGAGTGGGCGATAAGAAACACACATTCTCCCCGATTAGGCACTAGTCTGGTCGCAACATTGCTCACAACAGAAGCTTTAACACTTTCCATGCAGCAGGCGTCTGCAGACGACATTCCAAAATTGCCCAAAATGTTTCAAATATGTCAGAATTATTGAATTTCATCACCATATTTGGAATCACCGTGAGTAATGCATTAAAATAAGTACAAACATTGGTTCAGTAATCCGTGAGATAGACCTTAAAAGGTGGTAATTGATTTTGAAAAATCTGTTTTGTATAATTATATGGTAAAGCAAATAGCCGCGTGGAATGTGTTAAATGTGCTGAATTACCGGTTAGGGATTCTGGAGACGACCATCTATGTGCTGCATTTCATGTTGCCATAGTATTTCAGTTATCGTAGTGGAATGTGGGGATTATCTGTCTGTACAAAATATGTATGAGACTGGTTATACATTTATAGACACACCCGAACTAGCAATGTTGCAAACTGTTTGATATGTTCTGTCATAGCAACAAGTTTAACAAAAAATGTACATGTACAGGGTGAGTAAAAAAAGTGTACTCAAAGTAGTATAATTATTCAAAATATTTTGTATCAGAATATGAAGGCAACCAAAGTATGTGGCAATAGATGCATTTGATTAACTATCACTATTTTGGTTAAGTTACTGCATTTTGAAACCGAGCACAATATTGAATATTTTACTCAATAATGCTTGATATTAATGAACAAGTAGATTCATGTATGGTACAAAAAGCTAACTAATCAAGACAAATCAAACGTTCTCACTTATTTTTTCAAACATTAAATGCGAAATAATGACAAAACAATGCCATTTTACACGAATTTAGCAACAAACAACAACCACAAAATTGGCTTTTGTGATAGTCGGACTCAGCTCAGATTAGAGTGTGGATTGTTTTCAATAGTGGAATTAAAAAAATATCGCAAATCTTGTTCGGTTTATAAAATGTTCACTTTTACGCAAATGAGCATAAAATATGTTTACCGCAACCAATTTCAACCAACTAAAATAAAAATTCTGTGAAATTTTTGCTCAGATTTTAAGATATAAAATCACAAAGTTGAGTACACTTTTTTTGACTCACCCTGTAGACCTAGAGTATGTTTGGCAATGAAATGCATCTAGCATCACCAAACAATGTGACAAGGGTTGAATGATGTTCCAAAATGTCTGAATATTAAAATGTTATCAGTAAGCAAAGCAACATCATTTCTAACTGGTTAATTAAGCATAGGCCTACAATTTGTGATGAGTTTTGCTACACTACCACAAAAGCTCAAAAGTATGAGGATTGCACTGAACTGGTAGTCCCACTTGCCCCAGGGGAAGGGAGCACCACCAGCGACCACCGAGCCGAAGGCGAGGGTCCTTCGACTTTGGGTAAACCTGCTTTGGAAAGTCGAAGGCAAGTTTGACATTACGGTTAGCCAATCAGTGTTGACTTTGCATTCACCCTCAATGATTGCATTTAAAGCTATTGAAGCTCTCGGGACCTGCTGTGACCCGTTACCACGCGCCACAATGCGCGTGTATATGTAGGCGGTACGCTTGTATTATTAATTGTTTGAAACGCTGAGCACGCGCGTTAGTGCAAGTGACACGCACACACATGGCGCTTACTTTGGGAAACACAATCCGACTGGACGGGGACTACCATATTTGGTTAACTACGTCATTCGTTAAATTTGAATTAGGCAGGTCACTATTTATTATAATGAGCGCGCTGCGAGGGGTATGGACACAGCGGTTCTGGTGGCGCTCCCTTCCCCTAGGGTGAGTGGGACTATGAACTGGTTGTGAAGCTAGGATTTGTTCAAAAATGACATTGCTTGCAATCTGTTAACTGTTCACGGCAGTTTGTAATAAATAACATGTATCATTATTTGTAATATGTAAAAATGTTGTACCAAGAAATATTTGTAATATGCGACATGTATGAAACTTACTATTTTTCCATATGGGTTTCGACAATCTTGACATCTTAAAACCTTTGGCACTGGCTTTGGATCAAACACAATTCACGGATGACGACATCCGATTGATTGTCGAAACCTCTTTGGAAAAATATTAAGTTAGTTTCATACGTGCAATTTTCCTACAAAAATTAATATGATGTTCTTCTGAATTCCCGATGAAAATATTCCATGATGTCTGCAACATAATCTGTTACATGTGACATGTAAATTGTTAGTAACTTTGTGTACAACATATAAACACTTTACAACCTTGTTTGTTACCTATGAATAATTATATTACATGCAACCTTTATGCCCTAGAAATACCATTACTATGCATCTACAATGCATCCTTTATCTCCCCAATGAATCAGGTTTCACGGTACACTGCCCTCGTTCATACCGACACCTACGCTTCCTTCCTGGTGCGCATGGATAGAGTGGGTGAACAACCCTGTTGTACCATCCAAAATACCATGGCAATGATGCGTACCACAAATGAGGCATAGTTTTGTTGCTTGGATGGGCAGTTTCCAACTAATGTCATAAGTGAAGTGGTCACACGTACACACACATAATTGAAATTCCATTTTATTTTGTTGTTATTTTGTTGTTTTTGACGGATGTGTGACCTGTCTTTTTTACAGGGTGTTTCTGTTGTACATGAAGACTCATAAATTTGTGGTGTAAGCAAAATGAGTCGGAACTCGCAAAAAATGATTTTGAGATATGACCAAACAAAGGATAGAATATCTTTTGCTTTCTATTGTTTTGAAAATGCTTCACTTGCTCATAACTAATTTATTTGAATTTTTGTTGGGAAATGTGTTTTTTTAAATGTTTTGATTTTTTTCTTCAAAATTGTTGAAAATTCACCCAAAATTCTTGAAATGGTTGTTAAAAACCCAAACAAAAAACAACTGACCCTACCTGAGAGGCTGTTTGCCCATAGAACAGGGGGTTTTCCATGGCCTGAGGTTTTCTACCAAATGTTGCATTGCACATGATCAATATGGTCAAGTAGACAACTAAAATTGTGATACTCTTTGTGATAAATTCACTTAAGATTTGCCAAAAAACAGAACATTTAAAGAGATTTTGTTGTTGTTGCTTCCTTGGAAACTTCTCTCAGGCCATACAATTTGTTATGATGATGAGAAAAATATGGGTTTTCTTCTGGTATCAAACTTTAGGGTGAGGGGGGGGGGGGGGGGGGGGCGGGTAATAGAGGGATCATATCATTGAATTATTTTTCAGCCCAGAGATTTCCAATTGGGATCTTTTAGTAGTTCAAGAAGTGCATTTATCCAAAGTGCAATGGGATAAAATCCTATCCAATTCAAGCGTACAAGATTGTGAGTCGATGGCCTTCTTGTGTGCTTATACCATATGGTTCTGCAAGATTGCAAGGACCATTTATTCCAGTAATTCAATTTTACATGCATTACGTCGTTTAGCATAAATAAACAAGGTCATGCCAAAGAGGTTTTATGTTTGGTTGGTTGGTTGGTTGCGCTTTTTTAGTCTGACTGAAAACCTCTGATTTTCCAATACTGAAAACCTTGATTTTCCCAAATATAGGCTTTTTTTCTTCTTCAAAATTTCACATTGTTCACTCTTAAAATAGTATTTATTCTTAATTTCCTCCACACCTTTTAAGTTATTTAAAACAATAATCGAGTCAATATATTTGCCTAATATTAAAGCAAATCAATGTTAATTTCAAATGCAGACTAGAGTTAGAAAATATGTTTAATGAGTTTCAAAATTTCCTCAAAAATGTCAAGTAATTTGTTTACTTCTAGTACTATAGTACGATCAGTTCTAAATTGGTGAAGCCTCCTTACAGCAGTGAAAGAATACAGAAGGTTGCGGCGCGCATGAATGCAACATGTGCATCGCATGCACTGTGCGTGCAGCCCAAACTGCATCCGTGTTGCTATAATCGTGTGCGTACACTTGGATTACTTTTGAGTGCGGAGAGATAAAAACTGAATATTTCTTGCCAATTTGGAGCTGATCAAACTATACTACTACATGTAGTAGACTGACAAACCAAACATTCCAATCATACTAACCATGTTTGACTATGCTAATATTATGCTAATCCTCTTATGTAAAACTAGATACCTGGTCAAAACATACAGTCATATTTCAAGAGGTAGTAGTACTATATTATTACAGTACACTATCAGAGACAGTTATCAAGCCATGGATCTGTTGATAGTCGTGTAATCTGTAAATTATTGGGGATGAGTACAGATAAGAAATTGTAACATGCCCATAATACGTAGTAACATGATTACAATCAGATACATCACCATTTTTCATCAAATTACACCCCCTTTATTTTGAATCGGTTACTGTAAAATTGGAAATTTTTGCGCTACGTTTATTTTCGCGCGAAAATAAAAGATGTGCAAATATTTTTATTTTGTATGTAGGTTTATCTAAGGAAGCTCAAAATCACAAAAATAAATAAAAACAAGCAAAATTGTTAAAAAAAAGTACAAAACACGAAAAATTACAAACAAAAAAATGCACAACATTTTTCACTTTTACACTTTACAGTTCAATTGAGTTGCATCGTTTTGCTATCGTTTTGCTAAATCCATGTTGCATAATGTCCCTGTTCTGTCAAAACCTTGTATGTTCGTTCATCTGTCCCTTCAGTGTGTATATTAAAGTAATACTTCCTATGTATAATCTTTGGGGCACGCAGTATGCTCTGAGTATATTCAATGGCCAAGATTTTGATAGATGTGTTGTAAGTGCTCATGCCCCGGAACATGTATAAAGTAACACTTCCTATGCATAACTGTTGGGCAGTTTTACTTTATACATGCTGAAGGGCCAGAATAATATACAATACAAGGTTTTGACAGAACAGCGGCGACGGAATGATACCAGATAATTGAAATGAAAAAAATGCATTCTGGGAAGGGTATGATATTATGTTTTCTTGGATGAGTAGCTATAAAATGACCATGGGATGTTTGCGCTTAAGATTTGGATTGTTTCCAGAGCAAACAATATCAAGAATGTGATGGAATTTAGGGCACTACTTTATGATGAGTTGTAATAATAAGGTCTACCCACCTGGGGGTGGGGGTGGGGGGGGGGGGTATGTGTATGTTCATCTCGTGAGAGTGTTATTGGTATCACATGTTTTATATAAATGTATCTTTGTATTTTATATTTATATTTTAATGTATCTCTTTGAATGTATTTAAATGTTTTTATAATATTGTAAGTGCAATTTGGCTTTTAAGCCACAATTTTGTATTTTTTCAATAAACCAATCTATAAACCAATCTACTTGGTCGTATCACTGGCCTCGTTCAGTACAACGATGGAAAAAAAGTTCCCTATTTATTTTATTATTATTATTTTATTTTTATTTTTATTTTTATTTTTATTTTTATTTTTATTTTTTTTTGGGGGGGGGGGGGGCTCCTGAATAAAAAATATGTAATTGAATATGGGCTTTGTTAATCGGAAAATTAGTAATAGTAAATAATAATAATAAATAAGCATTTATAATCTACCATATATCTAGAAACAAGTTCTAATCCAAGGCGCAATGAACAAACAAGCAAAACAATACAGTACAGTGGAAATCATAGAAAGAAAGAAAAAAAGAAGGAAAAAAAAGAACATGATCTGTACAAACTTGCGCTGAACAAACACCACCCAAAAATGGTTACGTGCTAAAAATATGACCAAAGACAATTACAATTGTGAATTGCAAAAATAAGAAGGCATGATTGATTCTAAATGCATAAAATATTGTAAATACTGTCAAATAGATGAAGTATTCAAATTTAAAATGTCTTATCAAAAGTTCAGAGAAACTGGTAGGTAATAATAAATTACTCAACAGAAAAGGAATTTTTACTAGGTGACTATAAAAAATCCTGTCCTACGTGACTGACCCATTTTTTTCTTTGAATTTTCAACAACAACAACAAACAAAAAAATTGTAGAAATTTGTTGGATTTTTTTGATATTTTGATATTTTGATACAAACTAATTGAAAATGTTTGAAAATTTCATTTTTTTTTAAATTCACCAAAATTGTCACAGCATTGTTGGGGGGACCTGACTAATCGACCCTACTTGAGAGGGCCGTTTGTTTGCCCGTAGAACCCAGGTTTTTTTTCTTCACGGTATGCTGGATTTTAAATAGGCTAAAGGACAACCCTGTTGCATGATATAGAGGGGAATCCCCCCTCCCCCAGCCTATTCTACATTCAATTGAATTGGTGCATGACGTCCAATTCATTGCATGAACCCTGTTACCAAATTGACTACATATCATGAAACCAGTGTTTCTTCTATCTGAAAATCTAGAACACAGTTATTATTCCCGACAAGATGGTAGGTAGCTAATCCAAAACACGGGTAACCTCTATATAATGAACATATGCATGTAAATGTTATTGATGGTATAAATATGAAAAGTGCTTTAATTTCATCTAATTTCAATTTAATTTAATCGTCCACATGTTTTGTAAGCGCTTTAATTTCACCAATTACAACTAATATATCAACATATTTGTGTCTGTTTTCACAGAGGACTGGCTATTGGAACCCATCGGCACCTATGACTTCCTTAGCAATGGACAGGTTCATGTTACCAATGTGGACGACAGCGTGGAGTTTGAAACCACCCAGGAAGCGTTTGAAATTATGGGCATGTCAGCTGAAGATTTGGGTGGTAAGTTGATACTATCTCTAATACTTCCATGTGTAATCTGGAATAAAACTATAAAACCGGGCCAACTTAAGCGGGGTAAACCGTCGCCGGCAGGATTCGAACCTGGGCCCACCAGGGGAGAACGTCCCTTAGTCCACTTGGCCAGGGGGTCGCGCACCCAAATGCAACAATTCCCTCTGCATTTATCAGCCGCCATGAAATGAGGAACCCTTTGCTAGCATACTATAGGATTCAGGGCTGTAATGGTTATTGGTATCATTGTTTTCAGGTAATTTCACTTCATAATTGTTACATATAGGCAATATTTTGGATACTTTAGTCAAAGTAAAACAGATTTTGTGGCCCACTCAGCCACTTCGTTTCAATGTTGTGATACTGTTTCCCCATTCATCCTACCTTTCAACTTAGCTTTCAGTTGAAAGCTAAGTGAAGGTCCTTAGCTTTTAGCTTAGTAAAAGCTCCTTAGCTTTCAGTTGAAAGCTTGCTTTTCAGATGAAAACTTACTTTTCAGATGAAAACTTACTTTTCAGTTGAAAGCTTGCTTTTTCCATTTTAATGTAAATTCATGATAAAATGATCAAAAGTAGGTCATACTTTCTTTTTCTATTTCCTAATTTTTGATTTCACCACTTGTATCTCAAAATTTGAAAAAAGTGGATGTTACATTTTGGCAATGAATCTCGTTGTTGTCTTGTCTTACAATGAACTATTATCTTACATATATTGGTTTCCTATCGTTTGTATTTTCAGCCTGTATGCGTGTTGTATCCGCTGTGCTACTGTTTGGCAACCTCAAGTTCAAACAAGAGAGAAATTCCGACCAAGCTACTATGCCCGACACTACAGGTAAGTTATCACCGCCATTGTTAATGGACATTTTGGTACCAAATTCAATGTTATATCACATTCCTAATTAAAGTTACAGATTATTGAAAATCAATTTGTCTACAAATTGTCAAGTTATGAACATTTTAAAGTTTTGAATGCATTGACCAAATGTATCAAGTGACATAATTTTATTAAAGCTGGCAAAATATACTTTAGCATGAAAATAAATCTCAATTTTCATTTTAAATGACAAAAACACCCTTTTGATGCATCACATTTAAGTTTCCTACATAGCAAATAGGTTGTAATCACTGAACAGTGGATGAAATGAAAGTTGTGTCCCATTACCATTACCACCATATCATTCACTTTTTTTGTCCTTCCCTTATTCAGTTCTACAAAAACTATGTCATCTACTGGGGTTGAATGTAACCGACATGATGCGCGGCCTACTGAGACCCAAACTCAAGGTTGGACGAGACTTTGTGCACAAGGCACAGACCAAAGAACAGGTAAGGGAAACACTATTATAGCCAAGTGGATGGTATTCTGAATTCGTGCAAAGGAACAGATGGAAGAACAATTAAGGATAACACCATAGCCTGGTGGATGGGTGGTGTTCTGAATCCTTGCAAATAAGAATAGGTTAAGAATAAAAGCAAGATATACCAACTTGGTGGGGGGAACAAGTATTAACATGGGATAATAAAGCGCTAAAACAGTGAAATATACTAAGGCTAACAACAAAGAACATATGTGATGCAATCTGTGAAAACCCGTCGGATGTCGCAAAATGTGAACTAGGGATTATGGGTAAAATTAAAATGGTTAAAAAAAAATTGAGATCTTTTTATTTAAAGAAAATTAAATTCCAATACTTTGTGTCATCATCTTTCATGAAATTTCACCTTCAAAAACTTACTTAATTTACTTTTATTATTAACCTTATAATGTTATTCTATTGAATTATGTATCTTTTTTGGCCTGTTTTCATGATTTCTTGTTTTGTAGCTTTTTATGACATCACAATTATCATTCACTCACAACTTTTTTTGTAGTGATCGTAGAAAAATGATCGAAACAGTTCTGTAATCAGCACAGTTTTAGCTTTCTTATGATATAAATATCTCCAATATGAAAAATGCCACCATGTGGCGGGTTTTCACAGATCGCATCACATATTAGTAAAGTAAAGTACAAGTAAATTTGGAGTTGAACTTTTCAGCTTTTAACCCTAACATTCAACCCCGGGTCCTCCAGCATGGAATACAGTGTCTTAGTCCACTCGGCCAGGGGGGTCACACACCTGCAATTTGTTGTAATAAATCATTTCCATCTCATAATAATTTAACAATTGATTTTTTATATTTTCCTATAGGTTGAGTTTGCTATCCAAGCTCTTGGCAAAGCAGTATACGAGAGGTTGTTCAAATGGATTGTGATCCGCATCAACAGGTCATTAGATCGCACCAAACGCACAGGCGCATCCTTCATAGGAATCCTGGATATAGCTGGCTTTGAAATATTTAAAGTAAGTGTGTAAAATTATATGTACTTATATGTGAGTTTATGAGAGCTTTTATGTCAAAGTTATTAACCAAGGACCTTCTTAACACTTTCCATGCGGCAGGCGTCTGCAGACGACAGTTCCAAAATTTCACCAAATGTTTCATAAATGTTTACATTATTGAATTTCATCACCATATTTGGAATCACTGTGATAATTGCATTAAAATAAGTACAAACATGCTTCATTCTGGTTCAGTAATCCTTGAGAAAGACTTTGAAAGTTGGGAAAGGTTTCCGAAAAATCTGTTTTGAATATGGTAAAGCAAATAGCCGCATGGAAAGTGTTAAGGTAACGGGAATTCAAATTGGCTAGGGTCTATCATTCTAAGAATAGATGTAGATCAGTTCTTTGTGAGACATTTTTGGTGGTGGAGCATCTTCCCTAAGATACCTTTGTAGATCTTCTCTGTCATGGCTTTAGAAATCAAATTGGGCTTGCCATTATTAGATCATCATGTATGGTGTCTCGAATCATGTATCTTTGATATGCTACACTCCATTCATTTAACTCTGTGCAGTGACATCAGAGTGAATTCCAATTACCACACACATGATTGTAATGGCCTGGTGCAAGTAACCATGCAATCAATGATGAATCCCAACACTCGGGTAAATACAGCTTTGACCTCTAGAATATGATCTGATGTAACTGCATAAAGTTGATTGAACAATGTTGACTTCGAAAACTTTACGGAGTCAGAATTGAATTCGGCATTGGAGGGATTTTGTTCTTAAAATGTTAGAGTGTTTTCAATACCATTTTTTTCTTCAGGCCACTTGAATAAACGATAAATGTGTTATCCCCTGCATGTTCACACAAGATACGGAAAACACCTATGGTTACACCACTATATTTTACTAACTATTGAATGCAAAAAGATTATACTTAACAATATTGCCCATCACTATTTAATATACTTCAATACCTCCCATCACTATAGTTTATTTTGAATATCGTCCATCACCATAGTATATTATAGCATATTACATATTCTTGCATCGCCTTTACTCATTTCTTGTTAAGTCTTCTGAATCGACGGATTCATCTTCATGTCCACTGGTGGGTGCATAATTTTACACTATTGGTCATTCTTGTATGGTTTAATTGTATTGACTCTTTTTACAAATGTTGCATGCTTGTTTATTGGAGGAGGGAAACAGTTTAAAATCCAATTGGATAGGGTATCTTAATTTGTTTTAATCGCATGTTGACGTTCTTGTGGACTGTTTTTTGTTTGTAAATTGGAGAAAATTAGTTTTCCAAAATTCTGATGATACATGGAATAGTTTCATCAGGAATTCAGAAGAACATGATAATAATTTCCGTTAGAAAATTCCAATTAGGAAACTTACTTAATTTTCCATACGGGTTCCAACAACACATCGGTTGTCTGATGATACACATGCCGCCCGAAAGAGAGAAAAAACCAAAACCAAACATTGGGAAATATTTAGTGGTGGAAAAAGTCAATCACCAAAAAACAGTTCTAATCCTGCTGCATGCACTTAGTTTCCTGTACAGTTCGACTACTATCTTCTACTATCATTCTTCTATTCTCGTTTTGAATGGGATGATTATTCCAAAATAATTTTCTTGTTTGTATGTAGTTTGTGTTTGTGTATTTTTCGTTGTTTATGTAAATGATTGTTCCTTGAGGAAACAGTTGTACTGAGCTAAAATTGCACTTTACTCTATTTACTGAGATCCATCAACATGCCAACGTATTGTAAGCCTTTTCTTTCGGTCCAAGCAACAGTTGCCACTCACGGTCTTCAGTCCAATTAGGAAACTTACTTAATTTTCCATACGGGTTCCAACAACACATCGGTTGTCTGATGATACACATGCCGCCCGAAAGAGAGAAAAAACCAAAACCAAACATTGGGAAATATTTAGTGGTGGAAAAAGTCAATCACCAAAAAACAGTTCTAATCCTGCTGCATGCACTTAGTTTCCTGTACAGTTCGACTACTATCTTCTACTATCATTCTTCTATTCTCGTTTTGAATGGGATGATTATTCCAAAATAATTTTCTTGTTTGTATGTAGTTTGTGTTTGTGTATTTTTCGTTGTTTATGTAAATGATTGTTCCTTGAGGAAACAGTTGTACTGAGCTAAAATTGCACTTTACTCTATTTACTGAGATCCATCAACATGCCAACGTATTGTAAGCCTTTTCTTTCGGTCCAAGCAACAGTTGCCACTCACGGTCTTCAGTCCATAAGGTGTATGTAATAATGTTAAGTTTAAATTTGTTACTTTGTTTTCTTTTCTTTTCTTTTCTTTCTCTCCTTTATCGTCTTTCTTATCCTGTTATAGCATTGCAACGTTAGCCACAGACGATTGTCCGTAAAATTGTTGTTTTACTAGTATTTTGATTCCCCTTTGCTCTACCAAAAATGTTGGCACAACTGAGTAATGCAACATACATCCTAGACTAGATACAAATCTTGCTTAATTAGTGTTGTTTTGCTTTATTCCGTCTTGGATTTGATTACAAGTCTAGCATCGTTTCCATGAATGTATGTTGGATTCAACAGTCACCCAAAATGTCTGGTGGTTCACTATTTCAATCCATTAATCTTTTGCTTATAAAGACTACGGAGCATTTCATGTCAAATAATTAGGCCATTAAAAGTCAGGAATGGAGAGGGTAGGTTAACTACTACTGTCACTGAGCTTTACTAACTATATATTGCATTTTTTGTTTTCAGATGAATTCTTTTGAGCAAATGTGCATCAACTATACCAATGAGAAACTTCAGCAGCTATTCAACCACACCATGTTCATTCTGGAACAGGTTAGTTATGGACAAAACAATTGCACTGTTTATTTTTTCGCAAAAGGGACACTGTGCAATTTGTGAATATTGGGGGCGTGTCAATTCTTTCCATAGCAATATATTTTTCATATGATTTTAATATTACCTTTCGGAAATTTAAGATTAAATTAGCTTTTTACCAACCGATTTGTATCAATAAAGGTAAAGACAGCATTCTGCATCTGCAAAAAGCTTCAAAATACCAGAAAAAGCTCCAAGGTATCCATTACTGTAGGAATTCTCATTAGTTGTCAAGTATTGGCATCTTCGAATTCCCATTGACTCTTTCTATGTGTTTGTTACTGAAATGGTACCTAAAACTATAGTTAATAATAATTGAACGAAATATTGTAGAATAGTATACTGCGTAAACCAGTCAAAGCAGCACGTGCTGCGTAAGCTTGAAAATGCGCACAGGTCCCTGCGCTAGCGCTACAACAAGCATGTATCTCGTAGATGTGTATACGCAAGTGGGAACTTGTGTTCGTTCAATAATTAACAGACTATGACACTTTGTTTTCTATGTTTGTTGTTTTATAGGAAGAGTACCAACGTGAAGGAATCGAGTGGAAGTTCATTGATTTTGGTTTGGATCTGCAACCATGTATCGACCTCATCGAAAAGGTAACATCATTTTTAACACATCAAATTATCTATCGACGTTTCACAACCAAAATCTCTGGTTGTTTCTACACAGAAAATGGTCGGCAGAAAGGTTTATTTCCCTGGAACTACTTTTATAAACAAAACAGCTAAATTAATTTCCAATTTTGTTGACAACAACAAAAACGCCTAAAACTGGGCTCATCACATAGGGTTATACGGCAAAAGTGTGATTCACTCCACATACTTATGTGCGCAGGTATGTGAGACAGACCTTTTTTACTTCTGTGAAATGTTCATTATTGCTATCCTTTCTATACAGCCAATGGGTGTGCTAGCTCTCCTGGACGAAGAGTGCTGGTTCCCAAAAGCAACAGACAAGACCTTCGTAGAGAAATTGTCTAAGACACATCTCGGCCACTCAAAATTCCGCAAGCCAGACTTCCGTGATGATGCGGACTTCAGCATCCTCCATTATGCTGGCAAGGTAAGAAGAATAAACAAGTTGACAATTTGTGAAGAACCCACTGGAAAACAGGGTCAAACGTTTGTCAAAGGTTGAGATTCTAGCAAAGGATTTTGCGAGAATATGTGGATTCTTCTTCATTCAAACAGTGTGTTAGAGCCTTTACCAACGGAAATCCATGCGTGAAAGGTTTCTTGGATTTCGGACCCTGGGAGTGCCGGGAAAATTTGTCAATACCTGGATATAGTCATCTGGACAGTATTGGGGATAGGGGCTTACGAAGGTGCCGAAAATCTGTAGAAAATGTATACAAATTTAAATTGTTCCATTTATTTTTGAAGGACATATAAAAGTAACGAGTATAAAGTGTGCTACAACAATTTAAAACAATGTACAATCAGCATTTGAAACCAGAAAGAAAATATATCACATTATGGTTTGAATCAGCCAGTCTGATATTATGTCCTCATTGTATATTATTGTTAGGTTGACTATTGTTCTCAACTGTGGCTGATCAAGAACATGGACCCATTGAATGACAACGTAGTGGGCATGCTACAGAGCTCATCCGACTCATTCGTATGCAATATCTGGAAAGATGGTAAGGGCTCTTATTATTATGATTATTTGAATGCTTAGGTGATGCAAAAAAAACACCCTGTTCTACAAGCAAACTGATCTCAGGTAGGGGTGGGCGTGGTTTTCCACAAAGAGATTTGTGAACATTTTGGTGAATTTTCACAAATTTTCTAAATGTTCAAAAAAATCAATTTTGTTTTCTAAACAATTACAAAAATTGTCAAAAATATTCACACAAAAATGTTTTTTGAAAAATTGAAGGGGAAAAATGGGCCGGTCAGGGCCGTAGAACAGGGTTTCCCCTCGATCGTTTTAAAGATAAATTATGATCTGCTTATCATTCACTCCTTCAACCTTCCCACTACCTATCACGGCATCTCCATGGCCCACAATTTTTGTTCTCACCTTTTTTTTATTGCAACCTGTGAGAGTTTGCATTATGTTGTGGTCCAGAACTGAATTAGTTTGCACCAGCAGTGATCAATTTTGATGTTATACTTTGACGACTGATCATATGCCAATAAGATCTAAATGAAATGTATTTCTAATATTAAAGATGTTTCTGAAATGCTTTACTTAGAAACCAATTTCAAATTCAACATTGAGATTACCGAAAACTTTGAGTCATAAAACCACCACTATCATACTAGGAGATAAAAGAAAAGGTATGCTACCCTAAATATTTCCAAGTATGAAAACCAAAAACAATTTTGTTTTTTTTCTAAATGAAACAGAGCAATATTTTTAAGCCTGAGATACAAATCGCTGGTTGAATCGTTCCCAAAGAAAACATGGGAACACTAAACATTTGACATGTTCTGCGCAATATTTTTTCGCTTACACCCACAGTGAAAATCTCCATTAACCCCGCAGTTACATTAAATCTCGGAAACCAGAAGCTCAACCATAGGCTCAACAATAACGACGGGAACAACAACAATATCATGAAAGGTCTACTTCGATGATTATTTTACTTAAATAAATTTACTGACTGAATTTGGTTGACTAATTTGTTCAGAAAATGAAATTGATGATTTACGAATATTAACTTTAAATTCTATTCAAACGCTTCATAACGTTGTTTTTATAAAAATTCACCGTTTTACCTGTTGCTTTTCCCTCCATGAGCGGCTATTTTCACCAAAGTATTGTTTGTGCTTCACCAAATGTGTGCAAATTCACAGACTGGGTTAATTCGCAGATATAGATTTCTTTCCTCTTCCGTGTAAAATTTCGAAATTTATTTGTATGATTTCGCATTTGTTTGAAAATGGTTTGTTGCACAAGAAGCACAAATATTAAACATATTTGGTGAACATATCCTGTAGTCTAGAGACCTAGTTTATATAATCAATACTATGCCAGCCAAAAGATTTTGACCGTTGCTGAAAGCTGTCAGCCTTGCACTTACAGCGTTGGTTTCATGTTCAGTGGATTCCAGATGGTAGAATCAATTGTACAATAATTGAATATGAAATAGTAAATATTCTCTTGCGCTAATATTAAATATTGGTTATTGAACTAGGTGTCTGACTAAAGATTTATAAAATGTTATGTTAGTAATAATCTACCTTTGTGTACAGTGCATGCGGACATCCAAAGTGCTGTTTACAGTTATAACCTTTGGGCATACTGTCTTCTAAAGCGTGATTTGATTGGTTGAAAATTTGGTGACACCCTTTGTTCAGCCAACCAGAGACACTATAAGAAATTACTAGGAAGGCTGGATGGTTTAAAGTCCATGAGATATAGAAGCTTGATTCTGATAGGTTAATCTAACAATTCAGACATGTTATCAACCAATTAAATTCGCTGTTAGAAGACAGGAATGCCCAGGGGGTTATAAGCAGACAACATTGACAAGTTGCATGGCGATTAATCTCACACGCTGTTTATTTTCTCAGCCCATCACCTACCTTCGAATTGGAGTTGGATTTGGATTTTGAAAGATGCACGAGCAGTGTGCAGATTTATCATCACAAGTCTTTTTAATTTTAACAAATGGACAACTAAGGCTTAGTTCAGACTCCTTCGGACAAGACAGATGTGTGTGCAGCATGCTCTGTAGAATTTGCATGCCCATATATAGTTGGATCACTTCCAAATTGGCGAAGCCACCTTATAGCAGCGAATGAATACAAAGGAACGCAGGCCCAATGAAGGCAACAAGCGCACAGTGCATCATATGTGTGATGGGTGCGTGCAGCCAAAATCGCGGGAGTATGCTTGGATTACTTTTGCGCCTGTAGAGAAAAAACCCGAATATTTTGTTGCCAATTTGGAACTGATAAGACTATAGAAATGTTACGCTTGTCCAAAGGGTTAATGTGCTATGCTCTAGTTGAAATCATAGCATGTATGGTAACATGTTTAAGAATGTTTACAAATTACATTTGAAGTTTAAAAGTACTCTTTTTCAATTTGAATAAGCTAATCAATATCTATTTAAGATTGTGTGGCTACTGCGCATGTGATAATGATCAAAAGCTATTTACTCGATCTCGTAAAGTATCAGTCAGTCTGTGTAACTGGTAGTAGAAGCTGTATCTCAAGATTTGATTTGCCCTTGCTAACAATCTGACCCGTAACAAATACATTACCGCCTCTAACTTTGCAAAACCCTCTCCTCTTTTACAGCCACAATCGTCAGCATGAGCGCCCTCGCAGGTGACAATGCTAGCGCCTTTGGCACTCGTACACGCAAGGGTATGTTCCGTACCGTTGGCCAGCTATACAAGGAGCAACTGTCCAAGTTGATGGTCACTCTACGCAACACCAACCCCAACTTTGTGAGATGTATCATTCCCAATCATGAAAAGAGGGTAAGGTCATAGGTCAAAGGTTGTAGATATCTCTAAGAAGAGGATAAGGTCATGCTTTAAGCTTACAGAGATGGTAGTGTCGGTCTTGACTCATGTTGGTCCAGGTCCATGTTTTTGTTTATTTCCCATGTATTGGATGAAATGCATTGCAATTCGGATGCCTAAACTGAATGGAAGTTTTGTTAAAATGTAAGGTGCTTACAATATCGTGACTCCAGAAACGCAGTAATCATGATTGTATTTAATGTTATTGGAAATTCATAAGACCACCCAATACAAAAACCACCACTCTGTTCTATGGGCAAACGGACCTCTCAAGGGTAGTAGGTCGATTCGGCAGTGTTTTTTTCTTCACAACATTTTGGGGATTTTTGTTGAAATTTCAAATAAATCAAAGAAAAAACTTGTCAGGATTCCTGCTATTTAGTAACCATGTCATTATGACTTTTCATGAAATTTGCAGGCCGGTAAGATTGCCTCCAATCTAGTGCTGGAACAGCTGAGATGTAATGGTGTGCTTGAAGGTATCAGAATCTGTCGTCAGGGCTTCCCCAATAGAATTATCTTCCAGGAGTTTAAGCAGAGGTATGTATATTACCATAATGTGACGACAAAAAAACAATACCTGTTTTACAGGCGGACGGACCTGTCAAGTACAGTCTGTCAGGTTTTTTGTTGTTATTTTGTGGTTTTTTATTCCTAAAATGTCACAAACATCTGCACAAATCTGGAATTTTTTGAAAAATGTGTGGACAAAATTCAACAAAATTCAACAAACAAACAATTCTTGAAAAATGCAAAAAGTGGGTCGGCCGGGCCTGTAAAACAGGGTTACTGTTTTCCTCGCCTAAACGCAAATATTGTTTCTATTGATATGTATCAGATATCCTTGCAAATGGCAAAAGCTAGATCGACATATATCGATGTGTGATGAATGGAGCTTTTGCGTTTATAAATGCCCACAACTGTGGAGGTGCATATGTTAACACACCTTCTAAATACAGAGTTGCTTCACACTGCGAAGCTCCCCAATAGCGAAGCTCCCCAATAGAGGGGGGTATAACACACTCTATTTTATTTTTAGAGCAACTCCACAGCAAGGGTGATTATGTACTGATCAACTCCGCATGTAGAATGTGTGTGTGTGAAACTCCCCAGTTGGGTGGGTGCCTCCACACTTGGGGGCATCTACAAGAAGGGGTGGTAGTGTTGAGGCTTGTTTTTGTGTGTGTTTTGTTTTAATTCCTCTCTCCTTTTTAAGTACTGTGTATAATAAGTGGTAATTTGTGTGTAATTAATTTTCACGCTTAGCAGATTTTCAACTACATGTTTTTTAAATTCGCGATTTGTAGTTTCATCACATAGACCCATAGACAAAAGAAATATATTAGTGTGTTATCATTTCCGCGAAAGCTGGTACGAGCGTGAAAAGCGAGAAAATAAATGTAGAGCGAAAATGTCCACTCTACAGTATGGATGCCAGTGTACATTCATGGCTCATACTGATGGTGCTCATGTGCGTACTTTACAAATGTGCGTACAGTCACAGCTCAATTCCGCAATATAAAGTGATGTAAAAGGTTATTGCAAATGTGGATAATAGCGATGCCACACCCACACATACTCCATAACGGGTCTTTCTTTTAGCATCCTGAATACTGACTTATGTTTATATGTATCATTCTATTTTTTAGATATGAGCTTCTTACTCCCAATGTTATTCCAAAGGGCTTCATGGATGGAAAGAAAGCAGTAGAAAAAATGGTAAGATAAAATTATATTCTTTAAATTAATTCTTTAAGGAAAACCACAATATGCACCATATTGTAATACCTTTTCTTTTTCCAATTTCTTACCTATTTATCAACAATCAGTCCTTCTCTATTATCAATGTCCTCATATTGATTTTGTAATCCCTTTTATATAGATCAATGCCCTAGAGCTGGACCCCAACCTATACCGTGTGGGCCAGAGCAAGATCTTCTTCCGTGCCGGAGTCTTGGCTCATCTAGAAGAAGAGAGAGATCTCAAACTGACAGACATCATCATCCGCTTCCAAGCTCACTGCCGTGGTGTGCTCTCTAGGAGGTAAGGAGAAAAGAAAGGAATCAGCTTTGTTGGGTTTTTTCTTTCTTTATATTAAGATTAGATGTGGCCAGTCACAACAACAAATATGGTTGTCAGCAAATAGTTTTTAAAGAGGTCAAAATGGTCGGTGAAACAAAAAGCATTGAATCGTAAAAATGATACTTTGTAAAGCTACTTGTGACACCAAGTCCAATTGCCTTCAACAGGGCATCAATTTAAACCTTAGAATGTACTCAATATGATATAAATAACTATAATTGAATAAAGTCTTGATAACATAGTTTGAATAATGAATTATTTCTTGGCTTATCTTTTTCAGAAATTTCCAGAGACGCCTGCAGCAACAGAGCGCCATCCGTATCATTCAACGAAACTGTCAAGCTTACCTCAAACTGCGCAACTGGCCTTGGTGGCGCCTGTTTACTAAGGTATGTCAAACTTAACACTCATGTACTAAAACACAGGTTGGAGAATGATATTGAGGGTGTGCTTCTTAAGTGTAGTGTCACAGCTGTCACATGTTTAGCTGTGCTGTTATCATGTCTCATATTCAGTTTTGCTGAATAAGAGTCCGTGCTCTGAGCGATCCATATCGTCACTGTTCTGTCAAAACCCTGCATCTCCATACAGCCCTACAGCATGTATAAAATAATACTTCCTATGTATAACTTTTGGCAGTCTGCTCTAAACATATTCAAGGGCCAACACACATCTATCAAACCTTGAACATGTATAAAGCAACACTTCTTATGCATTTACTGGTGGGCAGTTTTACTTTATACATGCTGAGGGGCCTGGAAAAACATACATGTTCAAGGGCCAAAACACATCTATCAAACCTTATGAAGTGCTCTTGCCCCTGAGCATGTATAAAGCAACACTACTTATGCATTTACCTGTGGGCAGTTATACTTTATACATGCCGAGGGGCCAGAAAACATACATGTTCAAGGGCCAAAACACATCTATCAAACCTTGTTAAGTCCTCATGCCCCTGAGCATGTATAAAGGAACACTTCTTATACATTTACCAGTGGGCAGTTTTACTTTATACATGCTGAGGGGCCGGAAAACATACACGGTTTTGATAGAACAGCAACGATATGCGTCTTCGTGTATAGTTTGATCAGTTCCAAATTGGGGAAGCCACCTTACAGCAGCGAATGAATACAGAAGGACGCAGGCGCGCATGGAGGCAACATGCGGATTGCTCATCTTATGGCATGATGCGTGCGTGGGGCCGAAATCGTGTGAGTGTGGCTATAATCTCTCACGTACGTTTGGATTACTTTTGCGCGCAGAGAGTAAAAACCGAATATTTCTTGCCAATTTGGAACTGATCAAACGATAGTACCATAAGATTTGATTGCAATCACAACATGGATTAAAAAATTTAAAAATCCTTTCAAATTTCCGACAATAGATCAGGGCCAGAAAATGTGCAAATTTCTCCGGAATTTTGCCATAAGACTGTTCATATGGAATAGAAAACAATTGCTTGAGAGAGAAAAATAATGTTCACGCACAGGTCTATTATTTGTCAAGTTTGAGATGCACACCTTTGATTTGTTAGGATTAAAAGAATTAAATGATATATTTTTATCTTATGATGTCATCAACAGGTGAAACCCCTTCTCCAAGTCACCAGACAAGATGATGAGATGCACACGCTAGAGGAAAGACTAGTAAAGGTCACGGATAAGCTGGAGACAACAGAGAAGGACTACACAGATATGGAACGCAAGTACCAGCAGATCTTGGAAGAGAAGAGCATCTTAGCGGAGCAGCTTCAGGCCGAGGCGGAGCTCAGTGCCGAGGCAGAAGAGGTAAGATAAGAGATGGGATGGACTTTTCCCACCCGTGTGGCAGTATATCAATTTTAACACTTTCCATGCGGCTAATGGTTTAACCATACAAAAACAGATTTTTCAGAAACCTTTCCAAACTTTCAAAGTTTATCTCAAGGATTAATTATTAACCAACACTAGACATGTTTGTACTTTTTTAAATGCATTTTTCATGGTGAATCCAAATATTGTAATAAAATTCAATAATATGGACTTTTTTGAAACATTTTTTGATGTTTTGGAGTGTCGTCTGCAGACGCCTGTCGCATGGAAAGTGTTAAAAGGAGGATGTGTGTACTTGCAGAGATTAGGTTGAGATTTGGAAAATATGGTTTGTGTTTTGGTTTTGTTGTTTTTGGTGGGGCGTTTTTTTGTTCTCCTCTTTCTTCTTTTTCAGAAACCATACACCCTAGAAATTGTATAACATTCTCTGTAGTCAGTGACAGAAAAAGTAGTGATATTTTGAAATCTTATCTTCTCATCTATAGTATATGAAGATTATATGTGTCAAAATATAATTGAGTTTGCATGAATTAAAATGTGGCACAGGCCATTAGGCTAAAAATAGAATTATCCTGATAAGCCAAGGTATTAGGTTAAATGGTCAAGGACCAGGACCAACTAGAACTAAAGCCATTAAAACTAATAACATCCTTTATAATTTCCTGTACTTTGTTCATTGTTACTTAAATCAAACGTTAGCGATTACTTTTGTCACGTATAAGCCCGGGGACAAGATGCATCATGTGGTTTTGTGTCCTTCGCACTACTCCTCGCGATTTTTAAGAATCCTTGTCAAGTACGATGTAATTAATCAACAATAGTCCAGGTTTTCTTGGATATTTGACTATTCCAATTATATTTACTACCCATATCCCATCATTCCTGTGAATCTATCCCACTATCCTTCAGCATGCTTGCCCAACTGAGCACCGTACATGGCAAGATCCAATTCCTGTTCTTCTTCTACGTCCCGAATTTCGATTTCCAATTGATACTAAACATACTATATGAAATGATCCAGTGTGAAATGTGTTAATCAATTGACCTAATGTTTTGTTAGTAGAAAGATAAAAGAATGAATCAAGATCAAGTTTCACCTTATCTACTAACCCTAACCATCCTCAATGCCGCAAATGTCCACGGTAAAGTCTGTCTGTGCCAGCTGGCGTGGCACTTTTTCGATAAAATAATGGCCCCAGGCTACATAGTCGGGCCAATACACTGGTCCGAGTATGGTTGGCCCCCGTGGCGCACTGGTAGAGCGTTCGTCTCGCAATCGAGAGGTTGTGGGTTCGAGCCCCGGTGGCGGCGCCACTCTTTTTGTCCGCGTTTTTGTCGTTGAAAAAAAAATTCTTCAAAATGTGACTTAGGAGGTTAGGGCTAAAAAGAATATAGGATTTCCCTGTTATATAACTTGAACAAGTAGATTTAGTGTCTTAATCCTTATGAGATATGGTTACTTGAGATATGGGTTATGAGGGTGACCTAATAGTCAGTAGCTAGAATAAGCCTTGAATTAAGGTCATTTCCCCCCTGATACTAAACATACTATAGGCACTCATTGATAGCTTGAGCAGGTGGTTAGTAGAAAGATAAAAGAAAGAATCAAGATCAAGTTACACCTTATCTACTAAAAAGAATATAGGATTTTTCTGTAACTTGAACAAGTGGATTTAGTGTCCTAATCCTTATGAGATATGGGTTACTTAAGATATGGGTTATGAGAGTGACCTAATAGTCAGTAGCTAGAATAAGCCTTGAATTAAGGTCATTTCCCCCCTGATACTAAACATACTATAGGCACTCATTGATAGCTTGAGCAGGTGGTTTGACAGCCATAATCCCAATGTTAAATGTGTAACCATGCAGACCCAAATGGTCTATTCATAGATTAATAGAGTGGACACAGTGGGACCAATATATAGTGTGTCCTGGTTTTACCATCAACATGGTAGATTTATTTAATTGGGCTCCTTATCAGTCACTATCTTTTATGGTAAGAATCAATTTGTTGTGCAATTGAAATCAATACTTAAAGGGTTTTTTAAATTGTTCCATTAGACATGCATCGTGTCATGGTTAAATTGCTATAGAGTACACTTAAGTCCATATGCACAAAACAACTTATACACCTGGTTTAACTTTAGACCTGGTATAAATGAAGAATGGTCCTCCAGGGATCGTTTTATGCTTAGATGAGCTCATTCTGCAAGTTATCCGAAAAAAATTGGGAAAATGGCTCCGTGGGGGAGGGCAAAAACACAGTAAATAAGAATTTCCGCATTTAGCATAGCTATCTTTTCTAAAATAAAATTAACAATTGCATATGGCATAGCTATTTTCCCAAAAATTACTGTGAGACAGACCTCTTTTTTTGCCTTACGAGTAGCCCAATTCATTCTGGTATAGTTTGGTGTTGACATTTCTGGACTTGGATAAAGGCCAGATAAGGTCTGCCTTAATAGACAAGGACAAAGAAGATCCATGTTATCTCTGCTATTCCTTCCTTTCATTATAATTAATGACATTGAAACCACAGCTTAATAGTATTAGCCATAGTAATTGTCTCAATTGGGGGGTGGGGGAAAAACGCTGTTCTACGGGCAAACGGACCTCTCAGGTATGGGCAGGTGGTTTTGGTTTTGTATAATTTTTGTGAATTTTTGTGGACTTTTTCAACATTTTCACAAAAATATTAAAAAAAGGAAAGAAAATCAAAAAAGAATGTATCAGCTACGGCAGACATATTTGTAGTGCCGATTTTTAGTGAAAATGACACAATTTCGGTTTTAGAGTTGCCTTTTTGTGGAGAGGTAGTCCAATTTGTGTTGAAAATCAGTCATATTCATACTTTAAAAATAACCTAAATGGTGGGGGTATGGGCAGTTTTTCTAAATAATTAGATAGACAGTTTCAGAAAGTATCCCAATTCAAACCAACATTTTGTTAAGCATTTTGTGGTTTTTCATACATTTAAGGTAGCCCAATGGGGTTTAAATGCAGTTTGGTAACACTAAATGTTGGTCTCAAATTAATAGCTATGAAAAATATGGCTTTGGCTCATTAATTGACAATGTCAAGAGATACTTCCTGTGAAATGGGATCATTACCATTAATGTAATTTCCTCTACCGATAATAGGTGTTGAATGCGGGGAACCTATGTGGGTTAATAGTTGGGCGGCAGGCTGGGCAATTAGATTATGGATATTATTAATGGACATGTCTGGTTCATGTTAGGATAGGAACACAATGATCAAAAGCCGCGGTAAACAAGGGTGGGGATCAGTATGAGCTAGGCTATGACAGGGTCATCCGCCAGGGGGTGATTGTCAGCATTGGTTATGTAGTTTGGGAGTGGACTTTGCCTAAGGGGACGATGAAGGATTGGGAGTGTTGGGTAGCTACATATGGATTGGTCAGTAGTGTGCCGCTGTGTAGGATACTCACAACACAAACTGATCCTGTAGAGAGGGGATATTTGTTCACATCTAACATCATTGGATATTACACTTGAAGGAGAAGATAGACTTGAATTATGGGGACTGCACAGACACTTTAAAATGTCGATACTTTCACCAGAATTGCACCATGTTTGTCATAGATATTACGCATGAAGATAGATCTGACCATCCGACCATATACAAGCTACAAAGTTTCAACACCTTACTGATATGGATTACTCGGGGGAAATACTTTATTCTTGTGAGAATAGTCATGATGGATGACTAAATATTTGCAGTACTCTTTGTGGAAAATACCATTCTGGATTATCGCATGGTGGATTAAACTATTAAAAGAGATAAGCTTGTTCTATAAGATTTATGGGACACTAATAGATCATGAGCATTGCCAGCACAGTGAATATGAAGCTGCTTTTTCAAGAAGAATATAGCTTTGATGTTTCAGGAATTCTGATGTCTTGGTAACAATTTTGCAAGCAGAACTGAGCTATATGAAGCATTTGAAGCAATATCACAGTACTATGATCGTTCACAGGGATTTAACAACAAATGCAATCACAAGTTGAAATATGAACTGAGCCTTTACCATTGCACACCAAAGAGATTGAATGCATTTTTTTTGCCAATGGATGTTGCAATGACTTGATGACATTGTTTACAACCATACATAGTCAAAAGTTGTGACTTTGATTTGAATTATATTAAGGATGATACCAAAGAACCGGCCTGATTACCCACCAGTACTAAGCTACGAAAGAACTTGACACTACCTCAAGTATATTGTATAAAGCCAATATTTATTATATATCACCACAATGCCAAATCAAGACTGGAGAACGAGGACTGTCGACTGGACCCTATTAAGGGAATCCATGGCAGAACATTATATCATTAAAGATCAACTTACAGATAGGAAGAAGGAATGGATACAGGCGAGTTGATGGGATGGGGTATCGCTCTGGATAACTTAACAACTTGTTTGCTTTTGTTAAATTGGTGATAAATGATACAAACAACAAGACATTCAATTATGTTTGAAGGGGGAGGGGGACATTTATTTCTATTTGTTTTTCTAAATTACTTTATTTTAAGCAGCCTTCGCTGGTGTCCTTTAAGTAGGTTATTATTTTTTAATTCATTACATGGTCAACAACTCGATGGCTTCACTCGCCCCTTTAGTTCTTATTTTGTGACAACAAGTTGCATACAAAAAATCTAATAAGACGAAAGCTGATATACATATTAGGCAACAACAAAAAAGTTGACTTGCCCTTTCCAACCGACCCGAATTTTCGGAAATCTAGGGTCGCTATTTTTTTTTTTTTTTTTTTTTCCAAAAAAAAAAGAAGAAGTAATTTTGAAAAAGAAAAAAAAGGAAAGAAGCACATAACAATAAAGAAAGATGAAAACATGTTTTTGAGTAGTATCTGCTTGTTTAAAAATTTTAAAAAAATTAAAAAAAGAAGAAAACAAATCTTTAAAACATGTTTTTGTGTAGTATCTCCCTGTTAAGATTTTCAAAAATTAGAAGAAGAAAAAAAAAAAATTGTTGGGGGGCCTTACAAAGCGTTCTTACGACCTCTCTCTCTCTTTCAAAAATTGAAGATTTATGGTCAAGAAACCGAACAATTTATTATTATTATTTCTTAATCCCATTGTTTGAATCCATCCTATCCTATAGATGCGTGTCAAGTTGGCTTCCAAGAAGCAAGAGTTGGAGGAGATCCTTCACGACATGGAGAGTCGTATCGAGGAAGAAGAGGAAAGGAATACACATCTGATGTCCGAGAAGAAGAAGATGACTCAACATGTACAGGACTTAGAAGAACAGTACGTCACAAAATGTTTGCGTGCATTTAAATTGTGCTAATATCGCTAGGAGCACATACTCGAGAAAATGTCATGCCGCGAGTATTTCTAATCTACCTGGTAGCAGTGCATTGCAAAATGACATTGTGAAATTATCATGCCGTGAATTGGCCAGTATTGCTGATTCATGAAATTTTAAACTCGCAAACATTTCTGGTTTTACAGTAATTCAGGGGTCTTGTTAAATGAAAAACAACATAATAATAACGATAATTACATGGACTTATTGAACGCCTTGTGATGCAAACAGCCTCAAGATGCTGCACGGTTAATATATAGACGATGTCACGTGTCCATTATAAACCATACATTAAACCAAACCAGTCATCTGTAACGAAAACAGTCAATGCATGTTTCCCCATGCATGGAATGGAACCGGGCACTTAATATTGTTGATCAAAAATGAGGTGACATGGTCTATAAAAACTACTAGGGCCTGCATGCTGAAATATACTCAAGATATCTAATACAAACTAAAATATACCAAAACATCTAAATATCTGAGAGCAGAATGTTAGCATTTTCAACAAATATTCAGCACTGGCATCATATCCAAATCGAGCTAGAAACTGTAAGCTTATTGCTAAAAACAATTCAGATGAAACAATGAAATGTGTTGATTTTGTTAGAATACTCTGACCACAACATTTATTTTTGCCATATCTCCATTACTTTTTGTTGTAAACATGAATTTGCTTAAAGATGGCCTACCACTTTAGCAGTTCACCACAGACGAACTGGTCAAATACCTGTTCACTTGGTGACAGACTGTCCGTAAAGGTACATTCAGAGGTTGCTTCAATGTAATCACAGCATGCAGTAGATGAGCACTGCCCAATGGGATAACAGAGCCAATTCAACACACATTTTGCATTGAAATGTACAGAAAAAACATGGTTCATTAGAGGAAAGTAATCATCGAGACTTTTCATATATGCGTCAATATATGGACTTGGGTTCTATTTCTCAATACAATAATACCCCAAAAGTTGTCTTATTTTTTCTCAATACAATAATACCCAAAAAGTCATCTTATTTTTTAAGCATTTTTAAACATTATAGATTAAAGAAAAATGAATCTTGACACATCGTACGACATGAGCTAACGAAAAAATATATATCAAAGTTACTTTTTTTCGAAACTTGTAGTTAATAGCTGCAATGATTCCTGTGATTGAATTGAATATGATGCACATAACAAATATTAAGGCTATATATAAAAAAAATCATTTGTCTTAAAGCTTCCGCGCGAAAAATAAATAAAATTATGAGACAAAAATATATTTTAAAAAAAATTTCCACAAAAAAAAATCCCACAAGTTCACCGATTTTTCAGATTTTCATTGATCACCTCATTTTAAATACAAAAGTTCACTTTTACAAGGATTTTAATATTTTATATTTATAAAAAATAAATTTTAAAAAACTACAAAATTGCATTCCGCATTAGGTTTTGAAAAACTGAAGAGCTTTGAGACAAAAGATTTTTTTAATATAGCCTAACAAAATGTCAGCAAAATAATAAAACATTTTTCTTTGTGCTACAGATTGGAAGAGGAGGAAGGAGCCCGCCAAAAGCTTCATCTAGACAAAGTGTCGGCAGACGCCAAGATGAAGAAATTAGAGGAGGACCTTGCTGTTATAGAAGACCATCAATCCAAGGTAAGGCGACGAAAAAAACCACACCCACCCTTGTTTTACGGGCGGACGGACCTATCACGTAGGGTCGTTCACCAAAATCTGCAAAAATCAGGATTTTTTCCAAAATTTTGCATGATTTGAGGAAAAAAGGTTTAAAAGAAAAAGCAAAAAGTGTGTCGGTCGGGCCCATAAAACAGGGTTGTGGTTTTATCCCCGCTTATGGAGAAAAGAAATTGCCTTGGCCGATTTCTTTTTGGAACTTTTTTTCTTCACCTTATGTAGTTTTTTTTATGGCAAAATGGAAAATATTTTAATCTCAAGACCAATTAAAAAGATATTTTCATCTTTGGGCCAATTAGAGTTCAAACTATTTCGTGAAATTCAACAAATATCTCAAGTTAGATATTCTTATATTCTGATATTTGACTAACATCGCAGATTATATCAATCCTAGGAAAACAATTTCACTTTCCATCATTTTGACCAATTAGCTTAGTACACCTTTTATGCATACTATACTACTTTTGTTTTTGTTTTTCAGCTCGTTAAAGAGAAGAAGAGTCTTGAAGAGCGTCTACACGACGCGGAAGCAACACTAGTAGAAGAGGAAGAAAAGGGCAAAGGTTTGACCAAACTCAAGATCCGATATGAATCATCTATAGGAGAATTAGAGGATAAACTACGCAAGGAAGGAAAGGTATGTTTTTCATAAATGATATCGTCGCTGTTCTGTCAAGAACCTTGTATCTCCATTTGGCCCTTCAGCATGTATAAAGTAACACTTTCTATGTATAACATTTGGACAGTCTGCTATAAACATGTTCACAGGCTAATAACACATACGAGGGGGTATCAAAAAGTGCACTTATCAACACCTTGTAAGTGCACTTGCCCCTGAACATATATAAGGCAATACTTCCTAATACTTCCTTCATAACTTTTGGGCAGTTTTACTGTATACATGCTGAAGGGCCTGAAAACATACAATGTTTAGACAGAACAGCGAAATGGTGCATGCCTCGGGGTGTTTTTATTTATTGATAAACACATTTTAATTGTTATAAACTTGTGTTCAATAAAGAACACCAGGATCTATTCCATTAACTGGCTAATTAATTGAATTGCAGGTCCAAGATTTGAACCCAGGACTTGTAGTGTTCAAATCCAAATTAGCCCATCATGCATTTGAGCCCTTATTCTGCTTTGAATTATACTCTATTTGGCTTCCTCTGGACAGTGACGTAACTTAACAGGCGCAGCTTTACACAAACGTATGTATCTTTCATTGCTCGTGTGTATGCGCCAGCGCCTCGAGTAGGCGCGCATTTTATGTACTGCAATTAGTCTCGTGATGGCCAAATAGACTTTAGATCAATATGGTAATCCCGTTTAATTTCTTCCCACAGTCTCGCAATGATGTAGAGAAGAGCAAACGCAAGATCGAAACGGAGTTGAACGACCTCCGTGAACAGATTCACGAGTTGAGACAGCAGGTAGAGGAGCTCAGACTACAACTGGCCAAGAAAGAGGAAGAACTTATTGCTGCTCTTGCCAGGTGAGGAGAAGAGACAATCCTGTCCTCTATTCTTTTAAGCGACAAAAATAACCCTGTTCTACAGGCCCGACCGATCCATTTTTTAAATATTTGTCTTTTAAAATTTAAGAATTTATATTTGACAATTCTTTAACAAAATTTGAACTGTCAGGAAAAGTTTTATTGTTTTTAAATTTTGGGGGGAAATTAAACAAATAACCCACACAAAAAATGCCAACCAACCAACCCTACCTGAGAGCTCTATTTGCCTGAAGAACAGGGTGGGTTTTTCGTCAATTACTTAGCCCATTTTATCCAACATCATCCCTGATAAGCACTTCCTTTCCATTGTGAATTTTAAAAGCATATACATTTTGAGTTTTCTACCTGAATTCATTTTTTTATTGACGCAGCCCGTTCTGGATCACAGCTAAGCTTTTAGAGAATTTATATATGGTTGCCATGATGTCACCTTATACAAATTGCCAATTAAGCAAGCAAATTCTGTGTGGTCCAGGATGAATTTTGACATATACCGAGCAAATTTGGTGGAATTTTATCCAAAGCATTATTGCTGCAATTTAAAGAGAGTTTTGACGACAAAGGAAAAAACCTATTCTATGGTTGGACATGAAGTGATCTGTCAGGCTTTCTTTTCTCTTCTTTGTTGTCGCCTTATGAGCTTTTGACCCAACATTACCTAAGGCCAAAAAAATTAAATACTTTGTCACAGCGCCTTTTGGCTAAAAAGCTATGTGCTATACGATTTGTGTTTTTTTAATTTGTTTTACCAAAATAAGCTATGATCTATGCGCTCTATTTTTAATTTTAATTTTAAATACTAATATAGTCAATAGTTGTGCTTTTTTCTTTTTCATAAAAGTAATAAGATATGATCAATGCACATTGTATGCTTGTGTTCTATTTATCTCTTAACTTGAAAAAGTTAGTTGAATGTGTGTTCTCTCTCAGTCACAAGGTTGTCGAGGATCACCGAAACTGACTAGTAGAAAAAAATTGGGGGAAAAAAATGAAAAGAAAAATATGGCTGCTGCAGGTAGGGCTACGCACAAAATCCTATTTTAAAAGCAATGCGCGCAGGCCGCTGAGACAAAGTATTACATTTTGTTGGCCTAATCGGGTGACCTAATACATAGTATTAGCAGCTGTTTAAACATTTGAATCCTTTTATTTTTTAGGATTGATGAAGAGACCGCCGCTAAGAATGCCGCCCAGAAAGCCCTGCGTGAATTACAGAATCAAACACAGGAGCTAGAAGAAGACTTAGCAGTAGAGAAGACTGCCAGAAGCAAGGCAGAGAAACAAAAGAAAGACACGCAAGAGGTAGGTATGGAGGGATTTACTAGAGTTTGATCAGCTCCAAATTGTTGAAGCCACCTTAAAGCAGCGAAATGAATACAGAAGGAGGCGGGCGTGCATGAAGGCAACACTCGCACTGTGCATCATATGTGTGACGTGAGTGTGCGGCCTAAACAGCGTGCTTGTGACCATAATCGCGCGTGTAAGCTTGGATTACTTTTGCGCCCGGAGAGATAAAAACTGAATATTTCTCGCCAATTTGGAACTGATTAAACTAAAAAGTTATTTATTGGTTCTTAAAATGACACTATCTGGATTTATATAGATAATGAATCTTTTACACATGGATATCGTTTTATGAATTGCAAGATTCTGTGTTTTAAGATTTTTTGGGGGAACACAAAACTTTTTTAATTTCTTCAAATATCTCAGGGGCTAACAATTGCATGTAATAATTGAAGTAACCATAATATTTTAAGCAAATGGGTCATTCATCAGGTTGAATGGTATTAAAAATTGTGAACCATGTTGCGATTACCTTTGCGTATACTAGAAAATAGCAACCTATCAAAAACATGGGATAAACTATTTAAATGAAAGGGACAGCAAGGGCTCACTTAATATGACAATATAATATAAAGCGTGTAGGGCAAACTGAAAGGGGGGGGTTATCTTTGTACACTAAATATTATGCAGCATTACATTTCCACTTGTTTAGTATTTGTACTTAACACTTGTGTTCCAGTATTCTAATTTTCTTTTGAAACAAGTCGCACATTGATTGTACTTTTTCTCATTTTTAAATGAGAAAAAAACTCGTCCACATTTTACCTCTCTCTCTCCCCAACCAGGAATTGGAAGCCATCAAGAGCGAGTTGGAAGATTCCGTGGAGGTGACCGCCGCACAGCTGGAGCTGCGTAGCAAACGTGAGAGTGAGCTGGGGGATCTCAAGAAGAACCTTGACGAAGAAACGCGCACTCACGAGACACAGCTGTCAGATATGAGACACAAACATAACCAGGTGGTAGAGAATCTTAACGAACAATTGGACACTGCTAAGAGGGTAGGTGGATTGTAGTGTATTATTACCATCTTGGTACAAGCATATGTGATTATGTCAGGGGTTATCTTAGTGGAGCAGATATGTAACAAAAAATGGCCATATGTTCACTTCTGGCAGAAAGCATGAAAATTCGCTTTTAGGGGCATTTTATATGCTGATTTCACATTATAGAAGTACCCACATTTTTCGAGCAATGGTTCGGCGGCCGTCTTGGATTTCAAAATGGCCGCCATTCAAATGTAGGAGATTGAGTAAAATTGCTCTAAATCAAGATTTATAAATTAAGATTTCACCAATATGTTCTCTACATGATGCAGAGTTTTAGAATTATTGGTTGTGCCAATTGTACTTTGATTATTACTTGTTGCCATGGAAAACATTAAAAAATAGACATTTTTGGGCGTAAATACCTCTAAAATCACTCTTATTTGAAGATTTATGTCATCTATTCTACAAAACAAATAATGGTAGATGTGATTTTATTCAGGCATACTATGCTGCATGGGCTTCTGCAAAGGACCTCACAGGTTCTGAAATCATAGATGTCAAACACGTCATTCACCAAATTGTATCTTAACACTTTCCACACGGCTATTAGTTTTACCATATATACAAAACAGATTTTTCAGAAACCATTCCCAACTTTCAAAGTCTTTTCTCATGAATTATTGAACCAATAATAGACATGTTTTTGTACTTATTTTAATGCATTTCTCATGGTGATTCCAAATATGGTGATAAAATTCAAAAAAATTAACATTTTTGAAACATTTTGTGAAATTGTGGAACTGTTGTCTGCAGATGACTGCCGCGTAGAAAGTATTCGATACTTATGACTGAGAATGGATCAGGCTAGACATACTTTAAGGCATAAAATCATAATTGTTGCAAAAGAAATCTTCTGAATGGTTAAAGTAGATTATAATGTTGTTATCATTATTACTATTTGGTTATTAATATGTATGGAATTTGTACTATTTTCTCTTCTTTCAGTCAAAAGCCTCGCTAGAGAAGTCCAAAGCTACCCTCGAGAGTTCTAGCCTAGAGCTCGGTAACGACCTGAAGACCGTTCAACAATCCAAGCAGGAGTCTGAACGCAAACGCAAGAATCTGGAAGCCCAGCTCTCTGAAATCAATGTCAGGCTTACAGAGACAGACCGTGCACGCAATGAATTCCAGGAACGTTCCACCAAACTACAAGTAAGTGGATGGTTTTAATAGAGTGCTGTAAAAGTAATTTTCCTGCGATTAATTTTTTGCGCTTTGCCAATTTTGAACTGTTATTGCGTGTTTTTAAATTTGCAATTTGTAGCTTCATCACAGTTATCATTTGTTTATATAAGAGTTCCAAAGTGTATAATATAATAAATTTTTGATATCAAGCTGAACATTTTGTATCACAATTTATTTTTCAGAATGAAGTAGAATCCCTGTCTACACAGCTGGAAGATGCAGAAGTCCGAGCATCCCAGGCGTCTAAGGGAACCAACTCACTGGTAGCTCAGCTAAGCGAAGCACAGGTAAGAGTAACTGGGAACCAGCCAACTTACAAATACACATAGTATTCACTGGCTTTAATATTCATTGCTACGCAAGTGCTTGAGTGATCGATTTGCAAATATTATTACTTAAATTTAAAAAGCTACACTTTACGGCAATTTTACAATGCTTCACCCATTACAGATCGATCAGTCTGATCGAAAATTGTGCAAGCGAACAACTCGCACGTCGCGTAACTACTGCATCGTGCAAAATAAGTCATGCGTTCGTGGCATTACGCAAATTGTTTTGGTGATTTAACTTGATACATATTATGTATACGCAACATGACTAATGTTTACGTGGTAGTTATTGGTTCTACATCAGTGATTTGTGCGTACCATTTAAGGACCGCATTTGATTGGGTCGTACGTATCGCGTACATTCATGAGGTTTTGAATGAATAATAACACCTCGCAGAGGTAACTTATACGTTAGGCCCATTGCAGGTAATAGCATATTACACTATTAACTGCTTTCAGTTGACAGGTAAAGGGTCAAAATAAAAGCATGATTGAATATTATGTCAGTAGCATTATGTACTCCTGAAATGGTAGATGTTCACTTAAGTTGCAACCATGTCTTATGATTCATCAACCCATTTGGTTTTTTTGCCTCGCAGGAAAATTTGAACGAAGAGACGCGACAGAAACTGGAGCTGAACACCAAACTACGCGCTTCGGAAGATGAGAAAGAACAGCTTCAGGAGCAACTAGATGAAGAGGAACAAGCCAAGAATAACCTGCAGAGACAGGTGTCTTCACTACAGACACAGGTGAGAGAACGAGAAGCTGAGGTGTTGTCAAATGTCCCTGTATCGCATCGTAATTGACACCCGAAATGTCTATTGTGGTGTATAAGTGTGGTTTATTATTGCGATCAGATTTTTTATTTTATATTTTAAGTTGTTGCATAATACAAATTGCACACCATAAATAGGAGTTATTGCAGCGATACTTTTATGAAATGAGGTGGAAAATCAAGGACAAATTTGAGGGCTTGGAAATGGAAAACCCGGGTTATTGCCAATTATATTAGCTATTTGCTGTCTTCCATAGGGCCAAAAGTAGCTTACCCTAAGCATGCCTTGGGTGTACTGAAACATGTTCGTCTACCTACATTTTGAATATACATTATGATAATGCAATACTGGCCAGGAATTTGTGACAGATTAAACACATGAGTAAAGACAATTTGATTGAAGCAGGATTCATATCGGCGACCTCCGAAGCAGCTGTTTGCATTGGCTGCCCATAATCTTGAAATCTTGAAGTAGCTTTTGCCAAATAACAAACTTCCAAGGGTGCACTATTTCTAAAAACCATCAGTGATGACAGCATTAAATGAAGCAATATAGGATCTATACTCTATTTGTCTTCCTCTGGAAAGTGATGTAACTTTACAGGCGCAGCATTTACGCACACATATTTATCTGGTCGTGTGCATACGACAGCACCTTGAGTAGGTGTGTGCGTTCATGTACGTAACTTTACAGGCGCAGCATTTACGCACACATATTTATCTGGTCGTGTGCATACGACAGCACCTTGAGTAGGCGTGTGCGTTCATGTATTGCAATTAGTAGTATATGCAGTTAAATCACTGTCTCGTGATGGATAAATTGATTATAGGGGATATACCTGAGTTGGCACACACTTGTTATATGGCCTATTATATCACACAGTTTGGCCTATCCCCTCAAGACGGTTAAGGTCAAGACTGATAGCTCCCTGTGATATTGTACTAAATAATAACATCTGTTGGTTACCTCTTCAGATTGGGGACACCAAGAAGCGCCTTGACGATGAGAGCGCGTCCTTAGAAGCCACAGAGGAGAGCAAAAAGAAGGCCCAGCGCGACATGGAGGCTCTCCAAGGACAGCTTGAAGAAGCTCTGGCTGCCATGGAAAAACTAGACAAGACCAAAATTAGATTGCAACGAGAGGTAAGTTTCATTGATTATCAGAATGTGCCATAGACATTTAGTGTTATTCTATGTATACAAGTCATGTTTACATTTACTGTGAGCAAGTTATAGCAACTGCATCAAATCTCAAAATGGTTCCTTTATCAGTTTATTCAAGTACGGTTAGTGAAAGTCAATCCCAGATTCTTGTTTCCCACACAACAATGTGCATTTTCTTTTCGCATTTTCGAAAAATACAAATCATTCCATCTGATGAAGTGTAGGATAAGGATCATATCCAGAATATCTGAATTCATAAACTTATTATTGTCCATATATTTTGTTATTTTACTTTTTCATTGTCAAATTATTTTTGAAATTTGGAATGATCATTCAAATAGAATTTCCAGACGCATATGTGTGACTATTAATTTGTTAACCATATTTTGTTTCTGTATTTCAGCTTGATGATGCCAATGTTGATCTTGAACGTGAGAGGTCATCCGTCACCGGTCTAGAGAAGAAACAGAAGAAGTTTGATTCTCTACTAGGTGAGGAGAAAGCCGAGAAGGAACGACTGGCCTCAGAGAGGGAGAATATAGAACGGGAATCGAGAAACAAAGAAACGAAGGTAATCAAGTCAATGTCAAGTTTCTGTGAAGAAAATTAAGATTAATTTTCTTCTCAGTGATATTCATTCAACAAAGGCCAACATTAGTCATTCATCATTTGCCCTGAATGTGATATTTTCAAAATCTTATAGTGCTCCAGTATTAACTTATTGGTCCTCTAAGGAAAGACCAACTATCTCCTCAAGTTCTTAGTAATTTGCATATTATATGGTTTTTGTAGAATACTTTGAAAAAATGTGTCAAATTTGCACACACATTTTTTATAATTATCAGAAACAGAAGTATATATACTTTGAGGTACTTTTAGGGTAGTCAGAGTGATTTCTATCTTTTAATTACGCTCAAGATTTTATATTTGAAATTAAAAGACGGCAGGAAACGGGTTAGCATTGATTAGAAATAGCTTTTTTGACTACCGCATCATAAATGTATCAATTTATTGGAAAACTATTTCCTATTTCAATCCCAGGTTATTTCTCTAACCCGTGAACTAGAAGACCTCCAGGACCAACTAGCCGAGAGTGAGCGTGTGCGCAAGACGCAGGCAGCCGAGCTAGAAGATCACCTGTCTAACAAAGACGACGTCGGCAAGAGTGTAAGTATGGAAGATACATGGCCTGCTGCATATTCATAGTCGGGATGGAAGTGCTGCGATGAAAATAATCATTTATAATACACTCGGCAAAAGAAGTTCTTGGACACTTAAATTAAATTAAATTAATATTTAATAGAATATATATAATTATGCATATGATTATATATATAATTGTATATCAAAATAAGCAGAAAGTAATCCTCTAACAGCTTAACATGGAATTTAGACATGATCACTCATGCATGGCAGATCCCATTCACTTGACAATGGCAAGAAGATTGCAAAAAATTGGATAATCCCTCCATTCAAATGACTGTAAATGCTCATTTCTTGCTATTTCCTTTTACGCACCCCACCATTGCTTAATGAATGTGCTCAGCCATGCATGAATGCGTACATCTTAATTTCATACAGACATGATAGAGAATTATTGTCTGCTTATTTTGACATGCAATTGTTTAATTTATATTAAATATTTATGTGAAATATTTGAACTTCAATGAGTGTCCAGGAACTTCTTTTGACGAGTGTAAAATAATAAATAATAAAATGCATTTACATAGCGCCTAAGCATTAGAATAATCAGAGCGCTTTTCAAAGGAAATGGCTTATAGCTCCATCATAAAGGCTACAACTTAATTTTACAAATTTTAAAAACAACAAATAAGTTTTAAAAATTAACATAAGGCATCATCAAAAATTACTTTGGAAAAAGATGTGTTTTCAGTTTTGCCTTGAATATGTTTATGTTAGGAGACGTGCGGATTACTATCCGCACGTCTCCTAACATAAATGTGGTGCGGAATACTCGAAAGCTTTGTCTCCGTTCAATGTATATTTAGTTTAATGTTGTGGGACAGTATAAATAAAACTCTTTAACGGAAAAGGTGCATCAATAAAAATGTTGTTACATTCTCTATAATCCCTTGAATAATTGAATGAAGAAAATATGGTGGATAGATTTCTTATTGATATATATATTAGTTCAGATAGTGGGTAGTTCAAGATGTTTTTCATTGTAATAGGTGCTGTATAATAGAGTGTGCATACAGGAAGTCTTAATCAGATATTCAAGTTGTTTTCAAATTGGAATAAAGCTGGATGTTTCTTTCTCTTTTTTCACCAAATTTAACAATATAGAGAGTAAAGCGCTTGGTCCCATATCACAAGAAAATTCTTACAACATAGCAATTTGATAATTTCCCAATTTATCTGTTATCACCCTCTCCTTCCTGCTCTGTCACCTACAGGTTCATGAATTGGAGAAGGCCAGGAAAGCTCTGGAATCTCAAATGGAAGAGATGAAAACTCAGATGGAGGAACTAGAAGATGAACTCCAAGCGACGGAAGACGCTAAGCTTCGTCTTGAGGTCAACAACCAGGCCGCCAAGACCAACTTTGATCGTGAATTGGCCAATAGAGACGAGCAGAATGAAGAAAAGAGACGTAGTCTGGTCAGGCAGGTGAGTCTAGGGCGAATATCTGTTTGCTTTTTTGATTTCTTTTGACTTCAAAAATTTGATTTAGATTTGATGAGTCCATAAATGCATTGATTAGGCTATATTAAAAAAATCATTTGTCTCAAAGCTCCCGCGCGCGTTAGTTTATTGATGCGCATTAGAAAAACAAAAATCTTAAAAAATCTTCTTCTTTTTTGAAATGTCACCGAATTTTCAGATTTTCATTGATCACATCATTTTAAATACAAAAGGTCACTTATACAAGGATTTCAATATTTTATATTTAAAAAAAAAATTAAAAAAAATTAAAAAGAAACGCATTCCGCATAAGGTTTTGAAAAACTGAAGAGCTTTGAGACAAAATATTTTATTAATATAGTCTTACAGTATTCAGATCTGCAAAAATCAGTTATAAAAGCAACTAGTTTTGGACCAAGATTCCATGGCCTTTTTACACATCAATGATAGCTTGTATGCATTGATTTGTCTAGAAATTCATCATCAAACAACAATGCATATTTTACCTGTAGGCCTAAGTGCTGAAAAAGTTAACGTTTATGGATGTTAATACAGTGTAAAAATACACAATTCAATCCTACAGAAAACTGGAAATTAAGATTGTTTTACTTTAGTATCTGGAAATTAAGACTATTCTACATTAATAGTATTGTAAAATATTCTGGATATTGTTCTAAAGGTTTATTTTTGTAATGGAATCAGGAGAGTAACACTGTGGAAACAATATTTAGCACTAGACAATCCATATCGTATTGTGTATTAAATTTTACTTCTGGCTTATAAATGTCTTCATGGTACTGCGCCAATCTATCTTCAAGATCTAATCAAACAATATACACCTTCACGCAATCTTCGTTCTTCATCTCTATAGCGTCTCATCTGCTCTTCAACGTCCACTCAGTATGGTAAACGTTCCTTCTCTGTGTCAGCTGCAGAAGTCTGGAATAATATTCCACTTCATGTGAAAAATGCAGAGACTATATTTCAGTTTAAGAAATCCTTAAAGACTCATTTGTTCACAATGGCTTTTTAATTGTAGCCCAAATCCATGTATTTGTTTGTTATTATGTTTTATGTTCAAGCGCTTAGGGATCTCGATGTTAGGGGCTATACAAATATGGTTATTGTCTCGCCTGATGTAATCAGAAAGAGACTATGTTATCACTATTTCTGTCCGGCGTCCGCCGTATGCCGTCCGCCGTATGCCGTCCGCCGTCCGCCGTCAGCCGTGTGCTAAGAAATACCTTTGTGACGCGATATCTGGAGATCCGTAAGGCCTATCGTGATGGGACTTGGTGGAGGGAAGGGGGGTGGTGCGTTCTGTTGCTGATTGATTTTTCAAGGTCATCGGGGGTCATACAAGGTCATCGGGGTCAAATATGCTTAAAACTTTTGAGACGCGTTGTGACGCGATATCTAGAGATCCGTAAGGCCTATCTTGATGGGACTTGATGTCAGGGAAGGGGGTGGGGTGTTCTTTTGCTGATTAGATTTTCAAGGTCATTGGAGGTCATTCAAGGTCATCGGGGTCAAATATGGGGTCAAATAAGATCCGTAAGGCCGATCTTGATGGGATTTGGTGGAGGGAAGGGGGTGGTGTGTTCTTTTTGCTGATTAAATTTTCAAGGTCATCGGAGGTCATTCAAGGTCATCGGGGGTCAAATATGGGGTCAAATAGATCAGTAAGGCCTATCTTGATGGGATTTGGTGGAGGGAAGGGGGGTGGTGTGTTCTTTTTGCTGATTAAATTTTCAAGGTCACCAGAGGTCATCGGGGTCAAATATGGGGTCAAATAGATCAGTAAGGCCTATATTGATGAGATTTGGTGGAGGGAAGGGGAGTGGTGTGTTCTTTTTGCTGAATAAATTTTCAAGGTCATCAGAGGTCATTCAAGGTCATCGGGGGTCAAATAAGATCCATAAGGCCTATCTTGATTGGATTTGGTGGAGGGAAGGGGGATGGTGTGTTCTTTTTGTTCTTAATTTTTTGGGGTCATCAGGGGTCAAATATGGGGTCAAATAGATCAGTAAGGCCTATCTTGATGGGATTTGGTGGAGGGAAGGGGGGTGTGTTCTTTTTGTTGATTAATTTTTCGGGGTCATCGGGGTCAAATATGGGGTCAAATAGATCAGTAAGGCCTATCTTGATGGGATTTGGTGGACGGAAGAGGGATGGTGTGTTCTTTTTGTTGATTAATTTTTCGGGGTCATTGGGGGTCAAATAGATCAGTAAGGCCTATCTTGATGGGATTTGGTGGAGGGAAGGGGGGTGGTGTGTTCTTTTTGTTGATTAATTTTTCGGGGTCATTGGGGGTCAAATATGGGGTCAAATAGATCAGTAAGGCCTATCTTGATGGGATTTGGTGGAGGGAAGGGGGGTGGTGTGTTCTTTTTGTTGATTAATTTTTCGGGGTCATCGGGGGTCAAATATGGGGTCAAATAGATCAGTAAGGCCTATCTTGATGGGATTTGGTGGACGGAAGAGGGATGGTGTGTTCTTTTTGTTGATTAATTTTTCGGGGTCATCGGGGGTCAAATATGGGGTCAAATAGATCAGTAAGGCCTATCTTGATGGGATTTGGTGGACGGAAGAGGGATGGTGTGTTCTTTTTGTTGATTAATTTATCGGGGTCAAATATGGGGTCAAATAGATCAGTAAGGCCTATCTTGATGGGATTTGGTGGACGGAAGAGGGATGGGGTGTTCTTTTTGTTGATTAATTTTTCAGGGTCATCGGGGGTCAAATATGGGGTCAAATAGATCAGTAAGGCCTATCTTGATGGGATTTGGTGGAGGGAAGGGGGGTGGTGTGTTCTTTTTGTTGATTAATTTTTCGGGGTCATCGGGGGTCAAATATGGGGTCAAATAGATCAGTAAGGCCTATCTTGATGGGATTTGGAGGACGGAAGAGGGATGGTGTGTTCTTTTTGTTTAATTTTTCGGGGTCATCGGGGGTCAAATATGGGGTCAAATAGATCAGTAAGGCCTATCTTGATGGGATTTGGTGGAGGGAAGGGGGGTGGTGTGTTCTTTTTGTTGATTCATTTTTCGGGGTCATCGGGGGTCAAATAGATAAGTAAGGCCTATCTTGATGGGATTTGGTGGAGGGAAGGGGGGTGGTGTGTTCTTTTGGTTGATTAATTTTTCGGGGTCATCGAATAGAATCAGTAAGGCCTATCTTGATTGGATTTAGTGGAGGGAAGGGGGGGGGTGGTGTATTCTTTTTGCTGATTAAATTTTCAAGGTCATCAGAGGTCATTCAAGGTCATCTGGGGTCAAATAAGATCCGTAAGGCCTATCTTGATGGGATTTGGTGGACGGAAGAGGGATGGTGTGTTCTTTTTGTTGATTAATTTGTCGAGGTCATCAGAGGTCATCTGGGGTCAAATAAGATCTGTAAGGCCTATCTTGATGTGATTTGGTGGAGGGAAGGGGGTTGGTGTGTTCTTTTTGCTGATTAAATTTTCAAGGTCATCAGAGGTCATCTGGGGTCAAATAAGATCTGTACGGCCTATCTTGATGTGATTTGGTGTAGGGAAGGGGGTTGGTGTGTTCTTTTTGTTGATTACATTTTTCAAGGTATTACATCCCTTGCATTAACTACAATGCATACCTCTGTGACAGTGCTACATTGTATCATATGTTTCATCATCATTTCTTTCAAGTCACTTTTGATGAACAGGCGAGACGCGCCGTTCGAGAACCGCCTTGTTATTATTATTATTATTATTATTATATCCGGAAGGAAAAGAACAATTGTTGATTTCCCACTACTAAATTAATTTGATTTCGATATCTTACCATGCCATGTTTGCTTTACCATCAACAGCTTCGGGAGATGGAAGCAGAGTTGGAAGACGAGAAAAAGCAGCGTGTCAGCGCCAGCAGCGGCAAGAAGAAGCTTGAGAATGACCTCAAGGATCTCCAAGGACAGGTGGAATCCGCCAGCAAGGTCAAAGAAGATGCCGTCCGTCAGCTGCGTAAGCTTCAGGGACAGATGAAGGAACTGGTGCATGATCTCGACGAGGCTCAGCACGCTAGGGAAGAGCTGGCAGCCAGCTCCAAGGAGTCTGAACGCAAATTCAAGAGTCTTGAAGCCGACCATATGCAGCTACAAGAGGTTGGTGCAAATTGGGTTGTGGTGATGTATAGTGAGAGTTGAACGATTTGGAAGATCATGTTTACAAGCACTTTAAAAGTCATTTAAATAAAGGAACAAACCAGAGCTACATTTGCCAAAGCCCTGTCATTTCTCATCTAAGGTATTCATCATTCATCATGAAATGTGTTTCTAAACAATTGTACATTGAGATCCTCTCATGTTAATTATTTTAATTGGGCTGAAATAGTATTCACATATGATTGTCGCCCTCTCAGTTAATTATTTTAATTGGGCTGAAATAGTATTCACATATGATTGTCGCCCTCTCATGTTATTTATTTTAATCTGGCTGAAATAGTATTCACATATGATTGTCGCCCTCTCAGTTAATTATTTTAATTGGGCTGAAATAGTATTCACATATGATTGTCGCCCTCTCAGTTAATTATTTTAATTGGGCTGAAATAGTATTCACATATGATTGTCGCCCTCTCAGTTAATTATTTTAATTGGGCTGAAATAGTATTCACATATGATTGTCGCCCTCTCATGTTATTTATTTTAATCTGGCTGAAATAGTATTCACATATGATTGTCGCCCTCTCAGTTAATTATTTTAATTGGGCTGAAATAGTATTCACATATGATTGTCGCCCTCTCAGTTAATTATTTTAATTGGGCTGAAATAGTATTCACATATGATTGTCGCCCTCTCATGTTATTTATTTTAATCTGGCTGAAATAGTATTCACATATGATTGTCGCCCTCTCAGTTAATTATTTTAATCTGGCTGAAATAGTATTCACATATGATTGTCGCCCTCTCAGTTAATTATTTTAATTGGGCTGAAATAGTATTCACATATGATTGTCGCCCTCTCATGTTATTTATTTTAATCTGGCTGAAATAGTATTCACATATGATTGTCGCCCTCTCAGTTAATTATTTTAATTGGGCTGAAATAGTATTCACATATGATTGTCGCCCTCTCATGTTATTTATTTTAATCTGGCTGAAATAGTATTCACATATGATTGTCGCCCTCTCAGTTAATTATTTTAATTGGGCTGAAATAGTATTCACATATGATTGTCGCCCTCTCAGTTAATTATTTTAATTGGGCTGAAATAGTATTCACATATGATTGTCGCCCTCTCATGTTATTTATTTTAATCTGGCTGAAATAGTATTCACATATGATTGTCGCCCTCTCAGTTAATTATTTTAATCTGGCTGAAATAGTATTCACATATGATTGTCGCCCTCTCAGTTAATTATTTTAATTGGGCTGAAATAGTATTCACATATGATTGTCGCCCTCTCAGTTAATTATTTTAATTGGGCTGAAATAGTATTCACATATGATTGTCGCCCTCTCAGTTAATTATTTTAATTGGGCTGAAATAGTATTCACATATGATTGTCGCCCTCTCATGTTATTTATTTTAATCTGGCTGAAATAGTATTAACATATGATTGTCGCCCTCTCAGTTAATTATTTTAATTGGGCTGAAATAGTATTCACATATGATTGTCGCCCTCTCAGTTAATTATTTTAATCTGGCTGAAATAGTATTCACATATGATTGTCGCCCTCTCAGTTAATTATTTTAATCTGGCTGAAATAGTATTCACATATGATTGTCGCCCTCTCAGTTAATTATTTTAATTGGGCTGAAATAGTATTCACATATGATTGTCGCCCTCTCAGTTAATTATTTTAATTGGGCTGAAATAGTATTCACATATGATTGTCGCCCTCTCATGTTAATTATTTTAATTGGGATGAAATAGTATTCACATATGATTGTCGCCCTCTCATGTTATTTATTTTAATCTGGCTGAAATAGTATTCACATATGATTGTCGCCCTCTCAGTTAATTATTTTAATTGGGCTGAAATAGTATTCACATATGATTGTCGCCCTCTCAGTTAATTATTTTAATTGGGCTGAAATAGTATTCACATATGATTGTCGCCCTCTCAGTTAATTATTTTAATTGGGCTGAAATAGTATTCACATATGATTGTCGCCCTCTCAGTTAATTATTTTAATTGGGCTGAAATAGTATTCACATATGATTGTCGCCCTCTCATGTTATTTATTTTAATCTGGCTGAAATAGTATTCACATATGATTGTCGTCCAATACCCAATTCTACCACTGACCATTTAATCTTTCCAATTCCCACCAGGACTTGACTTCATCCGAACGAGCAAGAAGGAACGCCGAATCGGAGAGGGACGAACTCCAGGAGGAGATGGGCAATAACAACAGCAAAGGCAGCGCCCTTTCAGACGAGAAACGCCGTCTGGATCAGCGCATCTCTCAGCTGGAGGAGGACTTGGAGGAAGAGCAGAGCAATGTGGAGATGCTTATGGACAAGGAGAAGAAACTCAATGCACAGGTGAGTAGTGGAAGGAATTAGTACAGGGCTCAAATTAATCGAAGGCATCGAAGGCAATTGCCTTCGATGCCCTACCTAGTAGCCTTGATGATCTCAATTTCTGGCTGTTTTCACTCCATTCAAAAATACATAATGGCCTTGGATAAAGTTGGTGCCCTTTTCAAATTGCCTTAAATTGCCTGCCCTTTTCATTTCTTATTTTGAGGCCTGAATTAGTAGGTCGTGCTATGAATCACTCTACAATTTGTCCAATCCCTATCAGTTGTTTGTTTGCTGTAGCTTGATCGGTTCGCCTGTGAGAATCATAGTGGGAAACAGTGCTCATTGTTGACTGACCAATTCTTATAGTTGGCTGCAAAGAACTTTAGCACTTTTTTCTGTTACGACCGCGTTTCAAGCGCAAACACGGAAGTGATGTTGTTATTGGTGGAGTAAAATAGCGCGGCTTTGAGCTGACCAACGTGTGCATCCGATTGGCCAGATTGTGTCCACGGCGTCAAGAATGTCACCGCCGTCACCGCCCACACGCTCATTATCTATCTCACACGCGTAGGGAAAGGATATTAATCTCACGGGCGTAGGGAAAGTGCTGAACTTCCCTGACAGCCACTATAATAATATGGGATAGCTTTAAGATAAGACAATGAATATATTCCCGGGCCTTGCAGCCAGGATTTTTGTATTTGGCTAGAGAGGCGAGGCTTGAATTTGTATAATATTAATCTTTTCCAGCACACAGGGCTGCACAAAGTGATTGCTGTTAAGGAGCACAAGTTTTCTTGGATCAGAAAATCCAAATTGATCATGCTTGATGTTATGTCCTGTGTATGTAATTATCCATAAAGGATAAACACACATCAATCCTATTAAGAGAACAATTGAAGAGAACATCTTAGCTCTAAACCACTGTTCATTAATCAAAACTTTGACATGTTGTTTCCTGTAAACCCATCATTAAGATGTTACTGAGAAACAAGGATTATCTTTATTGTTCATTGGTGTATTGTGGTTTCTAACAAAGTTCCTCTTTCATCCATACATTGACCCAAGGGTCAATGATCTACAAGTCACAGTGTAACTATCCATAAAGGATAAACAGGCATCAATTAGGCCAGCTAAATTAACATGCAACTTATTCATGCTCTGATTGGTTAATTCTGGTCACTGCTATTTTTAGTCTAATATTTCCAGATGGGTTACATCCCAGTTATTAGATCAGATTCGTCTAGGACTTGATTGAGGCAACAAGTCATCATCTTGCCTCGCGGTCTCCGGTTCAATTTCCGTTACAATTAAATAATGGAGAAGTAACAAATAAATATATTGTAATAAGTATATTTGATGTGTCCTAGTATTTATGTTGAAGTCAACGCTCCTTGCAGACTACGTCTCATCTCAGTTATTTCATCCAGGGAAATTGGGTTGTTAGTCTGAATACTATCAATCTCTTCCTTACATGGTGGCAGCTAACCTATACGAACCAGAACTTTTCCATCGAAGTTTCTCTACCACAACCTGATACCGTCGAGTGATTAAGATTTTGTTTCCTATGGATTTAGGAAAATTCAGCATTGACTTTTGCAGTGCAACGTTTTAATAGTGCGGCGATTTCAAGTTTTATGTTTTCCTGTGGATTCAGGAAAAATTTCAGCATTGACTTTTGCAGTGCGACTACAACCAGACAACGTCGAGTGATTAAGATCTTTTTCCTATGGATTTAGGAAAATTCAGCATTGACTTTTGCAGTGCAACGTCTTAATAGTGCGGCGATCTTCAAGTTTTATGTTTTCCTGTGGATTCAGGAAAAATTTCAGCATTGACTTTTGCAGTGCGACTACAACCTGACAACGTCGAGTGATTAAGATTTTTTCCTATGGATTTAGGAAAATTCAGCATTGACTTTTGCAGTGCAACGTCTTAATAGTGCGGCGATCTTCAAGTTTTATGTTTTCCTGTGGATTCAGGAAAAATTTCAGCATTGACTTTTGCAGTGCGACTACAACTTGACAACGTCGAGTGATTAAGATTTTTTCCTACGGATTTAGGAAAATTCAGCATTGAATTTTGCAGTGCAACGTCTTAATAGTGCGGCGATCCTCAAGTTTTATGTTTTCCTGTGGATTCAGGAAAAATTTCAGCATTGACTTTTGCAGTACGACTACAACCAGACTACGTCGAGTGATTAAGATTTTTTCCTATGGATTTAGGAAAATTCAGCATTGACTTTTGCAGTGCAACGTCTTAATAGTGCGGCGATCCTCAAGTTTTATGTTTTCCTGTGGATTCAGGAAAAATTTCAGCATTGACTTTTGCAGTGCGACTACAACCAGACAACGTCGAGTGATTAAGATTTTTTCCTATAGATTTAGGAAAATTCAGCATTGACTTTTGCAGTGCAACGTCTTAATAGTGCGACGATCTTCAAATTTTATGTTTTCCTGTGGATTCAGGAAAAATTTCAGCATTGACTTTTGCAGTGCGACGTGCAGTACGACAAAGTTTCTCTATATGACGAGCTATGGTTGCGGAAATACATCGCCATATCCAGTTTTTTGTACACACGGTAAATACGCGATTGTAAACACAGTGCTTTTAAGTCATACTTTGGTATAACATTGCATATTTAAAATGTCATAATACCAGGTAGTAACATTTTATACATTTGTACGTAATTTCAAGATTTTATTCTGTTTATATTCAAATCTATTGTCCTTTACCAAAATGAAGAAACATTATTTTGATACGATATGTGAGGGTATAACCATTCCCCCTGGGCTCCCGCGAAATATGTTGATGGAGCATCTCACCATGCAAGTGCAAATAAAAGCTGACATAGAAAAGGCCAAAATTAATGCTAATCACCAACAAGCGATAGCGAAAATTAAGGATAACTATCAACAAGCGATAATTAAAGCACACCCAGAATACTGGGCAAGAAAGGATGTGAATCGACAGCGATTCCAAACAAATTCGGTTAAAGGGCATGGGGAAAATGTATATCAACATAGGCCTAATGCCAATGATAGCACCTCCCAAGTCAATAGGCCTAAAACTAATGCACCGGATAAACAAAGTAAACCGGTTAATCATGATGTTCAGCAGTCTACACCTGCTGACATCCACTGCTATAAATGCAAAGAGAAAGGGCATATTGCCAACAAATGTCCTGAAAAGAGTGGGGGAACCCATAGGCCTAATACCAGCGGAAAGAATGCATTTCAATGCGAAGCTCTTCGCTTAGGACAAATTCAAGCAAATGACTTAGACGAAACGTGTGGTGACACAATAAAAGAACAAATCTGTGTTCCATCAAGGCAACAGGCCGAGCAAAAACTTGATGAAATACATCATGCTGAAATTGAATTGCTGGAAAATCCAGTAAAACTTAGGCCTATTCCTAAACACACAGATGTACCTCAAATAGACAGTGTTTATACAGCTGATATAACCCTGTTAGAGAATGAAAACAAAGAAAGCGATCCTATTCTTAAGCCTAATACAAATGTCATGCCTGATTACACCTCATCTGAGGGAGTAAACACATTAGAAAGTGACCTTACGCATAGTGTCACTAAGTTTGATCAAATTGAGGACCATTCTACACAGGTGAATGACCACGCATGGCCTGATGTAAACAACAATACTCTGCGTAACATGCAGCATGAAGATGACACATTGAAAGAAGTCATCGAACACATAGTTCCAATAGGTGAAATAGATGAGCACCGAGTGTGTCTCTACAACGAGGCGGGTATCATAATGAGGAAATATAGGCCCAGAAGTGTTGAAGAAATTCATCAAGTGGTGCTTCCCACTAAATATAGGCCTAATATCTTGGAAACAGCCCATGACATATCAATGCCAGGTCACATGGGTGTTGAAAAAACCAAACCGCGCATATTAGCTCACGTTTGGCCAGGTATATTTCAGGTTGTCGCAAAACATTGTAGAAACTTTCCTACATGCAAATGCCAAATGATGGACAAAGGTAAAGTGAAAAGAAAAGCTCCACTAAGCCCTATGCCAATTATTGACACGCCGTTTAAACGGATAGGAATTGGTGTACCTGATTTTGCGAAACCATTTATCTTGCAAACTGATGCTCCAGATTTTGGATTAGTTGCAGTATTGGCCGAAAATCATGAGTCTGGGAATGAAAAGCCTATGTTATCCAAGCAGAAAAATGCTTGATTGAAAATTGAGGTACACAGTTTCAGAAAAAGAATTCCTCGAAATTGTATGGGCTATTGGGAAATTACAATATTATTTGTATGACCATTTATTCACTGATTATTCTGATCACCAATACCCATAATTTGGTTAGAAAGAAACAAGTCAACTAATGCTAGACTTGCACGTTGGTTCCTAGCACTACAACCCTATAAATTTACAGTCATGTACAAAAAGGGTGTCATAATACCAATGCAGACGTTTTGTCTAGATGTTGATAACGGACTTTTTTCATTTGGATGACGAAAAGTTCCTTACTTTTACATGGGAAGTGTATCATTGTATATAAAACAATGTGTTGTAGTGTGTCTTAAGGCACTTAGATTATAAAGGTTATAATACATGTATGTAGTTAAAAATTGTTTGGCAGGTAATTATTTCAAATTTCATTGCTATAAATAGTGTTGTGCATCTTACAAACCACCAATTATTTCAGATAAAATTCACTCTGAAAATTGTGGCACACACATTAATTATATACCATAGTATATATAGACAGTAGTTTATCATTGCAAATCTAAAGCAATGACATTTTTATTTGTGCAGTGTTTCATAAGTGTTGTAGTGTAATGAACAAATAGGCCACTTTTTAATACTAATGCACTGGTGTTTACAATCTACTACTCAACTAACTATGATATAAACTGTTGTTATCTGTTATTTCATGTATTTGTTCGTGAATAACAGTACCTGTAAAAACCTGATGGTAATCAACGGCATAGAGAAAATCTTCCCTGCAGCATTATGATTAAGGAAGTGATTATCTGTGATGAATGAACTATTATTTATAGTTATATCTACATGTACATTTGTCACTTGAATGCACCATAATAATGTGTATGACAAAAGATGTATATATATATGAGGAAAAATCATGCCTATCATTCATCAGTTGATCTGCAAACAAAATGAATGTAACGCGACCTTCAGACATTATTGACAATAACAAATTAACAATTGGTCAATTCAAACTGTATCAACAAGGTATTCCCTTCTACGTCATCATATTCTTATGACAGCTAGTAAAAAAAAACAAGGAATCTCCTATTCTGTCTATTTGACAGCATCGCGACAACATAAACAGTTGGATCAAGGATCTTCATCATTTCTATTTTGTCCCAGTATCACATACAGTCTATACACATAGATATGGACAGAAAAGACTGAACTCTAGCACATGCTCAGTTTTATGAGCATATTGACACTTATTAAACCATTTGTGTGTTGTTATGAACATTCATGTGTTGTTATGAACATTTTATGTTCTTATATTATGTGAGGTTAAGGGTATTGACTAACCTTGCATTTCATCTACTACTAACCACTGTTTACTTCAAAGATTTACAAAATCTTTATAACAAGGAGGGGTATGTTATGTCCTGTGTATGTAATTATCCATAAAGGATAAACACACATCAATCCTATTAAGAGAACAATTGAAGAGAACATCTTAGCTCTAAACCACTGTTCATTAATCAAAACTTTGACATGTTGTTTCCTGTAAACCCATCATTAAGATGTTACTGAGAAACAAGGATTATCTTTATTGTTCATTGGTGTATTGTGGTTTCTAACAAAGTTCCTCTTTCATCCATACATTGACCCAAGGGTCAATGATCTACAAGTCACAGTGTAACTATCCATAAAGGATAAACAGGCATCAATTAGGCCAGCTAAATTAACATGCAACTTATTCATGCTCTGATTGGTTAATTCTGGTCACTGCTATTTTTAGTCTAATATTTCCAGATGGGTTACATCCCAGTTATTAGATCAGATTCGTCTAGGACTTGATTGAGGCAACAAGTCATCATCTTGCCTCGCGGTCTCCGGTTCAATTTCCGTTACAATTAAATAATGGAGAAGTAACAAATAAATATATTGTAATAAGTATATTTGATGTGTCCTAGTATTTATGTTGAAGTCAACGCTCCTTGCAGACTACGTCTCATCTCAGTTATTTCATCCAGGGAAATTGGGTTGTTAGTCTGAATACTATCAATCTCTTCCTTACACTTGAGTTTGTCAGGTTTCCTTTAAGTATACTGGTATTTTTTGAGTAGCACTAGTATTTTTGAGCAGTACTTAGTGCAGACCTATCTAACAAATTTACCTGTAATGTGGCTGATAATCTTTATTGTGCTTATAAGCCACTGGACACACGCACGGCCCACGTCTACAGACGAAAATGCCAAAATGTTACAAATGTCGCAAAAATATCAAACTGTTGAAAATGTCATTACCATATTAAGAATCACCTTGAGAAGTTCATTAAAATAAGTACAAACATGCCTAGTATTGGTTTAGTAATCCTTCATAGACCTTCTAAGTTAAGAGTGGTTTCTGAAAAATCTGTTTTACATAATGGGAAACCAATAGCTGCATGGAAAGTGTTAACCATATAGTGCACATTTTCATTGTGCTGGGGGTGGCTGCTGTCAAGACATGCTTTGTATTCCACATGGTAATATTCATATTTAACACTTTCCAGCGGCAGTCATCTGCAGACGACAAATCCAAACTTTCACAAAATGTTTCAAAAATGTCAAAATTATTGAACTTCGTCACCATATTTGGAATCAACATGATAAATACATTAAACTAAGTACAAACATGCCTAGTATTGGTTTAGTAATTCCTGAGATAGACTTTGAAATTTATGAAAGGTTTCTGAAAAATCTGTTTAGTAATATGGCCAATTCCACCGTTACGGACGTTACAGATACATGCAACTTGCAACTTTTAATTGAATAGCACACCTGTTTGCTGATAAGATAACACTTTATTTTTTAGTATGCTAGTGGTAAACACTCTAATGTTCAATATAATGAAGCAATTTTGTTTTAGCTTTCTTAGTTAATTAGCAACAAAAATTAGAAACGAGCGTTACGGACGTTACCTTGAAAGGAAGGGCCTTTTTGACTATGGTACATATCCTTAAATCTCTGTTCAGTTCCCTGTTTTATTTTTTTCTGTCAACTATATTGAGCAAGCCCTGACTCCATTCTATGTTAACATGAAAGGCAAGTTTGAAATTAGTACTCCCGTATCGTCCAACGCTGTTGATTTTAGTGTTACGGACGTTACATTTTGAAGCGTTACGGACGTTACAGGTATTAAAATCAATAATAAAACAAGATTTATAATATCAAAATGTGACATTTTGTCCCTAATTTGTCATAAAATCCATGTGTTTTTCTTGTGTTACTTTGATGTTAGGGACCGTTCATTATTTATGGTGGGGGGGGGGGGTGTAAACTATAGGGGGGGGTCATGTAACTTTCATATGTTAAAATAGGGGGTTATGTAACTTTTTATTCTTGAACAGGGGGGGGGGGGGGGGGCTTCGCGCATATTTTCTGAAAACCTATCGACTTCAAAAACTTTACTATCAGACGACTTCTGGACAGTAAATAGACGATATGGTGGAAAAAAACATCTATATAATCATCAACGGTCGAGACATTATAGCCACAGGGTGTATAATGTTACAAAATCCAATTTCAGGGTGCACTACACTAAATGGGGGTATCCCCTACCCTTAAGGACGGGTTTAAAGCTAGAATCGGAAAGTATGCATCACAAAATCCTCAATTTAAAAAGACTTGACAGTAATACAATTGCGTAAATGCCTATGATTTTTGATTAATTGTGATTAATGGGACATCACCTACATGCACCCTGACTATAAACTGTGAATATCATTTAGGTAAATGTTGAGAGATCTTTCAAATTTGTGCTTTTTACTGGAAACATTGGCGATTACGGCAACATTTCCAAGCTCATCCAGAGAGGTAGTCAACTCCATGGGCATATTTTTGAAAATCGAGCAGGTCAACCTACCTATTTTTTTCACTTTTTGGTAATTTCGTAATTTAGTGGCCTAAAACAGAGTTTTATATCGGTGTTTTTGTACATATCCCTATGGAGCTCTATTTAGTGGTGTGACCCCTTCATGATTTAAAAATGTGATTTGTTGCATGCTTTTCACCTCATTTCCGCTTTGCACCAATGCTCACAAAAGTAGAACGTTTCACTGGATTATACGTTTCTGCTCAGAATGTTCTAACTTGTTCGGGTTATAAAGACTCACAAAACCATCCAAAATGTATAAATATGAGGGGAAAAAATCCAACTCGCTACGCTCGCCATTACTAATTTCACACAATAAAAAGAAGGGGCATCATAAAATTATTGGCTGTTCAGATAGGGCACAAACAAAATTTGACAACGTAGGTCATGCATGAACAAAATTCCAAAGTTAAAGACAGCGGAGGGGAGGGGGGGGGGGGCGGTTGGGTAGGCTACTGGTTAGCAGGGGGGTCATGTAATTTTCAGTTTCAGCTGTAGTGGGGGGGGGGGGGGTAGGTAATTTTAACATACGAGTCTCGAATTTGTCCCAACCCCCCTCCACAATAAATACTGAACGGTCCCTTAGTTGGTTAAAGTTGTAAAATAATGGAAGGGGTAGTCTGAAAACATCTATTTATGTTTTATGGCATATGTACTACAGAGTATGCTAATTTTTTTCATTCACACAAAGCTTGTTTGTTTTAGGTATCTATATTAAAGGTTATTAACACTACCCACTCTAACACTATCAAGTATATCTCTACCACTGAAAATGGAAAAATGTAATTTTTCTTATGAAAAACACTTGTTTTTCGTCACTTTAGAGGGCAAAAGTTTTCATACACAAAAGATGTAACTGTCACAGAACTGTTTAACATATTTTAAACAATGCTTATCAGAAACTACTCTGGAAGTTTCAAGTTCATAGCATAATATGTGGCAAGACAACACAGTATCAAAGAATTACATAGTGTTACACTCCTGACTTGTCCACTTTGCAAATGTCAACAGTACTTTTTCCTAAATTGGGCTACACTGACTATGTAGCAGTGCACAAGTCTAAACCATTGTTGAAGAAAATGTGGTCTAATTTGTCAAATTAGACCACATTTTTGACAAATTAATATTTTCAGTGTTACAGCTCACAAAGGTGTGTCATTTAGAAGCTCTTGAGTAAAAGCTGTAACGTCCGTAACGATTTATGTAACGTCCGTAACGATTTATGTAATGTCCGTAACGCTCGTTAAGGTATTTTTAATTATAGATTTTTTTTTTTTTTTGCTCAATGATATAACCCATCACAAACTAACAGTGAATGTGTGATGTTATTAAAATCAGCCAATTAGTTTTCTCCCAGAGGAAAAAAAAAGATAAAAAATGTTACGGACGTTACGCGATCCAATGGAAAAAATGAACTTAAAAATGATAACTCGCATTGCGCCTTTCGCAAGTGATATCACTTTTTTGCTTTTTACTTTCATTGGAAGCTTTATTTAGAATAACTAAATCACAAAAAGCATTTAAAAAGCAATACTTTATATTACAAAAATAATACACTTTCTTAACTAGCTTTTTTCAAGCCAAATTTAAAAAGCATTATCCTTTTTGCGCACCTATTTTCAAACGATGATGTAATGACCAAAACGAACAAATTGAGGTGAGATCATATCAGACTTAACTAAATCACAAAAAGCATTTAAAAAGCAATACTTTATATTACAAAAATAATACACTTTCTTAACTAGCTTTTTTCAAGCCAAATTTAAAAAGCATTATCCTTTTTGCGCACCTATTTTCAAACGATGATGTAATGACCAAAACGAACAAATTGAGGTGAGATCATATCAGACTTGATAAATAGAGATAAACCCCTTACCAACAATAGAGGAGAAAAACGTGTAAAACCAATTTGAAATTTTGGCTGTTTTTCACATTTTGGCATGGAATTGGCCATATATGGTCAAACTAATAGCTGCATGGAAAGTGTTAACGGAGATGACCCTGACACCATTTTCACAGGCCCCTATCAAGCATTGATTTTTTATTGAATATTAAAATTTGTTTTCCTGTCCATATATAGCTGGAAGGTACGACCAATGAGCTTGCTTCCGAGCGGTCAACTGCTCAACGACTTGAAAGCGCCAAGATGATGCTAGAGAGACAGGTAAGGACGCTTGAATCTGATCGGTTATTTAAGAAAAATTTGATATTTGCCTGGACTATTTCTAGTCGAGGAGTCTGATGCTAACAATATATGTAAAGTTTCTCCTGATTCTCCAGAAAGTTCCATGAAAAGAAATTCAATCTTCCCAAGTTCTAATTAACAAACTTGAAAATAGATACTTTGCCCCTATTATGTTGAATGTATCTCAAATATTGCCCTGGTTACTTACTTGCATCTCTCCGATTCCAGAATGTCAGTGTTAGCAGCCCTTCATTTACATAGAGCTTTCCTAGGTCCGAGATTAACTCTGATATTACACATTTACATTGCAGAACAAAGACCTTAAAGCCAAACTTCAAGAGCTGGAGAGCTCTGTGCGCACTAAGAGTAAAGCAACCATCGGTCAACTGGAGAGTAAGATATTAGTGCTAGAAGAACAGCTAGAAGCAGAATCCAAGTAAGCACAAGTCAATCTTTCTACACTTAACATCTGGCAACTCTGAAGCCTTGTTGTATTCTTGAATTCCTCCATAATCAGGCATTGGATTTCAGGCTTGTTGTCTAAATTCAGACTCTTTTTCTTCTTCTTTTTTCAGCTCATTTTTTAAAACTTTTTAGCCCTATTTCACACCATTTTCAGGAGTTTTTAAATAGATATTTACATCAATGTCTATCGAAGTCATCCTAAACGTCTCTAAATCACTCAAATCCTAAACTTCTTTAATTACTCAAACCCCCTACTCCCCCCACCAGTGTTCCTTGGATGATATGAATGGAAGTCTTATACCTAGCAAAGGTGTACAGTAATTTGCCACCTTAACCCTAACCCTACCATATACCACAATATACCACGACTGGGCACGTTGGTACCACCCGGCGTGGAAGTTTTTGGATAAAAAAATGGACCCAGCCCATATAGTTTGCGCAATACACTGCGCAAACTAACCTTGACAGCCGTGGTGTAGTGTAGAATTCTTCGCCTGTGGTGTGAGAGGTCCCTGGATCAAATCCTGGGGGGATCGGGGGATAATTTGGTCGATTTTCCATGTTGAAGAAAAAATTCTGAAAAAAGTGGGGGGTAGAGTTAGGGTTAATATTTCAAGTTAAGTAATAGATGGAATTTACACCCTAATATTTTTCAGGTAAGGTAATAGATTAGGTCAGCCACAGAATCATAAAATTATATAAGAAATTGATTTAGAATCGGGACCAAACCCTAAGTTATGGAAATTAACTTTGAAACAAATCAAGTTCCCAGCCATTGGCCCATATCCCAAACTAATTTTGATCTCCCCCCCCCCCCCCCACCCCCCCGGTACATGTAGTCCAGAAATTAAACTCGAATAGATTCATCCGATATTAACTTAACTGTCAAATTGTATAATCTTTTATCATACAGAGAGCGTAATGCAGCTTTAAAAACCGCCCGCAGAGCTGACAAGAAGGTTCGCGAAGTAGCTATGCAAGCAGAAGATGAGAGACGTCATGCAGATCAGTACAAAGAACAGGTATGATACTATTTTAGTTGTCTAGACAGTTTTGTTTTCTTTTGGAATTTAATCACAAATTTAAAACATTTGCCATGGAGAATACAGAATTTTCTAGATTTCTATGAAGCAGCAGTAATAGGAAACATGAAATGTGAAAGTAAATTTGAAAATTCAACCTATCTTCACCAAATTGGACTAAAAAGTTCAGAAGGGTAAGGAAAACTGCACTATGGCCTGTACACTTCTAACATATTACCAATATCTGAAAGAATTGACATCATATAACATGTCTTTAACATTTATAGGTCAATACATGCATATGTTTTGTTTTTGAGAGAAATTAGACAAATCAATGTACGCGCGTTGATGTGTGAATAATGGCACGACCCTGCAGGGGGATGTACCGTGACACTTTGGTGAAGAAGTGTGTAGTCATAGTCAAGTCTAGTCAAATCAGTCATACTGTAAAAGTGGAAATGTTTGCGCTTTTTGCCCTCAAAACAGCTACCTAGAAAATAAAAGCATGCAAATGTATTTCTTTTGCGTATATAGGTCTATGTGATGAAGCTACAACTCGCACATTTAAAAACACGAGAAACAGTTCAAAATCGGCGTAGAGCGAACAATTAAGCGCACGAAAGTAACCACTTTTACAGTAATTGATTTATGAGTCAAATCAGATCAAGAGACACTGCAATGAAATGCAATTTACTCCATTAACATTGTTGTTGCACACGCAGGTGGACAAGGTGAATGCACGTGTGAAGGCACTCAAGAGACAGCTTGACGAGAGCGAAGAGGAATGTACAAGAGCTAACGCCGCCAAGCGTAAAGTACAACGTGACCTGGATGATCAGGTGGAAGCTAGTGAGTCAATGCAGAGAGAGGTCAATTCTCTCAAGACGAGACTAAGGTGAGATGAGACGGCTGATTTGATTGGCTGGATTGGGTTGGTTGGGTGGGAGGGATGGGATGTTAATGGTGTTACCTGTATGAGTAAGAAATTCATGGACGGATTAATACTCATCACCATTCAACTGATTATAACATTCTATTGAATTATGTTAGCTTTTCAATAGGTTTAATATTGGTGATATCATGAATGTCTTACTCAGAGGTAGATCCATGTTAAGGCAAACAGCAAATTGTTAAATGTGTAACTTACTACTTGGAGTAGAGCAGTTGACTTAATGGCAGCTATAGTTAGATTTTTTTTATTAGTTTTGAAATAGAATGTTTACAGGAGGCATTGATGGAAATGCATTAGGCATATCTAGTGTCATTCAAATGTATGAAAAGCCTCTGAAACATGAAAAAATGTGTGTCATTTGACATCTGTGAGTGTTTCTACAGAGAGCCATGTTTCGGCTAACAGCTCTGTAGAAACCGGTTCTCTCCGCCTTTAGACGGATACTCCTTCTCCGGCAAACTATCCTAAAAAGAAACAGCACTCCGTGAGATTAGAAGACAACAGCAAATCATGTGACACATAAATGATCAAAGATATCAATAAACTGTTGATCATTAACGCTGGGATCGATAGGGTATTAGCCGTCATTTGCGTGTTTGTAGAAACAATACCGCTCTAGTGCATCCACCTTTCTAGTGGAGGCTCTGTAGAAACACTCTGTGATTGCAGAGGGAGTGAATGCAAATTTGTATGTTTTAATGCAAACATTAGCTTTTCTACCAATAGTTTCACGTTATCCATTGTATTAGAACAGGTCATAGTTGCTACCATGAAATCATTCATGCGCTACTCGAGAAAAAAGAGATCATACAGTTTCATTGCCAAAAGCTTGGAGCAAGGGGATACACAGTACAGATGCCTATGCAGGAATGTCATATAAACTTGTTTTCTGCCATGTGGTATATCAAGGACACCATGTTTTTCCTGTTATTTTCGGTGTATCAATGTGGGATTTGTTTTTATATTTGTCTACTTTTTTTAATTACCTAATTGATGACAAATGTTTGGATATCTGTCACGTTTTGTAGAGTTTTACCAAAAAAGGGTTGGGTTCTGGTATACCAATGGGTACAAATTTCTTATATTTGGTGTATCCAACTTGAGTACCCCCTCCACTCCCTCCCCCACATGTAGGAAATAGAAAGACATAGTTGAATAGTTGACTTCACCGTGACCACGATTTCCTCTTACAGAGAAATGGAGGAGAAACTGGAAGAGATTGAAGAGGAACATGAACAGCACCTCGCTTCTTTTGATTACAAGTGGGACGCTGAGGATTACAAATAGCGCCCTCCAGCAGCAACGAGAGTGGTACATGAAGCATCCCATTGCCTGACGATATTAAAATCACAATTTTCTTCCACGTTTCTAGTTGTTTATTCTCTCTCACCCCGTACCGAGTTCCGGCAAATGCTGTGTGTTATCCTGGATGCTGCTATTATATATGCTCTATGCCCGCTCTCAACTACAAAGTATTTTCAATTAAATCTTGGCAATCGTGTACATTTTCTGGTCATTGATCTTGCTTTGTTACGTATCGAAGCACTAATTGCGATGCAGATAGTGGGTGAAATGTTGACGTTACTTTGTAGCTTAGTTCGGGTAGAGTATTATTAACTTGTTACATGTCTTGTGTTTCAGCTAATTCGAGTTCAATCTAATCAACAGCCTGTGTCGTATATTCGGCTTGTGTTCTCTTTTAATATTATGGCTGATAACTGTATGTCATAATACGGAGTTGAATGGAAGGGGGATTTCCTGTGTATAACATGTATTATAGGCAAGCATATCAAGAAAGATCATACAAATTCAGTCTTGTCTAAGTTGATATTATCTCAACTCATGATACTGCCTGTTGCAGTTAACCCAAAACAAAGTTTAAGTTTAAGAAATAGCCACTATGCATGTAACATTGCTGATTCCTCCTTCCATTCACAACCAGCGGGTGACGGACTTGAAACGTACTGTCTGCTTATGTTGCCTTTAGTTTGCGGAAAATAGAATTAAATTCCAATATTTTTTATTTTCAAATAAAATGGAGAATTGCTGGATTATGAAAGTTTATTCCAACCTTTTGCATTACAAATAGAAATACTCAATTTGTAGAACATTTTGTTTGGTGATGCCCTTTGTTTTCCATCATTCATATACAATAGTAATCTTCCGCGAGGCTGTGACAAATTGTGCCCACTCATTAACCCAGTATTAAGGCATATGTAGATATTATACAAATACTACATGGTTAGAGGGGAAATAGTGTGCCCTATTTCCCCGATCATACCATGTAGTATTTGCTTTATTACACCTCACTGTGACTCTGGGGATGAGGTTGTAGGGAAGTAGCCAAAACTACCACACGGGAAATAGCTCAATTTCTTCAATAGCTTAATTTATTATCACTGTGGCCAGCTAAATTGACCAATGAAATTGCAGTATTTATGCCTATTATCTCATGAATATTTATGAGGTGTAATAACTCAAAATACACTATGGCTTATAGGGGAGCATAACAGTAGTTGTACTTTTCAAGCCAGTCCTAACCCTCAAAGGGCTCAATTTTGTGATCACATCGCTAGTTTGTTCCGTATTACTGTACGTTTGAGTGTGGTGTCTTTCGCAGGGGTGGGTCAAAAGGCAAGGACAAAGACGAGGAGTAAGCGTTGTCCGTCTGTCAATCCACCGTCTATCATCGTTTGGGTGAGTTAGACCATCACCGGCCGAATCCAACGCCGCCAAAGACCAACGGGGCAAACTGCACGCACGACCAGTTTACTACTACTACTACTACTATTACACTACTTACCATCACCGCCGCTACTAATCTTTGTACACAGCTTTTTGTTTTTATTATTTCGATAACTCATACAGTTATTTACATATTTTACTCAAGGTGGTGACAGCATATTCCATTACCATGGCGATCACCAGTGACCCATGCATGATGCCATGTTTTGTTATTGTTTTAAAAAACAAAAAAAGTTTCATATTTTAACCCCCCCATTGGATGACATTGATGATGATGATGAAATTATTTGAATTGATTATGCAGATGACATGTTGATCACAGTTTTGAGCATGTCCACCACCAAAACCACCCCTCCATGGCCTTGGCCCAAAATAAAATCTTGTTTGTTTGCCAGACAGTTCATTTTATGTTAAATCAATTTGATGAAAGGAATTTTATTTTTGGGAAAATCAAGCTTCTTGCACTGTCCTATCATGTGTACAGATTGTGTTCTCAAAACACCAAAAATTAAAATGTTGTTCAGGCCAAATTAAATTAATTGTTTGTCTCAAAGCTCCTCTCCTGTTGTAAAACTAATGCGGAATGCGGTTTTTTTTCAAGTTTTTTATATTTTATTTTTTAAATATAAAATATTGAAATCCTTGTAAAAGTGAACTTTTGTATTTAAGATGATGTGATCAATGAAAATTTGAAAAATCTGTGAAATTTTTTTTTTTTTGAAAAAAAAAAAAAAAAAAAAAAAAGCTTTTTTCAGATTTTTGTTTTTCTAATGCGCATCAATAAACTAACGCGCGCGGGAGCTTTGAGACAAACAATTAATTTAATTTGGCCTCATCAACATGATATAGAATTTTAAACAAATTATAATTGGGAAAATGGAGCGAACTTTGTACATGGTCAAGCAAACAAGACTTTATTTTGACACATTAACACCAGTTCTTTTCACCTCCCGCCTTGGGTGACCTGGAACAATAATGAGCAAAATCCTAAAATAAGTCTCTAGTAAAAAAATAGATCGCACAAGGCAGCTTTCATTTATAGCCCATGAAATCAAGTTTAACAGCAATTGCTGCCTTCCGCCTTATTCCGTATTAAAGATCTATTTTAGGATAGTGCTGAATAATGTTAACAAAGGCATATACAATCAAACAATGTTGTGTATGAGTCCTGCTGCTCAAGGTGGGTGGCTGTTTGTATAATTGAGTTGAGCTACAAGGAATCAAGTAGCAGAATGTCGGGTAATGTAAAGCTCTAATAATCAAAATACCAGACGTGAGCATTTTCAGGTTTAACCCTGAAATCATAGATTTGTGGTTCAAATGTCCACACTTTCTTGTAATTTCGGCCTGTTTTTTGCCTTTTAGCCCAGTTTCACACATTTGTTCAGGTTTTTTCAATCAAGTTCACTCCCATGCTTGTAATATTCACTGACAACCATGAGTATTACTAGCTGACATCAGTGTGTGTTATGGACAAATGAGGGGAGATGGTCAGTCAATTCACTGCGAAAATATATATGTGATGGTAGTTCAGTATTGGCCGCAAAGTTCATCTACTGTGTGAAAGTTGCAAGGCACCTTTTGCAATCAGCAAACGGAAATATCTTTGCACCAGAGAATAAAGCTGTGAATTTGAATGTGTTGAAATTGAAATTCTGAATTGCTCCGTAACGGTAGTATGTTTATGACACTTGTCTGCGATTTCCCAATGGAAGTAGTTGAAGGTGATTTGATGTAACAATCGCATTCAAAGGATTGAAAATCCATCAAAACTGATCTTATATAATTTTGATTTTAATTCACCTGCATCCTATAACTGAAGATCCTACACAAGGTATGTAACACAATGGTGCCTGGTTCTGATGTAGGCTCATTATCTGTGACTAAGTTCTATGGCTAGTACACGCTTGTGTATCAGGTATTGACCTTAGAAATTTTGGGTACTTAAAATGATACCCGTAAACCAAAAGGGTCAATTTTCTGAGTGCACCGGTCTATATAGGTTATCAGAACCTTACCATGAGAACTGCACTACTATGTATGCTTCATGCTTCTCTTAGTCCTTGCTCTCCTGCCAAACTTGCTTGACCTATCTATATACACATTTCACTGGCCACAAATGGACACAGCAAAACTTGAAATTTAGTACTATTAGGTCATTTTAGATGGGGGTCGTGTTGGTCAATGTCAAGTCTAAATGAAGCAATTTTCATCCTTCTCTTTATACACTTCATGCGTATCACGCCTGACACATCTCACCTGCCATTAACACTTTCCATGCGGCAGACGACATTCCACAATTTCAACAACAAAAATGTTTAAAATATGTCAACATTATTGAATCTCATTACCACATTTAGAATCACCATGAAAAATGCATTGAAATAAATATAGACATGCCTAGTATCGGTTCACTAATCCTTGAGATTGACCTTAAAGTTGGGAAAGGTTTCTGAAAAATCTGTTTTGTATATGGTAAAACCGATAGCCGCATGAAAAGTGTTAAGATGACATACATAGATTATCCTTGAATTGGCTCTTCCTTTATCCACATAGAGCTTTTTCACTTTCTCTGCATAAGTCTTCTTCTTGTCCTGCTGAAACCTTGTTCTATTTCTTACGGCCGCTTATATCTTCTTTGATATTGATGTCCTCTCATTCAATGTTTGCAAAATCTTAATTTGTTGAATATTTGTACCAAAATCATATTCTGTCGTATATCCTTGGAGTAAGACATTCATAAGTAAGACTAGTTTCAAGACCCCATTACGGAATAAAGCTGTATAGTCCTTTAATACGTCAATAAAGGATTTGTGCTAGGTCAATTCCATGCTGTCTTACACCAAGGATAAAAATATTCTGTTCCTAGTGAAACCTTGATCTTGTTCTTACGGCTACTATATCACATCTGATATTGATGTCCTTTCATTTCCCTTTTGGCAGAATTCTTTTCTGAGCTTGCTGAAATATGTACAACACCTCTATGCTTTCTGATTGTGCTTTTGGAGAAAGTGAGTCGATCTGTGTCCTGTCTTAACTTGACACTGCGTCTTCTCGTACAATGACGCTCCTGCTATGCGATGCAATTAGCAATAGCTGTTTCAGGTTATCATGGGTGGACAGCTTAGCAATGGTCAGAATTTTTAAAGGGATTTTTCATGCACATATATATATAATTCTTAAATTAAACACATAGGGTTGGTCAAGCTATACAAATAGGGTTAATTATTTGTCCCTATACTGACAGAATTGTAAATCTATATAAAAAAAGGCTTGTCTGAAATATACACTTACTTAGGCACAAGGAACTATATTTATTGCCTAGTCCACTTTAAAGTTTGAGAAAACTGGGGTTTTTTTGTTGGTTTTTTATCAAGCCTTCAACATTTAACCTAATGTTTTTGAGGGACTTTTTATTATTTTATTTAACCTAAATTGACACTTTAGTCTATTTGGCCATCACGAGACAGCGACGTAACCGCGTATTCTACTAATTGCAGCACATACCGCGCTCGACTACTCGAGGCGCTTGCGCATACACACGAGCGTTGAAAGACGGAAGATACATACGTGTTTGATAAGCTGCACCTATTAAATTACGTCACTGTCCAGAGGAAGCCAAATAGAGTATAGCCTCATCATCCTAATGCATTGACAAGCAAACCATACACATGGATTAATAATAGTATATGATTTTTCACTTTGAATAACCGCATTGATGCAACAATTCCCATGTTATATACTTACAAGTGCACCATATTATATTGATGACAATAACAACCATTTTTCCTTCAATAATTGCTACCTATGTAAAGATATGGGCAATATCTCATTTGGTGCCCCAAACCGTATACACAATACCAAATTCTGCAACTACTATACACATCACAGCTTTAAGCTTATTCTGTGGGGTCACCAAACGAGATATTGCAATGATATTGGCTTGCTTTCTGTGATGATCACCGCTGTATTTGAATGAACATGTTTTGTTTCTTACAGATTTATAAGCATAATGTACATTTCCATTGATTAATTATGAAAGAGTAACTTCTAATAATTACCACGTTTCATCGCTAGTGACCTTTGACCTTTGGGGCCTAGCTCCATCAAGTCAAAAATCAATCCACATTTTGCATTTTGCGTTACACATACCATCTGAACATTTCATTTGATTGAGGCATGCATCATTTTATTGGGTGATAACAAATCATATATTTGGTTTCACCAACCACAAACTCTCACTACTAAACTTGTTAAAGATGGGCAAAGGCAATATTTGTATAATTGTGACATTGTCAGGGTTGAGCGTACAGCACCGTATTTTCAATCAATTTGATGCATGACTCTCCATGAAATCCATGAGAATTACCCGCTGATTGGTCAGAAAGATGGATACTTCAATTGGTTGCACCAATATTGTTAGACTAATTGAACCTCTGATAAAGATTAAAGTGAACTATTTAATATTAAGCAGTATTTTAATTGGTTATTCAAATGAGTAGATCTTGTAATCAACCAATCATAAACCCTGTTAGATAGACAGGTAGTGCTCAGGGGGGTTAAGTGAATTAGAACCCATCAGAAAGCAGGAAATAAAAAAATCTGCACACAACATTGTAGTTGAACACTGCATAAACAATTAAAATACTGCTTATTAAATATGTCTCTAATCTTTATCAGGTGTTTAAATAGTCTTACAATGTCTCTGATTGGTGCAACAAATGAAGTATCCATCTTTCTGACCAATCGGCAGGAATTTCTCAAGTGGTGAACAGGAATATCCAAACTTTTTTGTTTTGATGATCGACACAACCCATTGGTAAAAAGTGTTCAAATTTACATCAATATGTGGGAATACTAGGATCCTAGAGCAAGATTTCTGTCACAGGGAAAGTTCTAGGAAATTTAAGGAATATAACCTGACATCCTTTGGCGCGTATGTATGTGAAAACCAGGTTTTAGATGCTATGGTGTGATCAGCTTCAAATTGGTGAGCCTATTTATTGCAGCAAATGAATGCCGAAGGGTGTAGCAGCAAATGAATGCCGAAGGGTGTAGGCGCACACAAACTGGACAAGCACACTGTGCATCAAACGTGTGATGCGTGCGCTTGGCCAAAATGGTGTCTGCGTTCGCTTGGATTACTTTTGCGCGCATAGAGATAAAACCACACATTCCTCGCCAACTGATTGAACTATTATAACTATTAGGGTGGTAGCTACTCCAGGCGGCGCCAAGCGGGCCCGCCCGACACTCTAAAAAAAAAGGGTAACAAAAAAATATATATATATGGCAGGAACCCTCAAAGTGCATTAAAAACCCCTAAAAACATCCCTCGCTATGCTTTGCCCAAATTTTACCTGGCACTAAATTTGGCCTGGCGACAACCCTGATAACTATTATAACCATCCACCTGATATTCACCAAGTTTTCTGTCTCTCTCTTTCCACAGAGGTGGAAGTAGCCTGTCATCCAGCAGTAGATACGGCGGTAGATCTAGAAAGATGCCCCTGGAAAGCACCGGGAGCAGCGCCAACGAAGACAACGCCGATGGTTCTGACGGCGCAACCCATGATTAAAAGTTTACTAACACAGTAGTATTAGGCAAATTAGTAATGCACACAGCAAGACTAAACCCATAACACTATTTCTTATTATAAAAAAAAAATACTTGTATAGATTATAAATATTGATGATAAGAATTGGGCGAATTTACATGTTTTGTTTTTTTTCAGCATAATTCTGAAATACCTTCCACACCCTATGTTATAATACACTTTATACCGTAAAATATACAGTGGGAAGGGTATTGCATAATTATTCTGAATTTTCTCTGTGTATGATAGAAGGGAAGGCTGTAGTTAGAACTCAAATGTTTGTCGTCTACCCCCCTCCCCCTCCCTTTTTTCCGCTTATTGGACCATGGTATTATAAATTTCAGTTAATTTATGAGCGGATTCCAGTTTGGATATTTAATTTATCCCTGGTGCTTGGTAAAAGGCCATATCTGCAATGGCTGCCGGGAGTCATTTCACATGTTTACCAATGGCTCAGTATATCAACTACCACACATATAACATTAGGCAGCCATTTCATATAGGTGCTTCTTGCACCCAACCCAATATTAGTCGGATTACATTTTGTTAATGTAAAAAAAAAACCTCTGGAAAAGAAGACAATTACTAGGTTGAAGGCTTTGTTTGTAAACACCAGATCACTTCTACTTCTAACCTAGTACTTCCAAATTTGTCCTTTCCCATTATTTTGAATAATTTTTTTACCATCGTTAATCATTTTTGTCAATTACTCCCATATTTGGTTATTATAACAACCAAACCAACCCAAGATTATATAAATATATATTTAAAAATAGCCTACTACTTTATTTTGTTATATATGATAGAATATGTTAAAATCAGCACATGAAAAAAGTTGAATATGATTAGCTATAAATATCCGAAATGATTTTAGCATCTTCGCACTTTTTGCTTATTATTATATTATTATTATTATTATTATTTGATAACCATCACAATGTAGCTGTAATCTATTATTATTAAACCTGATTTGCAAGGTCATAAGGTCAGGTTGCACTATATTTACCATGGTTTAATGGTTTTAGTACCAGTCTGTATCAGATTAGTTAAGCCGGTTTAACTTGGTAGATTTAGTAGTAAGGATGTAATTATTATGAGAAGCCGTGCGTTAAACTCATGTTATGGTGCCTTAAAAGTTACTTAAACTGGTTTAACTAACTAGGGTTTGATAATCATATATCATCAACAAATGTTACTGATTATGGTATGTAACAACTAACCGGGTTTAACCAACCAGGTTTCAGTGAAAGAAAATATCAGGCATCTGGAATATCATTGTGGAGTTCAACATTTCACCATTGATAAAACCGCTAGGGCACGTATTCCTTTTTTTATACTATTTTATTTTTTCATTGGTACACGTGTGCATTCCAGGAAATAAAACACAAAGGGTGACAAGAAATGGTATAAATATTTTGAGAGAGTTAGGAATGTGGATTCTCTTAAAAACTTAAGGGTCAATTAAGGGTGAGTTGGAAAAATATGTAATAAAAGAAATAGTGTTTGGGAAGCGTTGTGCGATACATGTATACTTGATACAGGTAAACATTTTGAAATTAATTTGCGATTTCTGGTATTTGGATAGCTAATGTCAGAGAAAATGTGCTTTAATTGATCTGTATTTTGTTTAAAAATCTGAAAGACTTTGATATTTTGATCAAAATTCTGTTCTCAAAATATTTTGATTATGCTGTGATAATTAATTTTCACAACAGCGTAAAGTAAACATCAGTATCAGGTATACAACAAGAAAACTGTGAAAGTAAAGAGGATCTTGGGATACGTCTATCATGGAGCGAGGGCGCTCTTCGTTTTCGTCAGCAGTCTCTGGAGAATCGTTTGCTTATGTCTTCATCTCATATAGTACTCAGAAGATGGATTTGTCCTGCAGGACAGACATTTCTGGGAGGACAGGACAGTCCACAGACTTGTCCAGAAGGACCTTTCTTTCAAGCCAAATTATATTAACACTTTCCACGCTGCTATTAATTTCACCGTATACAAACAGATTTTTCAGAAACCAAAGTCTTATCACAAGAATTACTGAACCAATACTAGGCATGTTTGTACTTATTTTAATGCATTCTTCATGGTGACTCCAAATATGATAATGAATTGAAATAATTCTGACATTTTTGAAACATTTTGTGAAATTTTGGAATGTCGTCTGCAGACGCCTGCCGCGTGGAAAGTGTTAATAAAGAAAATCTTTGTGATTGTTTCACACCAAGGTTCATTGTGTGTGATCACTGGTATGTATCTGTTATTATCAGCGCCTGAGCGGTCAATTGTCATTATTTGCAAAAGAGGATCTACATGTTATGACCTTTGACCCTTTGGGTGACATTTTTGTCAAATGTGCCACGGGGATACAAAATGACAAAGGTCAATTTTATATATGTATATCTAGTATGTACTTACTGTAGTTGATCAATGGGGGGATGCATTCAAAATGTGGGACAATATTTGAATTTACAATATACATGCACCATAGTAGGGGTAGATTCTTTATTGTAAATTCAAAAGTGTAACTTCATTTTTGAGTAGTCCCTGGGCTAGTGTTGCTATTGGTAGAGTGTGAAAAAGGGTTGAAATTATTAATTTAATACTGGGCACTCTTTCACTGGAAAATTGAAAGAGATTGCCCATTATTAAAATCTCAACTTCAACGCTTTAATGTCTCGATGGATGTGAAGAGCATGCTACCCATTGTACACCCAAGGTATGGACAGGGAAGGTGCGAGCAACTAAATGTTGGATCGATAAAATGTATTTTAAACTTTTGTAATAATGGTAAGAATTACGGAGAAAATTGTGTAGAGATGAGGGGATTGAAATTGAATGAATGAATAATGTTGGAATGTATAAATAGAGAAGGTAATTTTAGCGCAACATTCAAGTTCTAAACTTGATCGTTGTGTTCAACTAACAAAAAAACCAAATGTGTAGATTGCTGTAAGAGGGTTACCGGTTTCAATAACCAATTTGTGTTAGAAATATCTTGATTATTTTATTTTTTTGTTTCTAGGCGTAACCAGGTGGGTTTTTTTCTTCTTATTAAATAAAACATGGAGATTTACTTTGTTTTTACTGGCCGACCTTCATTCTCATTGACTCAAAGGAGTAATGAGTATAGTTAATAGTTTGTTGAAATACTAAGTTTGAAACTTGACAGTGAGAAAGAAGATTGTACCTGCCACACTGGCTTAGGGAAAAATCTTCTTTAAAGAGTTTTCCTTAATATCAGACACAAACATAAAGTTGACATTGTTTATGTCAGCCAGCTTTCTATTTTGTTTCTCGTTAATCATGCCAAACAAGTTTTTCAAAAAAAGAATTCACACAAAATGTTGTGTTATATATTATTTGACAACAATTGCGCTGGTAAGGAAAAGGATGTTGCGTAAACGGCGATCTTATGTATGGTAAAAAGTGGACATTTTCGCGCTACATTTATTTTCGCTTGAAGCAGCAGCTACCACAAATATATTTCTTTTGAATATAGGTCTATGTGATAAAGCTACAAATTTGGTATTTAAAAACATTTTAAAATTGGCGAAAAATTAATTGCACGAAAATGACCACTTTTATAGTAATTCTTAGCGGAGGCGACCATAATGTTAACCTATTAGAATTGCTGGATAGATTAGCTGCTATCACTTTAACACCCTGAGCACTACCTGCCTATATAACAGTGTTTATGACTGGTTTATTATTACAATATATACCCATTTGAATAACCAATTAAAATACTGCGTCTAAACATTTCACTCCAATCTTTATCAGGGCTGCAATTTTTCAAACAATGTTTCCAATTGGTGCAACAAATGATGTATCCATCTTTTTAACCAATCGGCAGGTAGTTCTCAGGTGGTTAAACCGCCACAAGTTTTATGAGATTATAGAGTCTTTTTATAGATTGCACGCATGCCACAACAATTTCCTGGGTTTTTTTTACATGTTTTCGTTTTCAGGGGGTTCCACGACCTTTGGTGCACGCTGGTGTGATTTGAGTATATATATAATGAAAAAATATAAATCTTGATTGATGTCATTGAAATGAATTTGACATTTAATGTAAAAAAAAATGCATTCCTTAATTGTTGGGCGATTAAAATTATTATCCACTAATCTAAATTGCCCAGAGATGGGTGGACGGAGTAGATTATTTTCCTATTTTTTTCTTCAAAATATTTCGGGGTGTACAAAATACGATGTATATTATGATGATATTAAGGCGTGGTGTTGATATGTTTAGGTGACAACAATCCCCAAATTCTACTCCAGTACACTTGCTCATTTCGACAAATAATATATCAATAAAAAAAATTCTAAAAACAAAATGCCACTGGCTGTGTCTGCACTATCAAATTTGTTGACCTTTCACAATCTTGTTTTGAGATTTGTGTAGCAAATTTTTAACTTTTTTTGCTGTGAGTGGAAACAATTCAAAAGAATCGATGTGAGTGGTCACGAATACGAATTCCACTCTTCAAACGAATTGTGTCTATTGCCATATGAACTGTAATATATCGCCTGTAATTTTTTGGCCGAAATAGCACAATACCCACACACAAAGGTCACTTATTACTATAATGTGTATTGATATTTGAACTACGCACACTAGGGGATGGTGGTAATACCAGTGTGTTGGAAGGACGCACACTAGGGAATGGTGGGAATATCAGTGTGTTGGAAGGACAGAATATCCTTGATTTTAAGGGTCATGAGTGAAACCGAAATATTTATGAGTATATATAAAAGTTGCCAGATAGCTAGGTTTTGTGGGACAAGAAAGGTCACAAAAGAGATGACAAGCTTCGGAAGTCACCCGTTTGGGCTATAAATTGGCATGTAGTGGCAACACTGTTCATGATATCCCTAGTTTCTACCAAGAGGTAACTCTTTGCTACCACCAAATTATGTACTTTATCACTGTAGCAATATGCTTGCTTGTAGCTATGGTAACCGCCATCATTTTGATGGAGGAGGAGGAGGTCCCACCAGTTGGGCTTTTTACTAAACTGATATTTTATGGCATCCAGATGCCAGCACAATAATAACACGATCAATGTTAACCATAAATATAATAAGTAGCATGTATTATATACTTTCACAAATAATGATTAAAAAAAATTGAAATGGCTCTGTTATTATTTTGCGGGTTGTATTTTTGTTTTCCTATTATTTGTTTTAATTTCTATTGTAAGAATAGTTCTTTTCTAATCTGTTATTATTATTATTATTATACTAGGGTAATTAATTTACTTATATCACAATAAGATGACTTATGTGCCTTGTATTATGGGGTTTTAAAATGCGAATGAGGAGGGAGGGCGCTGTATTTTGGCTTCCGTAACAAAACTCATGATTAGTGTGCAAAGTTCTGTGACCTTCAAGGGGTTCATAGTAACCATTCGCAAGCAAAGTTCTGTGACATTTAAGAGGTGTTTATTATTAAGCGTATTGACATTTTTAATCCCTTGAATCAATTTGGTAATATTTAACAAGGGAAATATTTAACCGTATGATGAATCCAGATTTCGACAAATAAATGCAGTTTTGACAACATTTTTGAGATGAGGAGAGGGTTAAGTTTCTGAACAAGGGATTCCATTGTATGACGCATTTATCGTGTATTGTACTTCATAATAAATGACATGCCGATCCGGTGTGATCAATTGGAATTTAATTTTGGGCTCTTGTAATTAAACCTATTTAGTCAACTGTATCAATTAATAAAGGAGGTCTCATATGATTGATCATGTGATCATGTCATGTGATAAGTTCACTAATCTAATAACCACATGTACTTACTGTTGTTACTACCCATAAGTGTATTTTGATAAGGGTTGATTTGGATATTTGGGGAGGGGTAAAAAAAGAAAGAACAATTGACACGGTACAATATTCTGTGGTCTTAAGTAATAAGATGTAATTAAATACAATTGTCGCTTTTACATAATGGAGCAGAATAAAAATGATAACTAGGGAAAAAGAAAACCACATAAGTATCCGTTTTATTTGTTCATGTTGTGTTTGTTTGGGGTTGGGTTCATTTTAATGCTAGCTCTGCAAATGGTGATCTCAGGTATAAGGATTTTCAGGCAAAGTTGTTTTTCAAATGTTTGATTTCTTTGGCCTTTTGTAGCCCGAGGTAACACATTTTTGTGAGGTTGTAAGGGTTTATTTCATGCAAATTCATTCTCATGTCTGGGATTAGTTGACTTCGATAGACCCCTTTTCCTTATCACTCTTTTGAACAAATCTCTGATAGCACAGATAGAGGGCTCACTTATTGTTACTGCTTCCATCAGACTGATCTCACCACGAGAAAAAGGGTCTACTGGTAGGATTTGACCTTCATATCTCAGAGATGATGCGTAATCAGCAAATTCTTTGTATGGGGTTTTGCGGGGATCAAAATGGACCAATTGCAGACATGATAAATATGAAGTATATGAATATTTATATACCGTCTTCCTCAAAACTTGAGATTTCAAAATTGGGATTTTCTAGCACTGGATAGCCGTCGGTCGATTTAAAATTGTAGTTTTAGGAGTAAGTCTTGATATAAGACCTCGCCCAAAATATTTTCCTAAGAGATATAGCTACATTTCCGCATGTATATAAAGAATTGTTTTACATAACTTAAATATGGACTTCCCCTCGAATATTCCTGAAATGGTTCATTTTACTTGTACAAAATCAGCTATCAAGAATGAACTAACGATATCAAAGAAGGTTCTTTTCTAGATTTTTTGTCCAACAAGCTAGTACAACAATTATAGATTGGGAGTTATGCCAATGCAGATATTATTTGAAAAACACATAATAAAAGCACACTTTTCTTTGTCTCATATTACTGTAAAAGTGGAATTTTTGCGCTTCATTTATTTTGGCGTAAAAATTAGCAAGTGCAAAAATAAAAAAGCGTGAATATATTCATTTTGTATGTAGATGGTCTATGTAAGGAAGCTCAAAATCACAACAACAAAAAAAATGTGCAAAGCACTAATAAATTACACTTTACAATATTTCCATTCACGGATTTCCATTTATACAATCGTGTACCTATATTGGTGTCAAGCGTCATTCACACACATATGGCCAGTTGCCTTTATTTAATCAGGGCGTCTATTCCTAGCAAGGATTTGGCAACTTTTTCAGTGCCTGGATATTTGTGATAGAACACATGTATAAATAAATACACCACGATGAATATAGATATAATTATTTGTTTGACAACAAATCAAACATTTATACCCTCGAGAAAGACGTCACATTGTGTCCGGACCAGATGATAAGAAACACCCATGATAAACCATTGTGTACATAATATATGACAGATATTAGATTCAGTATCTTTACACAGGTATTTCACTATGGGACAGTGTATTTGATTAATGGGTACGTTTCATCATATTTCTTAACAGGGAATTCCCCAGTGAAAGGTATTGGGCAATACTGGTAGCTAAACTTGAAACCAAAATAGTCTTGAAATGATTCCAAAGATTGTGACTAAGCGATGCTATAATCGGTTTCAGCAAATGTGTCACCTCATTAAAGGTTTTGGGCCTGTCCACACTTCGGGAGAGGTAGTAAACTGTTTCCCGAATAAATCAATATAACTTTGATCCTGAAACAGGCCAGAAAGGAAAACTATATACAGTCATCAAAAAAGTAACTTTACAGGTAATACATGGGCTTTTAACTCTAAAATATATATCCTACCTAAAATTATTAAATATTATAGTTGTTGACAAATATGTCTTCTTTAATATGAGATATTGCACGCTAGGATAGTTTGAATATTGAACAGGTTACAATCTTAAAATGTAAGGTAAAGTCACAATTTCATTTTCACATTTTATTTTTCAACACGGGGGAGAGTATGACATGTAGTTTACATGTAGAAAAGAAAAATGTGAAAACAAAAATCGGACTTTACCTTACATTTAGGAGTGTCAATTCCTCAATAATCGCCCAGTCCTATAGCGTGCAATATATCATATTAAAGAAGATAAATTTATAAACAACAACTTTATAAATTAATATTTTTAGGTAGGATACATATTTTTAGAGAAACCCATTTATTATCTGTATAGTTACTTTTTGTTGATGACTGTACACCGTGGATGTATCATGCATGGTTACACGCACATTTTAAATTTGGCCTACAATATTAACATGTTGTTATACGCTTATCATCAATTTGATTTGATTCAATGAATCTGCGTCGTGGTCTGAATCCTCAAATAATTTGATGATAATTTGGGGAGTGACAATATCACAGATGTGATCTTTTTAACGAATTTTCAATTTCCCTGACGTGCCGTCACATGTTTCCAGTCTAATGCCTTATTGAATAAATTTTGAATGGCACTGATGTTGAAAGTTTTGTTGTGCTTTGCAACATGATGTTTAATTTCAATAACCTAAAACATGATTTTAGTAATCCTACATGATTACATAGGCCAAGGGAATAACATCAACTTGAGTGCCTCTTTCCATAAGTAACACACTGAAATATATATTTGGACTAATACTCACCTGTTAAAGTAACCATCAAGTAACATTCTGAGTATTTTTCTGAGCTTTTATCTTTTATAAAGACGTTTTGATTATTGGTTACTCTCTAGCGCAATATTTAAGGAGATTAAACTGGGTATTAACATGGCAATTAACAACCAGTACATCCCCATCAAATCAACCCTGCACCTCCCCCAATATGCAAGAGGTGACACATTTGCTGAAACCGATTATAGATATACTTTAATTTTTCTTGGATAGGGGGGTCAGAAAATATATGGAGGCACAGCTATACTAAACACAAATTTTAACAATTTTCTGCTACCACAAATTTTAAAAATTGCATGTTGAGAGACGGCAGTTTTTAATCGTGTTGCTACTTACCAAGTTTAACTATACATCTGATTCTGAACTATATGCATTTTAGGATAAAATTTCATCCAAATGGTATTATAAAAAAATTAGAAAATCTGAACAAATCAAATAGGCCTGTTCGGTCTATCTAAATAAATGAGTTTAGTCACCCAAATTATTTGTAATCTAGGCATTTACAACTAGGCTATTTTAAATGGTTGTAAAAATATTCCTTAATACTAACTCTGCATGACCTTAAGTTACCTCTAATCATCTGTAAATTGTTTATGAAACACACCAATGAATCGTGTGGGTTACAGGTTTTAATTTGATACCTTACATGATATGTGTGTACATATTCACAAAGAAAACTTTTTTTAAACAAAATTGAAAGGGTGAGATTTCAAATGAGGTCATAATTAATTTTGCGTAAGTGTAGAATGTTGGCACCCGGTGGAATTTAATAATAATAATAATATTCACATTCCAAGCTACCATTATAAAGCAATAAAATCACAGATGTTGTAATGTAAACTGAGTCAAAGTAATAAGGGAGGTGTCAACCCTTTTTTATGAAATTTATCAAGCACTGTAACTTTTAAACTAATAATGTAATGTCCATAAAAATGTACAATTTTCATAATGAAGTTAGTCGTAGAATCCATTTTTGGTATAAAATTTCACAAAAATAGTGATTTTACATTTTTGCCCAAAAATCACTTTTTGGCGCCAACAATTTTCAGACAACCTAACAAAATCAGTTTTTGATTAAAAATTCCAAAATTTCACCAAAATCATCTAAAGTCAATTATCTAGGAGCACATTTCTTTTTGTTTTGAAAACATTGACAAAAAAAAGCCAAAAAAATGGTTTTTTATCTCAAAAATGGATTCTCTGACTCATTTCATTACAAAAATGTATACTTTTATGTACATCACATTTATAGTTTATGAAAGTTACAGTGCTTGATAAATTTGGCGCCAAAAGGGTTGACACCTCCCTTAAGGCCAATTTTCGGCCACTGCAACTCAACTATTTGATTTGTGTGGGTGTTTGTTGATCCTGCGAAATAGCACACAACATATCAATGGTTTATAACTCTTTCCACGCGGCAGTCGTCTGCAGACAAAAGTTCGGAAATTTTACAAAATGTTTCAAAAATGTCAAACATTGAATATCATCACCTTTAGAGTCACCACGAGAAATGCATTAAAATAAGTACAAACATGTCTAGTATTGGTTCAGTAACACTTGAGATATGACTTAGAAAGTTGGGATAGGTTTCTGGGAAATTTGTTTTGTATAATACAAAACTAAAAGCCACATGGAAAGTGTTAAGTGCCGCAATATCCAACAGCTACTGCCAGGTGTTTTTGTATATACTCTTGTGTCAAAACAAGTTGGAAATTACTTCTAGTACTAGCACTCAACTTATTTTCGGGTAGGGGTGCCATCAAGGGTCTCTAAAACAGGGGCTTTGGACTCCGAGCGGATTTCAACAACAAATGGGGTCTAAACAACCGATTTTCTCCGAAAAGCAGAGTATGTTTTTTTCCCCAATTTGTTAAGTAAGACCGCCAATTTTACAAAAAATTGGGGTTTTATAACCACATTTTTTAAATATTTGGGGCTTTGGAACGCAAATGTTTACGGATTTTGAATTTTCCAAGATGTTGTAAGTGGGGGACCAGGCTCTCCATTCAAGTAACTTCACCCAAAATGGTTGCTCCAAAATAAAGTGCAATCACTTTGAAAAATTGACAAGCAAAAAAACTGTTCACTTATGAAGTCCTGCTAATCAACATTCAAGTTGCATTTATATCGCCCACTATGGCCTATTTTTCACACAAAAACATTGATTAGAAGCAAGTAGTCTTTCGAGTAAGATGTGGACCTCTTCAACTTATGCAAAATTTGATAGAAATTAAATAAAACCATGGATAAAACCCAATCAAATTGCAAATCCCCCCGAACAATTGACGAGCTAGGATACTGCAGCATCGCCTCCCCCTTCGGACATGCCATTGGGCATTTGCATGTGGCCAAAAAAAAAGGTTGAAGTGCCCTTTCAGGTATAGAGTCTGGGTCGGACGGTCGTTTTTTGTTTTTGTTTTAAATTTAAGTTCAAACAGGGAGATACTACACAAAAACACATTTTAAAGTTTGCTTTTTTTTCCTTTTTTTATTATTATTTCTTTTTTTACAAGCAGATACTACTCAAAAAATACGTTTTCATCTTTCTTCATTGTTGACGAGCTAGGATACTGCAGCATCGCCTCCCCCTTCGGACATGCCATTGGGCATTTGCATGTGGCCAAAAAAAAAGGTTGAAGTGCCCTTTCAGGTATAGAGTCTGGGTCGGACGGTCGTTTTTTGTTTTTTTTAAATTTAAGTTCAAACAGGGAGATACTACACAAAAACACATTTTAAAGTTTGCTTTTTTTTCCTTTTTTTATTATTATTTCTTTTTTTACAAGCAGATACTACTCAAAAAATATGTTTTCATCTTTCTTCATTGTTATGTGCTTCTTTCAATTTTTCTTCTTTTGTTTACTTTGAAGAAAAAAAATAACGACCCTAAATTTCCAAAAAATTCGGGTCGGTCGGAAAGGGCAAGTCAACTTTTTTTTTTTGGGGGGGGGCCTAATCAAAGAGATGTTGCTCTGCCTATCACCAGATTATGGTTGACGTCACCAACCAACTTGAGCTGACACAAACTATTGGCAGTCTTTATGCTAAACCCAGGATATAAACGTAACATAACGCAAGAGCAGCTATGGACTTTCTGCACCGAAATCTTAGTTTAAGTCAGATCTACAAAAGCTGCTGCGTGGTAAATATCACAGATCCTTGCGGGCGTTGTTCCCTTAGATAAACTCAATCTTACAAACAGCAGCCATTGTAAATAATGCCTTGTAGCTCTAATCTATACCCTCATTACATTATACCAGTTATGAATGTAGTCCAAGCATTTGTAGTTTTCCATCAAGATGACGAAATGAAACTTGGCTCAGGTAAACAGGATGTCTGACCGACTTGAACTTTTGACAACTTGTCAGTTTTCTTTTGTATTACTTTCCAGGTGTGTTCTGTGTGCGATTAATAAACTGTGTCAACTATATCTGTACAAATTAACATTTAAACTTGACCTTCGGTGAGGCTAACAATAATGACCATGATTTATTTTTATTCAAACTGAATTTTGTCACTCCGAACTTGTCATCTAAACTTAATCATCTCCATAGTACCGTTTTAATAGAATCAGAACTAAATTGTGTAAACTTAAAAAACCTTTTTGATTTAAAGTTTCCAAAACTCTATGATGGAAAAAGTTTATGTCAGGTTCCAGTTATGCATTGCATCAATAGAATTAAGTTAAAGGTAGATGACCCGATCACATTTTCATAGCACAGATTTTTCTCAAACATATGGAGATTTTCATATCATATGAAAGATCATATTTTTCTGATTAACATACCGAAATTTGACGGTCCAAATCAGTATGATTACGAAGAAATCGGTGAAAGAACATCAAATTACCGCGAAAAGTGGTAACCACCAATATAGTTTGTGTACAACTCAATGGGCACATTTCACGGCATCTTGTGCGTCTAAAATAAGAACCATTAGAGTTATGCAATTCAAACTTTGGAATACGACTTCTTTGAGGATGACCTTTCATGTCGAATAGAAAACTTCAAGTTGAAAATCGGAATATCTACCTTTAAATGGGCCCGACCCATTTGTTTTTTCAAATGTTCAAATTTATTTATTTCAGAGATTGTTTGGAAATTGTTTGCAATTTTTTTGCCAAATTTTGATTAATTTTTTTCAGAGAATATCTGATTTTTTTTGAAAATTCTGATTTTTTGGGAGAAAATCAAACAAAAAGAAAAACGCTGACCGACCAACCCTACCTGAGAGTTTGTCCGTAGAACAGGGTGAGGGTTTTTTTGTGGCCTAAAGCACACTTTATCCTGATGTGGTCTCCTTCGTCTTAGGAAGAGTTGGATATTAGGTGTTCTATTTCATAATAGGGATGACCTTATACATTACAATGAGATGACAGACACACAGGTAGATATAAGCCAATTAAAAGTAAACTTCATGTAGCATTTCACTTTTCTGTTTATTTCTGTATTTACACCTCCATAATACACACTATCTACAGATACACTACCACATGTATATGTGTATATAAATTTAACTTTTCATTTATTTCCTTCCATATTCTATGATATATACTCTTTTTCAGCATTTATTTACAACCTTACGGTACAAAAATTTGAGGCAACAACAAAAACAAGTTTGTCTCAGAAGAAACATGAAAAAAGGCTATGCAAAATGCAATTTTCTTTTTTTAGTTAATAATAAAATGCTGCATCTTTGTTTTTTAACACGAAAAAGGCTATGTAAATGGATATTTTAACACTACCATAGTAGATACAAATCACATATTGCTGAATTGTACTATGTAGCAATTTTACTATTGTAAGCAAGAAAATGAAGCCGATATGGTACTTCACAATGTGAAATTAAAATTTGAAGAAGCATCATTTTCAAAAGTTCAAGACAAAATGGGGGAAAAATTTATGCGCTGAATGCAAATGTTTAAAGCTACGCGCGCGATCTTCGGAGACAACATTTGTGTGGCCTTAGCTACACATCTGATTACATGAAAGACAAGTATGTTAGTCTATGGACTGGGTAACTTTCAAATATTTAAAATTTGAAAATAAAGGGTTGTTGTGCATAGATCAGGGGTGGTTTTTCCTAAGCCTTAAGGTGACAGGTACGAGCAAATGGACCTCTCAGGTAGGGTCGGTTGTTCTGACTTTGTGTGTGTGTATTTTCCACAATTTTTGAAATTTGCTGTAAAAATTAACAAAATTCAATCATTTTCCAAAAATGTCCCCAAAATTTTCAACAACAAAAATCAACATCAAAATGTAAACAAAAATGGGTCGGTCGGGCCTGTAGAACAGGGGTGGGTTGTTTTTTGTCACCTAATGGGTAGCAACTTTCTTTCATACTTTGACTACTACTTCCCCTCAAATAAAGAAAACCAAAAAAGACAAACAATAACAAGAACAAAAACAGGAAATGTTTTTTGTATCTTTCCATTGTATCTTTCCGTCACTGCTTGCTTTCATTCTTGTTTACGTCTTTGTTCTGAATTGCTATTGTTGCTGCCATTTAATAAGGTACTTCCTGGAACAAAAATGTATTTCATATTTAACACTTTCCACACGGCTATTGGTTTTACCATACACAAAAACAGATTTTTTTCAGAAACCTTTTTCCCAATTTACAAAGTCTTATCTCAAGGATTACTGAACCAATATACTAGGCTTGGTTGTACTTATTTCAATGCATTTCCATGCTGATTCCCAATATGGTAACGAAATTCTTGAAATTGTTGAAACATTTTGTGAAATTTTGAAATGTCGTCTGTAGACGCCTGATGCGTGGAAACTGTTAATATGCATGATACATCATTCAGTGTTAATTTCAATAGTTGATGTACATATGGATATGGGTGTCACTTGTCTAGGAGTTTGACAACCCATCCCAGGTGTATGGACATTTTAAAATGGGACAAATCAAAACAGGACCAATCTAGCTTTGTTTTTTTAATTAAATATATATGATAAGGCCATGAAGAAGAAAAAACATCTTGTTCTACGGGCCCGAATAACCAATTTTTCGGATTTTGTTTAGAACATTTTGAAATTGTGTAAAAAATGTGAAATATTTGAAAATTGTGTAAAAAATGTGAAATATTTGAAATTGTGTAAAAATTGTGAAATATTTGAAAATTATGTTAAAACAATAAACTTGATTTTTATTGTGCCGGCCGTTTTTGAGAACGCCACCAACTGCCCCGGAACCCTGACATCCAATTGTCTCAGGATATGATATTTCAATACCCTCAGGTCTTTAAATTTGATATCAATTTAAGATAATATAGTGGCACAATGATAGTGATCTGAAAATACTATCATAACACAATATAGGCCTGTAACTACAAGAAATACTACAGATCTTGAATACAACAGATATATTACATTTAAATACCATTTGGTATACACTTCAAAAGTGAAAAAATGTTGTCTATAAAAAAATAGGTACATCAGTAAATGCATGGCATTTACAAATCCCAACAGACAGACCTTAACCAAGACATCTGTTTGCCAGTAGAATGGGTTTTTTTCTTCTTTTTCGTCGTATAAAGTACAAAAAATACTACAGACCAGCTGCAGTAATACTATATTACAAAGATCTTGGATATATATATCTGATATATTACATACATGTATAATTACAAATTGGTATACACTTCAATAGTGATAAAAATGTTCTGGTATAAAAAGGAGTAGGTGAAAAATAAGCATATCAACATGTAGTTATATACAAAATAAAAATCAAGTAAATATGTTCAAGGAAGTGTCTCATAATATTAACTACAATGATCGCCACATGAAGTGTATGACACATTCTATCACTTGCACAATAGTAGGGGCGTGGGCCACTGGTGCCCTATACTGAATCCGTCCATTCTTCACTAGTATTTACACATGACCCCCTACGAGGGTGTTCAAAAAGTAAAAACGGAAGAAAAATTATGGCGGCCATATAGAGAGTAGTGGGACCCTTTCTACTGGTGCTCCAGCAAAAATAGATTCAGGCCCCCTTTATGAACCTGCCCTGTCCCCCAGTACTTTATTCATCTAATTCTATAAATGACGTTAGGGCATTCAATGATCACTTATACTTATCACATGCCTGATTGTATTGCGTAATCAAAGACAAATCTCGACACTCGCACACAGACCTGCAAATTTCCTGTATCACATCGCAATTTGCACCTTAAAAATCATCAACTGCGATATACAACTTTCAAAGGCTGGTGCAAAATTGTGGTACAAGTTTTTTCAGCCTTAATTCAAGTTGCTATCACGATTGACCTAAAATTGCACCTTGACTTGAAGGAATTGCACCTTGATCTCAGAAGTAAGGTGCAATTTTGCACCTCAAGAAAAATTTGAAAATGTCAGCACTGCTCGCACATAAATTCTGCATCAATCACTAAACTACGCTCTGGCATCACTGCACAGATTAGATGAATTTAGTATTACAATTGGTTTTACAATTGGTTCTGATATTGTATATATTTTGCCAGTTTTATTTTTTACTCACCATCATGTATAGTTTTAAATTGTAGTTTTTAAAATTGTAGTTTTTAAATTGTTGTTTTAATTTGTAAAGCGCTTTGTGGTTTTTACAAAAAGCATTTCTTAAATGCAGCTTAGTAGTACTAGTAGTAGTAGTATGGCTACGTCTGATTACCAGTTGTTGTGCAATCGCTTCACTCACTGATTCATAACAAACAATCCATTTCGATTTAGCAACTGGTTCATTGCCATATTCTTCAGCTGCTGTGAACCATTTCCGGGAAACCAAAAAGTGTGTTGTTGCCTTTTGTGAATGACCTGGTTATTATACATAAATATGGCTACCATTCACTTCATCATTTTATTACAAACAAAAAAGGGGAAAAAGACAAAAGGCAAACTAAAAATAGAGCACCAGTATTTCAAGATCTGGCCAGCCGGCTGGCCAGATTCAGTTGCTTGATGTTCCATGTGTCACAGGTTGAAATAAGGCGCAGGATTGTTTTTTGAAAATTCACAATACTGCACCTTGGTGACTGTTTGAGGCGACAAAAACTATGTTGACGACAAACAAAAAAAAATTTGTTTTTTAAATTTAATTTTTGACAATTTATATGAACATTTTTAGAAAACGTATGAAAATTTACAAAATTTCATGAAAGAATAAATACCCAACTGACTCTGCTTTTAAGGTGCAACCCGTCTGCCTGTAAAACTTCTTTTGTTATTACTGTGATTGACTTTTGTTATTACTGATGAATAAATCTATGGCAAAAGAATAATAAAATCATAGAAAATCTTATACAAAATGGTACAAAATTTGTATTGGCACAGTAGTTACACACATAAATACATACATTTTCTACACAATTCATTTGTGGTACAATAATTATAAATATAGAATGAGTATAAGTTGGGAGAAATAAAATGGTATTCCAGTTGAAATACATACACCCCATGTGGAGGACATGGCCTTACTCTTTTCCACCGGGAGTATAGATTTCAAATGGAGTCGCCCATGCAGGTTAACCCATTTGAAATTCAGACGCTCCGTGTGGAAGATTAAAGTAATGTCTTCCATAGGGGGTGTATGGATTTTAAATGGAAAAGCCAAACTCACGCTTACACTTGACAGTATTACATCAGATTTTCTTTGTGACTCTAATATCGTTGTGGAATTTCTTTATCTTGGTATTAATTCCATTGATATTTGTCTGCATAATCTTTTAAGTAAGTAAACACAGATATGTTATAAATATCTTCACCTAGAAAAGTGTGTGTAAACAGAGGAACATCACAAACACAACTTGATGAATTCCTGATTGAAGCCAAGCAATGTTTTGTCTTCAAGCAACATGTGTTAGCACGTGTGCAAGCTACGGCATTCCTTAGTGAAATCATCACTTACAATGACATTCAGGGGGAAAGTCACCTACATGGCTACCCCCCCCCCCCTTTCCCACTCTCACCATCTATGTGCTGAAATCATACCAAATCAGCCTATGTGTTATATTTGTGAATTCAGCCTCTTACCCTACACTATAATATTCAATCTAGGGGGGGGGGGGGGGGGCTTAGTGGATATGAGGTTACCGGAATGTGCCACCAAATAGGGTCCCATTTTTACCCTCTTGTAAATAAATGAACCCTTTTCAAAGCCATGTTTGGTAAATTTATGGGTCTAAAATCTGTAATGTTGCTGTTTTTTACAGATATTTTAGCCAAATCTGCCAATAGGAAAACATCATGGGTCCATTTTCCCCCGAAAATGTGTAAATGTTTGGGTCACTTTTTTAATTTTACTGGCAGCACATGCCTACCAAAAAATATTGGAGTACCCCACCACCCCCCTGGGTATTAGAGTCGCATCAAATCTTGTAAAACCATACTCTAGTCTTCTTCAGGCATCATTTCGGATGGCCCCCACTACTTTCTGAACAACGTAACAATTCGGTGCATCGGTAAAATCTGAGCAATCCAACCAGATCATGTGCTCAATTCCGGCAGGAATATCGCAAGATGCGATCTGTAACAAGATGACAAGGACATACATGGCTACCACCCCACCCCCACCCAGCATCCATATGCTAAAATCATACAAAATGAGCCTACGTGTATTTGTCGACATTCAGCCTCTTGCCCTACACTACATTCAATATGCGGGGTCTGCCCAAGAGTCGTATCATATCTAATTGTAAACCATACTCTAGTCTTCTTCAGGCATCATTTCGGATTGCCTCCACTACTTTCTGAACAACATAACAATTCGGTGCATCGGTAAAATCTGAGCAATCCAACCATATCATGTGCTCAATTCCAGCAGGAATATCGCAAGATGCGATCTGTAACAAGATGACAAGGACATACATGGCTACCACCCCACCCCCACCCAGCATCCATATGCTAAAATCATACAAAATGAGCCTACGTGTATTTGTCGACATTCAGCCTCTTGCCCTACACTACATTCAATATGCGGGGTCTGCCCAAGAGTCGTATCATATCTAATTGTAAACCATACTCTAGTCTTCTTCAGGCATCATTTCGGATTGCCTCCACTACTTTCTGAACAACATAACAATTCGGTGCATCGGTAAAATCTGAGCAATCCAAAACCATATCATGTGCTCAATTACGGCAGGAATATCGCAAGATGCGATCTGTAACAAGATGACAAGGACATACATGGCTACCACCCCACCCCCACCCAGCATCCATATGCTGAAATCATACAAAATGAGCCTACGTGTATTTGTCGACATTCAGCCTCTTGCCCTACACTACATTCAATATGCAGGGTCTGCCCAAGAGTCGTATCATATCTAATTGTAAACCATACTCTAGTCTTCTTCAGGCATCATTTCGGATGGCCTCCACTACTTTCTGAACAACGTAACGATTCGGTGCATCGGTAAAATCTGAGCAATCCAACCATATCATGTGTTCAATTCCGGCAGGGATATCGCAAGATGCGATCTGCAATAGGATGACAAAGTTTTCAAATGCCGGTCTGAAGGTCTGCTCATATAGGGCCATGTTGAGGTTGTTCCTGCACATGGAATTGTTCAAGAAGCTCGGAGAGAGGATACATATGAATTTGTAGCTATTCTTGATCTGTTTTCCGATGTCTGGGATTTTGTACCTGGAGGAAGCCAGGAGATAAAAACAAGGCATATCATATAAAATGATTATGAATGAATTAGGGTTTCTATAATCAAATTTACTCATACTGAAATGACTCAACTTGACCTTGATGTTTCAAGACTCGATTACATTCTGAGTCAACTCAAGACCTTATCCGGTCGGGTTGCAGTGATTTATTTGTCGGGTAAGGGTAACACCAGCGTTTTAGGCCATTACAAGTTTTCTGTGTTATCTCAAAAATTGAAGAAGAAAAAGTATTTGTCCCTACCTGCCCAATATCTTGTCTCTGTCATACATGTAAGTGCGCAAGTTATGGGGAGGCCTCTCCAATATGGTACTTAGCCTCTCAACCCATGCACTGTCTTGATGGCTATACTCCAGGAACACATCATGGTCATAGTTGTGGCCTGGAAAAGATATTAAGAACAGTTCATTATTGATAATTAACACTTTCCACGCTGCTATTGGTTTTACCATACAAAACATACTTTTCAGAAACCTTTCCCAACTTTCAAGGTCTAGCTCATGGATTACAGAACCAATACTAGGCATGTTTGTACTTATTTCAATGCATTTCTCACAGTGATTCCAAATATGGTAATGAAATTCAATAATTGTGACATTTTTTAAACAATTTGTGTAGTTTTGGAATGTCGTCTGCAGACACCTGCCGCATGGAAAGTGTTAAGCAACTTTATAATGAAAGGTGGTTTTTTACTTCTGGATTTGAACACTAAACCTTATGCACAAAAGTGGTACGTGTCAGTGTTAACACGGGTTTTAGGGTTAGGGTACACGTTAGGTTTAAAATTTTGCTAGGTTATAGGGGGGGAGCACAATTCTCAGATGACAAATGAATGTAAACTGCAAAATCATTTTTAAAACAACGTTTGTGTTGTATATAAGAAAATGTCTAACCTTTTGCTTTGGGTTGAACAGGGGCATTGTTAGCAAACACTGGCTCAGGATTGGCACTCTGTTAATTAACAAAAAATTAACAAAAACAATCAAATATTAATTAATTATCATCATTTATATGGTCAACAAAATGTGGGGTGTTTATATTAAAGCTGTTTCATAAATGATGCAAATGGTGGGTGGTATGGATAATTTCAGGATAATTTCAAATAACAATTTGTTCCCTTTGTTTTGTTCAAAATTTACTTTAAAAACAAAGATACACTAAGAAATTGGCAATCTCTGTTTATTATTTTCACTACAAAACAAATTGTATAATGGGAAAAATGCATAAATAAAGAAAACTATTTAAGGAAAAATTCAGAAAAATATTTGCAGCGATCAACGTAAATTATGTTTATGAGCCCGTATTAAGGTTATTTGATCGATTTGGGTAATTTATTTATTTGGTTCCCATACCGAACAAGGCCTATTTTGAAGGTTACATGTATTGTGCAATAAATAAAGTCTGCCTAGGTTACTCCTACGGACAACCTAAAAATGAGGGCCCTTCCATACCAAATTGGTACATTTAGAACTTACTTTGAATTGATTTTTCTTCTCCTGAAGATTTTTCCAGGGGCATACTGGCATAGGTACATGAGGTGATGTAGAAGCATCGCAAGTCTCAATACATGAGTGACATGATCTTGCCTGCCCATGTCCACCCATCTCTGGAGGCACTTGGAGTTTTAAACGTCCTTTATAAGGGCATTCATGTTGACATTCCTCAATGCTGCACTGTGATTGGTGCAATCTACTCGAGTCATTTTGGGGATCACTTCTGCTAAAAGTATTTCTTGAATTATCTGGTGGGTCATTCGAATGAATACCAGAGCCCAAGTAGGATTGTTTTGAATTGTCTGTTCTATTTGGAGACGTCCTGGAAGTATTGCTGGCCCTTAACTCATCTACTGTCTCCTGAAACCCTTCCTGTTGCAAAAATGCATTGTCACCATTTGAAGATGTCTTAGCAGGATGGGATGACCTTAAACCAACTCTTCGACAACACTCCTCACTCCCGCTGCCACCTCTCATCATCCCTGGAGCGGTCGTCTGGTGAAGATACTCTTCTGTTGCAGTTGGCCAGCTAATTGAGAACCCACTTGAGTAACCACTGGAGATTGTTGAAGATAAGCACAGGCTTTTTTTAGGTTTTCGCCAGGTCTTGGCACACTTTGCACCGAATGGTCCCGAGGATGGCACGGAACGTAACCCTGGGGACGAGCACCGGCGACGGTCTTGCAAATAACTTGGCGATGAACACCGTTCATCTTGTCGCTGTGATAGCTTGTCTTTGTTAATCTCTATGGTTGATGGAGGAACGTGGTCATCAAGTGAAAAGTCAATGTTCTGTTTTATACAATCGTTTACATATTGGTCTAATTGAGTTTTGATTGGGCTGAAGTACGGTTCTTCTGGAAATGTATCCGGATGTGTATTTTGTGTCGGCATGTTGCTGTTGTTATTGCCCCCTTCCTCGTTAAAATTGATGGGCTTTGTTATCTTAGAATCATTGCAGGGGGTATTATTCACACTATTCCGGTCTGAACTGGTGGAATTCTGTGGGGAGGGAACTGGAATAGCAGCTGATGCTCGTGATGGAGGGCGCTCTAACATCCGGGAGCCATTATTTTCGACGACATTACCTGCATTTAAAGTAGAAGAAAAATTTATTTTTATTCTATTTTTAAAACAACAAGTATAGGTTTGGGTCTAAACTCTTAAAACACAAACTTGTAATTTACCATATTTTTTTATCATCCCCACCCACACCAACCAAAAGAGTGTGGCTCCAGTGCTGTGAGTTTAAAATGCTAATGAAGCTACATCAGGCGCGTACGCAGGATTTTGTGAAGGGGTGTTTAGAAATATTGATATAATTATCAGGGGCTAGAAAAAAATAGATTAATTTTGTGGCGGTGGACTATTCCATGATGGGTTACCATGGTTACGCCACTGCCTCTCCCCCTGTCTCCGCTGTCTCTTCTCTTTTTGGTTGGCGGGGCAACCGCCAACCTTATAGCATCAGATTGCATATTCTTGGACATTTAGGTCTTTCTACATATACATGGAGGCTGCCATTTTGTTTTTAGTATATGGAAAATTGTCTAAATTATTTTGCAGTCTTTGTAAATTACATGTACCTATGCAGTTTATTTTAACAGTCCTGCAGTCTGTGATGGAGTCAAAGCTATATTTGTTTAGCCTTGATGATTCAATCAGAGAGATGTTATTAGACTCCCAACAGAGAGACATAATAGCTTATCTTGTTTGACTAAAGAGAAATTTCCCAACTGTCCAGATGTTATGCACATTACAATTGTGGTCTCAGATACTACTGAAAAGCTCAGAGTGTCAACTGTGCAACTGTGTCATAAAACATGGTCAAGGTTTGCATGAAATATCTATGTGTATGAAAAATTTCGCGACTGGCTAGGATTGGTGAAATTGTCATGCTCACAAGCTTTTAATATTCTTATTAGACATGATTAGAAAGGTGTACATTTGTAAACATTTCATGATGAAAAATGTGGGTTCTTCTGCATCACGAACATTAAATGCCGCGAAAAAATAGTGCTTGCTTTAGAATAAACCTACCGTATCCCTCCATGCACAAACATCAACTTTATTGGTTTCCTGTACTATTTTTAGACTGTTGTGTTTTGATTTGGGGTGTTTTTTTTGTTTGAAAGATACATACACCATATCCCTGGTATTTTGGTATGCAACAGAATGAACAGATGCTTCAGAAAATGGTTACAAAACATGATTCTTTCTCTTGGATCGCCCCCATTCCATTTCAATGGAATTTTTTCTATAATAAACAAATAAATTCTACTTCAACCATAGTTTTACTAACGAATATTGGCCTTATTAAATTGAATATAATTCTAATCAAATTAATTGAATATATATGACATATTTAAAACTTAAATTGAATGTAAAATTTATTCATTTGTATATTTCTATATTTACTTATTTACTTTTTATATTATTAATTATCTACATAATTATTCATTTATTTATTTATTAATGTTTTCTCATGTTTCTTTGTTTTAATTTCTTTATTTTATAAGTAATTTTCAATATTTTAATTTTTAATATGCGTGTATTTATGTATTGATTCATTAGTTTATTGATTCATTTATTTTCGATTAAAAATGTAATTTTCGATTTATATTATTATTTATTAACAAAATGATTCAACTATTTATTTAGAAGTATTTAAAAAAAAAAACTCATTTATTTATTTCTACATTTATTTATGTATTGATCAAATAAATTGAATACATATGACATATATTTAAAACTTAAATTGAATGTTAAAACCGTGTTTATCACTAAACTATGGCTGTAATTTATATTGCTTTCTAGTAATGCCATGCAAGAATCTTGCACAATTATCATCTATGCGCTTGCTTCTTCTGCCACATAATTTTAGCAACTAAAAGCCGTATTTACAAATGTTGCTTTTTTTGCTCTTTCTATTTGCCTTATATCGCAATTTCCTTTTGACCGCCAACTTTCCATTTTAATGGAATTTTTATTCCTTCTCCTTTCCCTTCTCTTTTCCTCTCCTTTCCCTTCTCTTTTTCCTCTCTTTTCCCTTCTCTTTTTCCTCTCCTTTCCCTTCTCTTTTTCCTCTCCTTTCCATTCTCTTTTTCCTCTCCTTTCCCTTCTCTTTTTCCTCTCCTTTCCCTTCTCTTTTCCTCTCCTTTCCCTTCTCTTTTTCCTCTCCTTTTCCTCTCCTTTCCCTTCTCTTTTTCCTCTCCTTTCCCTTCTCTTTTTCCTCTCCTTTCCCTTCTCTTTTTCCTCTCCTTTTCCTCTCCTTTCCCTTCTCTTTTTCCTCTCCTTTCCCTTCTCTTTTTCCTCTCCTTTCCCTTCTCTTTTTCCTCTCCTTTCCCTTCTCTTTTTCCTCTCCTTTCCCTTTTTAATTTTTTTTTAGGACAGACCCAAGGGAGGTGTTTCACACCCAAACACCTCCTGCGTACGCGCCCGAGCTACATGTTAGACCAAAATGTTCAATACATCAGTCTAACAGTACAAATACATGACCCTCTTTTTTTTAGGACAGACCCAAGGGAGGTGTTTCACACCCAAACACCCCCTGCGTAGTACGCGCCCGAGCTACATGTTAGACCAAAATGTTCAATACATCAGTCTAACAGTACAAATACATGACCCCCCCCCCCCCCCCCCCCCCCACACACACACACATTTAAAATAAATAAATGGGTCGGTAGGGCCAGTAGCCAGTAGGAACACTTTTTTCTCTCTTTTATCAGGTTCCTGGATTGGACATTCCTTCAATTATACACAATCTCATTTTTTATGTTACCGTACCTGATATTTTGTGATTTCATTACAAATTTGCAAAGTCATCCATACCAGAATTAAATATAGCTCGAGATATAATGGTTTTCATTTACTGAAATTCACCTAATAATAATATTGGCTTTCAGCCAAAGAGATTGTAGGGGAGATGCGGGAGAGTTGAGCCACCGGGAGAGTTGAGCCACCGGGAGAGTTGAACCACCCCCTATAACTCGAAAAGTAGTAACTAACTAAAATTTATATTGGCATATATTCTTATATAGCATCAATACGACATTCTTAGTGTTAAACCCTACTGTCATGTGTGCTCAGTATCAAAGATACCTATAAACAAAATCATTTTTTTCACTTTTGAGTGAAAAATAGAAAAATAAATGTTTTGTCTTTTTTCCCATAGCAAGACTTAGAATATAATAGCGGTAATTTGTTTATTGAAGGGGGTATATATGACCATTATTTTAGAGAACTATTGTAAACTACCAAAAGTTCTAAACCAGACAGGATTGGGTTATTTACAACTTATGGTCACCATGAGGAGAGTTGAGCCATTGGTCATGGGGAGAGTTGAGCATAGGGAAAACATGTAGTAACATTTTGATTTTGGGACGAAAGGTGAAAAATGTATAATAAATGAGAGAAAATGTTATTTTGTGCCATGATAATAACAATTGAGCACCATATTTACTTTAAGGATTAATAAATCAAAAGTTGAAAAATATGATTTTGTTTTTTTCACCAGCCATTGACTTATCATGCTGGCTCAACTCTCCTGTAATGGTGGCTCAACTCTCCCATACTGTAGGGAGAGTTGAGCCACTTTACCAATTTTTTTCAAACCTTTTGTATAAATAAGCCTTAACTGCTATCCCAACTGTTATTGTTTCACAACGAAAACAACACTTTAAAGTTTATCTTACACTAATTTTTTACAGGTTTGTACTTTTCTTCCGCATATGGTGACACAAAATATAAAAAATGGCTTAACTCTCCCGCATCTCCCCTACACAAAATTATCTGTCAAAATTTCACCCAACGCTAAAGGCAGTTGTGTGTGAATATTCATTAAAGTCATTTATGTATGGTGTCATCAAAAGGCGGTCCTAACTCCTATCCAATCCAACACACGTATGGAATGTGTGTGTTTACCTTATTTCCTTTGCATGGAATATGCATATGAAATGAGTACATGTAGTCTGCCAACCAGACAGTTTGTCCTCGCATTGACTTTTCCAACACCAAATAATCTGGCTCAAATCCAAAACAATTTGGAATAGAAAATAATGGGTTTAAACGGGTTTTTTTATTTTTCGGCACATGCAATAATAAATCCTCCCACACTGAGTAGTCTAAACCATATGTACTGGTACATGCCAGGCGGTTAAGCTATAAAGGTGGTGGGGTGATGGGAAGGGGGATGGTAAACACTAACGCTGTTGGGTTGGAGTTCGCGAAAAAATGCCCAGGCAAACTCTACACGTCATGTGACTGCCGCGCCATGCCGCCTATAGGTGTGTTGAAAAAAGCCCAAGCCCAAGCTTTGTTTATAGATATCTGTACTGTAAAAATTGAATTTTTCACGCTACCTTTATTTTCGCGCTTTCTGCGCTAAAGTCAGCAAGCGCGAAAATAAAAACGCGCTACTATATTCATTTTGTATGAATGTCTATGTAAGGAAGGAAGGAAGCTCACAATCCCGAAAATAAAAACAAGCAAAATTGTTTAAAATGTGCAAAGCGCAAAAATGTACACCCACGAAAATGTTCACTTTTACAGTGTTATGAAAACCAAAACAAAGAAAGTATTTCCCATATTGTGTGGTTTTCTGGAGAAATTGAAATGGGGGATAACCCTAATCTGATCAATCTTGTGTTTATGTTATCCACATGGTCGTAATGTAAACATGTGTCATCCATTGAATTATTTCAAAGATCAAGGTCAGCAGACATTGATTAATTGTTTGCAGATACGTTAATAAATAACCCAACTTGTGATTCAAGTTCATTACAATAGCGAATAATCTAATAGAAATTAAAGATAATGAAGATAATGACAACAGTGTTGTAGTAAATTGTTGTAGTAAATTACAATGTTTACATTGTAACCTCTGTAGATATGAAGACTTGGTGCAATATGACCAGTGTGGAGCCCCAGGGGTACTCAAATGTATTTATTTTCACGATTCGTATGTTTGGGGGTTTTGGTGATTTATTATAACTATCTATTATATGCGATCCTCTGTTGGTACGTGATGCGTAACCCTTAGTCTCATCTTCGGATGTGGTGTTTGTATGTATCTATTATATTTACTACATGTATTTTGGTCGTTTGAGACTCTCAACAAAGACTGTGTATACATTGGCGCACATTATTCTGGTGCTCAAGTAAACACAGTCTCTGTGGTCCAGTGGATAGTCCCGTCCCTGCGGTTGGTAGGGAGAGGGGCCGGGTTCGAGATTTGTATTTTAAGGTCTCTGTTAATTTTATTCATCACGCCAGTTCATCCAAGTCTTTTTATTATTAAATATATTTCTGTGTACCCAAAGTGCAATCATGCATTATTTGGCAATTTTCCAGCAAATATTTGGTAAAGAAATGAAAGTAAATAATTTAAAAGGCCTACATGTACATGTATGATTCTACTTGCCTGTGTCCAACTGTGTCCTGTAGTCTTTGATGACTGTTAACTCTATGCTGTAATGATCATCTGCAGATGAAAAATGTACCAGAAATATACATTGTATACATGTAGTGTTGGAATGGAGAAATTAATGAGTGGAGGTGCTGTGCTCAACACCAATAACTCATTGTGATGATATCGGAATCAACACCTCTACCGTAGTAATGGAATTCGCCGTGGGGATTCCCGCTACGACATGTCAAATGGGTATCTTCCACAAATAATGTTGTGAATAATTTACACGAAAACACACACAATTTTTTTTTTTCGTTTGGAAATTTCTGATATCTGGTTCAAACCATAATGAGGTAACTTTTTCATTATTCATTATTCATTATTTTGCAGCAGTTCATTATTTACAAAATAACGACCATTTCAGGTGATCATCGAAGTCGATTTCTATCTTTAGGTTCCAATTGATTCAGAATGTAAACAAAATGCGATGTTCGATGACGAAAATTAAGGAAAACACCGAAAAACTTCAACAATATCTCTAAAACGGCGGGGGGGGGGGGGGGGGGGGGGGGGAAAGGATGGTAATGCTTGTAACTTCCTGAAAAGGGGGATAGATTTTAACACAGGGTTGGCTATTTTTTAAATATTGTTTTTTGTTGGGTGTTTTAATTTAAAAAACACACATTTATTTATTTATCTGTTTTGTTTTAATTTAATTAAATTAATTTCTATCATGTAGTTCATACCATCTGAGTCAGTGGCGTAGCCAGGGGGCGAGGGGTGACAAACGGTTGCGATTAGCACTGTCAGTCAAATCGTGCCAGAATATTTCACCAATTTTAAACAATTTCACCATTTTTAAAAAAAACCAGTCATCACTCACATTTAATTATGCATGCCCTTTAAATGGCGTAATCATACAAGTAAAGAGGAAAACAATTGCATGTAGGATAAATACATGCAAAAACCACCTTGGGCAATTGCAAATGTACAAAGTTATTTATAAGACCATTTTTTTCTCCATTTAGGCAACAACAAAAAAACCTGTTCTATGGGCGAATGGTCGTCTTACAAATCGTCGCTGTTCTGACATAACGACACATCACTTTACTTAAAGGCATATTATGTGATCTTTTCCAGAGAGCGCCCTCTATTCATGATTTTTTTTAGAAAGTAGATTTTCTTGCAGATTTACATTTCCGATCATAAATCATACATACATTCCAAGTTACAGAGCGATACGATTCCTAATTACCTCAAAATCATGGTTTTAGAGTGAATTTAGAGTGAAAAATATAAACTGTCGGGATTCCGACAGTTTATTTTCACTCTAAAACCATGATTTTGAAGTAATTAAGAATCGTATCGCCCTGTAACTTGGAATGTATGCATGATTTATGATCAGAAATGTAAATCTGCAAGAAAATCTGCTTTCAATTTTTTTTCGATGTTGAGGGCGTTCCCTGGAAAGATCACATAATATACCTTTAATTCTGTTGTGATGTGTCTTATGTCAGAACAGCGACAAAATGTAGGTAGGGTGAGTCGGTCGAGTCAGGCATTTTTGTTTTATGAAAATGTTGTGCACATCTTGGTGAATTTTCAACAACAAAAAAAAAAATCACAAAATTTGAAGAAGAAAAAAATGAAAATAAAAATTGCGTCAGTTGGACACATAGAACAGGATTTTTTTTGTCTGCATTGTCTTTATATACAGTCACACATCCAATTACTATTATTAAACGTCGATAAAATTTACAAAAGAGCACCCCTTTTCAAAAAGATGTTGATGATGCCCAATCCATAAACAAACTCTGATACATGCGGCATGGACTTACCTTTTCTATCCAGTCTATTAAGGCAATCGGCCCATCGGCCTTCTTCAGTAAGAAACACTTTCCCCGTCCTGGCCCAAACGTCTCCCGTCTTGCAAACGTTGCGACAAAATATTGACATGAAGATCCGTGTAGTAAGTATCCCTTTGTGATGTATTCGAATAAGACCAAATTCCAAATGTCTATAGTCTCGTTTATTGTATTGTCAAGAAATAATAAAATAGTCCATGTGCGTGTTTATGTATGTGGTACACAATTTGCCTGAAAAAATTGTGTCAGCTTGTCATAATAAGCTTATTTGAAATTGCTGTCGACCACGGTGGTGGCTTCGTCAATTTATAGTGATTGCACATTATCAACTAGGTCCTACATGTTGTAGCTGGAGGAGTGGAGGTAGATATAGTGTAGCCACATGGGTATATAACTAAGCGCTGCTAAAAATCTGGTACCTATCTCCGACGAAATGCGTCCGTAGTTTACATGCTATATCTGACTCGCAAAGGCAAATTACTATCATAATAGTATTCCTGATCACTGGTGTAGGGAATTCCTGGTGTGCATGTCGTACGTTATCAATGTTTGTAAACAAAACAGCTACCGATCATGCCGTGTACACGCGGTCTTTAAATTACGTCATGATTTAGATTCGTCTATTTTCCAGACAGGGGAGAATTGTGAAAAGGAACTTGTAACTTTGCAGTAAATGCCAGAGAAAATGTAAACAAAATGTATATTATAACGACTTCCTACATCAAAATAACGATATTAATTTGTTATTGTTGTGTTTCAAAATTAGCGCCACTCTAGAAGATGCTGTGCACGAATAACTCATTGTGATATCGGCCTCCAAGCCTCTCTTACAATAATGGAAGTGGCCGTGGGGATTCCCTGAAAACGACAGGTCAAATTGTTCACGTGAACAAATTGACACTTGCGTGAATATATTTCAACCACACCACTAATGAACGTTCGTAGAAAATGTTTCCCTATTCACGCTAAATTTTCGGCAGGTGTCTTGATTGACAGTTACGTGAAATGACCTGCCTGACCCCCAAGTCACGCCCACCCACCCGATCAGCTGTGTTTTTGTTTACGATATCTTTTCGTTCTTGTCAGGGATTCCTTGTCAGCTACAAAATAAGAAATAAAGCCAAGAAAAATACCGTAAACTAAAAAAGTAATATTAAGTAAAATAGCCAAAGAAAAGATACACGGTCTCTACCGTCTCTTGCCTATAATAGGCAAATAGTAGACACGTAGTGTACTGTGACATGCCCGGGAACATGCCTCAGCAGCCTTTTTGACTTGTTCTATAAAAAACCCACTGTGAAATAAGCTTATTTGATACGTCTTATTTCATGTTTGTTTGTTTGTTTTTTTACATGGTCGGTCCGCACGGAAACATGCTTGGGTCCTGAAAGAGACCAGGCTCAAGCAAAAAGCTCGGGCCAGGCTTAAAAAGCCTATATAAGCATGCTGGCTGAATGAAATGAAAGTTAGAAAAGAAAAGATGGAAGAAAAGAATGGAAGTAAAAAGAGCCACTCCCAACAAATAAAGTTAACAATTGAAAGTATAGAATCATCATCATCTTCCTATACTTGGCAGAAACCTCTTTGTTTTAGTATACTCTCGCACAAAGAATCCCTGGAACCTAGGAAAACAAAATATGATGGAATTAGATCGTAAATCAATTAAAGTAAACGCAATAAAAAATGGGCAAAATTGGCAGAGTGGAAAAAAAACTGTTTCAAAAACATTGAGGTCATGCACGGACCATGGTTATAAACCTGGGATTGAATGCAATAATTTGAATCCGATGGAAATGGATATTTTCAACCGTATACAGTACAGTTTCATCTCAATAGTGTCGGCCACCGTTTCAACTCAATACCGTTTCATCCCAATAGTTTCGGCTACCGTTGCATCTCAATACCATTTAATGCAAATGCCGTTTCATCCCAATACACTTTTATCCCTTTACTGTTTTATCCTAATTGAGATATTGATTGGTTGGTTCAGGGGATAAAGGTGAAAGGAACTTAAATGCGCAAAGTTAGAGGGAGTGGTTTCGCTGTGTGCTATAAGCCTTTTCGCCATTCATTGCATGCTCAGAAAATGTTATCGTCGGACAAAAATTGGAGATAAACAAGACCACCTCGACCGTAGACGGTTGTGTGATGAACTGCAACTCCTTGGAAATCCCCTGTGATTCTTTGTGTCATCAGTAATCATTTAATTTATTTTCAGCTGCACAATCATCAATACTCTTAAGGTGCAATGTTCATAAAAATAGAGATGTAACGGTAATCAAATGAAACACATTTTCCGCAGCCTGGTGCTAAGAGTGGTTTCCAGTTTTCAATACGATTTATTCCGGGGCAAATGCCCCCCCCCCCTGAAATGATCAAAGACCGAGGTGGCCTGCGAGGAACTGGATATGTTGTGGTATATTCAACCCAAATAGTCAAATAGAAGGCAAAATTGTACTGTGCGACTTTTTTGAGCGTGCAAAATGTTTTGTCCTCTACCACCCCCCCCCCCCTACTTACATGAAATTCACGAGTTGGTGACTGCAAACTTTTTGGGGGCAACCTTTTACGAAAATTTCAGAAATCTTGCCCCCCCCCCTGAAAAAATCCTAGCTACGCCACTGCTAATAAGTGCCCAAGGTGGTTAGCAAAGTCATGCTAGATCGGTGGTTCAACGATCTTTAGTGGCATGTTTCTACAGAAAAACAAAGTACATTTTGGGATTCAGTGTTTTAAATTGTGTGATGTGGATCGTCTCCAAATGTATGGTTATTTTTGTTACAATTAGTGTAACAGACCAGTGACAGTTAATGAACAGACAGAGAGCTATGATTCAGAGCTGCAATTAAGTGGTCTTTATTTCATATAAACTTAACTTTTTAACTTTTAAGGTGGATGGTTAACAGGTTAAATACTTTTTCAAAGTCAATTAAAATTTAGGGGTGGGCGCTTATTAGGGCATGGGCGCTTATTAGGGATAATACGGTATGTTAGGTGTGTACAATTTTTAAAACTTTTTTACTTTAGGCAGTAACTTGAATCATATAAAATGACAATTGCAAATAAATACAAGAATTGACATATAGGGTGAGAGTGACCCATACATTATATACACAGGGTGTTTAACAAGTAAAATAAACACAAATAATAATACATGTACAATACATGCATGTGCTGCATCTGACAATTTCACATTTGACCATCATTTTGAAAGCGTCTGATACGCACCTCATGTTTACCCACATACATGCAGAATAAAATGCTTGTTCATAGCATATATAAGCAGGGGTGTACCTTCATTTTTTCTCCAACCAGCCAGCCGGGCTGGTAGCATGAACAAGTTACCAGCCCGACTGTAAACTTACCAGCCAAACAAGTAATCTTCATTTACCAACAGCAAAATTCTTACCGGCCAGCCGGGCGTGCATATTTGAAAAGTTACCCGCCCGACGTAACAGTTACCCACCACGGGCGTGCGGGCGCGGCGGGTACTAAGTACAGCCCTGTATATAAGGGTATGCTTGGTATCCTGAGTATCTGGTCAACTCAACATTCGGTCAAGTCAACCGTTACGCAGGCATGAGAATGACTTTGCTTGAACAAAAACCTGAACATCCTGAAAGTGTGTGGGAAATCTCATGCCTACATACATGAATTTATAGGAGGGGTGCAATCAATCAGAAGCATAGCCTTACGGGCAAGGGGGCAGGTGCCCCCCCTGTAAAAAATTGACCAGGAAAATTGTGAGGCAGCGGAAAATCGGAAAGGCAAAGAATGGGAGAAGAGGAGACAAAAGGGGAAGGAAAGAGAAAGGAAATGGACAGAAAGGAGAAAGGCAAATTAGTTGGAAAATGTTAGTTTTTCACTTCGACATCGGGACGCAACGCCTCTACCCCCCCCCCCCCCCCCCCCACCCCCACCACGGCAAATCAAAAGGTTACATGAAAAACCTGGCTACTCCACTGGTGTTCGCCAGGAAAAAACACCCTTCCCCCCTGACAAGTGACTACGCCACTGGGTGCAATATCATTTTCTCCCTACCATATGATATGATAGGGGGTCGGAAAAAAATATGTTAGTAATGGGACAATCGTAAATTATTTTGTATTGCTCCGGGGTCACATTCTGCACAAGCATGTGGTAACGATATATGTCTGGTGCCAGAAAATAATTTATTCCGCCAAAGAAGTACATGTCTGACATGCGTTTGGTATTATTATTTTTTTGCGTAAATAACAGTCATACTTTAGACATTTATTTATTATTAAATAGTATAGGACCTTGCTGGCTTTTTAAAAGTCTGGACGAGAATCACATTATTCTTGTTATTTGGCCAATTAAATAATGATAATAGTTTGATGGTTTATCACAGTGGGTTTATTGAGAACTGAGAAGTCGGCCAGCATGCATCATGAAGTACGTTATACCCAAGGGGTATGTACATACCTGTGTCAGATGAGACTTTCAGCATTTCCTTGCCCCTCTCAATTTCGTTTGTTTTTACATTTCTATAAAGACTTGAGATCCCATCTGTTTCTTCTTAACTTTCTTGATAAAAAGCACCAACTCAGCAGCTTCTTCTACCAGATGATTCTTTGTTGAGTTATAGTGAGTACTATTGGGTCACACATGGTTTGTAATGACTTTAAATTTCACACTACATACCGCTGTGTAAATCTATAGCCTGCCTATATTATTAATATCCTGCCAAATGAAGAACAGCCTTGACATAGTAGAGGTAGTCCATACAGTAAAGTTGTGGTGCTGAAAATATGAAAATGAAACAAAATTTCCATTAATTTCTAGAAATATGATATTAATATATAATGTAATTATAATGCAAACATTTATGAAACAAATTAGTTAAAATGTCTAGGCATGGCTACAGTGTTCGGACGTTAAATTGGTCACTTTTATTCAAAACAGCGTAAAAGAAGTTTCCCTCAACTAATCTAAACCAGATAAAATTCATATTAAAGCTAATTGATTTGTCTTTATACCGTAGTAAATTGTTTTGAAAACAAACGAATACTTTTTTCTAAAAAAAAATCGCTGAAGTTGAGTAAACTTTTTGTTGACTCACCCTGTACGTACGTGCACAAAAAATGTACTGGTAAATACCACTAGCAGCAATTGAGACCTGAAGTTAATTAGGTCTGTGCACTGGCAATGGTATGAAAAATCGGCCCTAGTATTAAACATGCTAAAACTATTTTTTCTGGACCGGGTCCCCATAAGATAAACACATTTCTTGCAAAATAGAACTATTAACTTACCACATATTCCAAAACTTGTTGGGGACCCAGCTTAGAAATGGGTATAAAATGACATTGAATTTTAAAAATCTGGCATTTTCGGCCATTTTCCCCATTGACTTAAGTGTAAAGGTTTTTGCCCATAGAGTGTGTTTCTACAGAGCCTCCGCCTTTTGCTGGTGGTAACTTAGCCTGCTAAAATGGCGGTGGTAGAAGTACTGGGCTGTTTCTACAGACGACGTAAAAGACGACTAATCACTTTGTGGGGGTGTGCGTAGAGGAACGGCTGATTTCGAAATGACACGGATTAATTATATAACAACACAACAAACAAATATCTTGGCAATAAACAAACAAAGCAATTTCCGGTTAGACGGCTAATCGGGTGGCGGTCTGTTTCTACAGAGCTCTGGCGGGCAATTAGCAGGCTCATAGAGCGTGTTTCTACAGAGAGTCATTAGCCGGTTGATCACGGGGGTAGACGTCTAACAGCTCTGTAGAAACAGGTCCTGACGCCGTTAGCCGGCTAATCTACCACGGGCAAATTATCCTAGAAAATCAAGGATAGCGGTGGTACATGTAGGTTAGCCTGCTAATTGCCCGCCAGAGCTCTGTAGAAACAGGCCACCGCCCGATTAGCCGTCTAACCGGAAATTGCTTTGTTTGTTTATTGCCAAGATATTTTTTGTTGTGTTGTTATAAAATTCTGGCATTTTCGGCGATTGACTTACGTGTAAAGGTTTGCCCATAATTATACTAACACAACAACCATCTACGAGCATGAAACATCGGCCCTATAAAACCTGCTAAAACTATTTTTTCTGAACCGGATCCCCATAAGATGAACACATTTCTGGTACAATAGAACGATTATCTTACCACATATTTCAAAACTTGTTGGGGATCTAGCTTAGAAATGGGTATAAAATGACATTTAAAATCTTGCATTTTCGGCCATTTTCCCCATTGACTTACGTGTATTGCCCATAGACTACACTGTACACAAACATCTATGACAAATATATATAGCATGAAACGTGCAACCATCGGCCATATTAAACCTGCTAAAACTATTTTTTCTGGACCGGATCCCCATAAGATGAACACATTTCTGGCATAATAGACTACACTGTATAATACACAAACATCTGTGACTATTCTATAGCATGAAACGTGCAACCATCGGCCATATTAAACCCGCTAAAACTATTTTTTTGGTCCGGATCCCCATAAGATGAACACATTTCTGGTACAATAGAACGATTATCTTACCACATATTTCAAAACTTGTTGGGGATCCAACTTAGAAATGGGTATAAAATGACATTTAAAATCTTGCATTTTCGGCCATTTTCCCCATTGACTTACGTGTATTGCCCATAGACTACACTGTACACAAACATCTACAACAAATATATATAGCATGAAACGTGCAACCATCGGCCATATTAAACCTGCTAAAACTATTTTTTCTGGACCGGATCCCCATAAGATGAACACATTTCTGGCATAATAGACCGATTATCTTACCACATATTTCAACACTTGTTGGGGATCCGGTTTAGAAATGGTATAAAATGACACTTGGAATCATGCATTAGCAGTCATTTTCTCCATTGACTTACGTGTAAATCCTCTCGGCGAACAATAATAACACAGTGAAAAGTAGGCGGAGCAATGGGCAAAATATATCTAGAACCGGGACCCCCCGCAAAGCTAAAAACACCGATTAATAAGTTATGATCAACGTTCATTAGTGGTGTGTATTTCAACCAACCGAGCAGGCGAGCGAGTACTGTTAGTGTTATTCATTAATATTCATGATTTCGTTTACCAACCCAACCCTCGCCCATCCTACATCATTAAATCAGTGATTGTAAATGAATTAATTGCGGTACGGAAGCGTATTAAAGAAGAAATCACATCATTTGATGTGCCCTGATGTGCAGATATTATGATATACATGTACATTATGAAAATGACCCGATACTTGCCGAAGCAGGACCAAGGGGGATAACCAGCCTTAATTTCCGGGCTTAAAGTCCGGGTTGGCTGCAGGCATATTAGACCCGTTGGGCAATTTATATTCTAGCATGTTTAAAATGGATTCAGCGCAACGACAAAAGTAGTATAGGTGCCTTTCGAGTCGAGTAGGGTTTTATGAGGTTGATTTTCCCTGTGATTTTCAGTGTTCAAGGTCAAGCGCCCCCAATGAGCGGTTCAAGGTTAAAATGTCAACTTGGTTCAAGTTCAATATAGATGATGAAGAATGATCGCATCGTCAACGGGTTTTATAGTCAATAATCACGTCATCTTGTAATTATGTTGCACAATTATCTAGTCATTTAGCACGTCATCTTGAAATTATCTCGTCACCTCGTCATTTATCTCGTCATTTGGAAATTATGTTGAAATTATCATCGCGTCAATTATCTGGTCATCTTAAAATTATGTTGTAAATATCTTGTCTTTTATCTCGTCATGTCATCAACTAGTTAACTCGTCATTGCCCTTCAGGGCCACCGTAAAAAATAGTAATTTGTGCGCGGCGATTAAATATTTACGCTTCTCTGATTTTCAGCCACTTCACTTGTTTTTAAATTCGCAATTTGAATTGAAAGCTCATTACATAAAATTATGCACAAAATAAATATATTTGCGTGTTTTTATTTTCACGGTAGCTGATTGGAGCAGGAAAAAAGCGAAAATTAATGTAGCGCAAAAATGTTCACGTTTACAGTAATCACGCATGAGCCAATTATGGGCGCACTACACCAAATATCTTTCTCATTGAAATACGTGTAAAAGTGCCATATTTCAAGACACCTTTTCTACCCTCCGGTAACATTTATTGCATACTTGTCACCTATGACCATTTTCAGTAACATCTCAACTTTAATTTAAGCCTTGTTTCATGAGGGGCTATTAAGCTAAATTTTCCGCTACGGACCTGCACACAGCGCCCCCACTTTTTCACGTTTTCTGGCATGCCTGTTCACCATTTAGGCAGGTGCTTACGCCCTGGGCACTATTTAGGTCGATAAATTAAAAATATCGTATTTTATCAGTGTAGGTGCAACGGATAGGTCCCACTCGTTCATTTAAATACAAACATACCATCCCCGGAGAAACAATTTGCCCGAAAACCTCACATTTACAAGCCTTGTCTTCGTGCTTTTCCGGAACTACTACAGCATACACGAATTGCGCATTGATTTGGTGTGGTGCTCTCTTATTGCGTTCAAAACGAAACCCACTAACGGCAGCCTGGTGCTATGACGTAACTCAGCGATTGTTTCCAGTTTTTAATACGATTTATTCCGTTAAAATATATTACCGGGTTCCAAAGTGTCGGCAATCAAATATTTCCTTTCATCTTCAGGCTGCCGGTACTCAGATTCATGAAAAACATGATTATGTGACCCCAGTGTGACCCCGTCTGTGACATGAGTCCCATGACGCCACTGCTCTCGCCCGGTGAGTCTCGACATTTTACGCTAATACAGTACAGGCAAGGCTTTACCATTAAGGTGCGGGATTGTAACTTTTTGGTATTATCCTTGAGAATATCTAATTAGCTAGGATATTACGCTATTTAGATATTTAGATATTTAGATAATATATTTAGATATTAAGATATTAAGATATTTAGATATTAGGTTTAGATATTAAGCTATTTAGCTATTTAGATACTAACCTCAAGAATATCTGATTAGCTAGGCTATTACGCTATTAAGATATTAAGATATTACGCTAATAAGATATTTAGATATTTAGATAAGTGGTTTAGATATTCAGCTATTAAGATATTTAGATATTAGGTTTAGATATTAAGCTATTTAGCTATTTAGATATTAACCTCAAGAATATCTGATTAGCTATGATATTACGCTACTAAGATATTAAGATAATACGCTAATAAGATATTAAGATATTAAGATAGGCCTATTACGCTATTAAGATATTTAGATATTTAGATAAGATATTAGCGGCTAATTAGATATTATCTTAATAGCCAAAATATCCGATATTGACGCAATTTAGCTATTTTTTTTTTTTTTGAAACTCGGAACTTTATGTCTTTCAAACGGACGCTATTAAGATATTAGCGGCTAATTAGATATTATCTTAATAGCCAAAATATCCGATATTGACGCAATTTAGATATTTTCATTTTTTTTGAAACTCGGAACTTTTTGTCTTTCAAACGGACGCTATTAAGATATTAGCGGCTAATTAGATATTATCTTAATAGCCAAAATATCCGATATTGACGCAATTTAGATATTTTCATTTTTTTTGAAACTCGGAACTTTTTGTCTTTCAAACGGACGCTATTAAGATATTAGCGGCTAATTAGATATTATCTTAATAGCCAAAATATCCGATATTGACGCTAATAAGATATTTAGATATTTAGATAGTGGTTTAGATATTCAGCTATTAAGATATTTAGATATTAGGTTTAGATATTAAGCTATTTAGCTATTTAGATATTAACCTCAAGAATATCTGATTAGCTATGATATTACGCTATTAAGATATTAAGATAATACGCTAATAAGATATTTTTATATTAAGATATTAAGATTAGATATTTTCATTTTTTTTAAACTCGGAACTTTTTGTCTTTCAAACGGACGCTATTAAGATATTAGCGGCTAATTAGATATTATCTTAATAGCCAAAATATCCGATATTGACGCAATTTAGATATTTTCATTTTTTTTTAAACTCGGAACTTTTTGTCTTTCAAACGGACGCTATTAAGATATTAGCGGCTAATTAGATATTATCTTAATAGCCAAAATATCCGATATTGACGCTAATAAGATATTTAGATATTTAGATAAGTTGTTTAGATATTCAGCAATTTCGATTTTTTTATTTTTTTTGAAACTCGGAACTTCTTGTCTTTCAAACGGACGATATTAAGATAGCCCTATTAGCGGCTAATTTGATATTATCTTAATAGCCAAAATATCCGATATTGACGCAATTTATATATTTTTATTTTTTTTGAAACTCGGAACTTTTTGTCTTTCAAACGAACGCTATTAAGATATTATCGGCTAATTAGATATTATCTTAATAGCCACAATATCCGATATTGTCGCAATATAGCTATTTTTTTAAATCGGAACTGTTTGTCTTTCAAACGGACGTTATTAAGATATTAGCGGCTAATTAGATTATTTTAATAGCCAAAATATCCGGTATTTACGCAATTTTGCTATTTCAAAAGAAAAAACTTTTTGAAACTCTGAACTTTTTGTCTTTCAAACGGACGCTATTAAGATATTACCGGCTAATCAGATATTATCTTAATAGCAAAAATATCCGCTATTGACGATATTATTGTGGGACTGAATTTAGGTACAAATGACTTTTCCTTAAATGCATTGTGTGAGGTGGCCAAAATATGTTATATTTGGTGGCTATTATGTCCACTAGTATGTCATTAATCACATAAAATGCTTAGCTTTTGGGCAAAATGGGTTTATATTCTCATATTGTTCATTTTTCGAACTGTTTCCATGACATTCATACAGTAATAATCACAAAACTTGCCGATGCACGGGCATGCTATCTACTGGAGATAGCACTTCATATGTATATTTCCACGCGTGGAGAGTTTTAAAAAAAACCGCGCTAAATACAAATTTACGAATGGCGATACGCCTTTTCAAATGACTACATCTCTAAAACTATATTTCAGAATTCTATAAGATTTGGCATTTAATCTTAAAATTTAACACTGAAAACAATGGTATATGATTGATATGACTTTTGAAGAAAAAACTTGCTCTTCCAGGGCGTACACCACTAATTCGATAATACGCGGCACTTCCGGAAAAGTTGAGTACGATAATAGTTCCTATTTGACGGAAAGAATGGTAGCAAATGAAACTAATCATTATTGTTTTTGTGTCAAATTTGTGTTCTGCGTATTCCTAAGAATGTATATTTAATGTTTCAAAAAGAAAATACGTGATTTTAACTGAAACATAATTTACGGACCGATTTACACACACGTTGCATGCACGGGTAAAAGCCGACTTATTAGTAACAAAATCAGTAGGGGAGATGCGGGAGAGTTGAGCCATTTTTTATATTTTGTGTCACCATATGCGGAAGAAAAGTACAAACCTGTAAAAAATTAGTGTAAGATAAACTTTAGAGTGTTGTTTTCGTTGTGAAACAATAACAGTTGGGATAGCAGTTAAGGCTTATTTATACAAAAGGTTTGACAAAAATTGGTAAAGTGGCTCAACTCTCCCTACAGTATGGGAGAGTTGAGCCACCATTACAGGAGAGTTGAGCCAGCATGATAAGTCAATGGCTGGTGAAAAAAACAAAATCATATTTTTTCAACTTTTGATTTATTAATCCTTAAAGTAAATATGGTGCTCAATTGTTATTATCATGGCACAAAATAACATTTTCTCTCATTTATTATACATTTTTCACCTTTAGTCCAAAAATCAAAATGTTACTACATGTTTTCCCTATGCTCAACTCTCCCCATGACCAATGGCTCAACTCTCCTCATGGTGACCATTTTGTAAATAACCCAATCCTGTCTGGTGTAGAACGTTTGGTAGTTTACAATAGTTCTCTAAAATAATGGTCATATATACCCCCTTCAATAAACAAATTACCGCTATTATATTCTAGGTCTTGCTATGGGAAAAAAGACAAAACATTTATTTTTCTATTTTTCACTCAAACGTGAAAAAAATGATTTTGTTTAGGTATCTTTGATACTGAGCACACATGACAGTAGAGTTTAACACTAAGAATGTCGTATTGATGCTATATAACAATATATGCCAATATAAATTTTAGTAAGTTACTACTTTTCGAGTTATAGGGGGTGGTTCAACTCTCCCGGTGGCTCAACTCTCCCGCATCTCCCCTACACTCTGACGTGCCGGCTTCTAGCTAAAAATCCACCTGATGACCCGGGGTTTCAGATATTTTATATAATCCACAGCCACATTCTATGCATTATGGGACTGAATTTAGGTAGGCCTACAACCGACAGCTTAAATATATTATGCGTCGTTCTTTAAAAAACTACCACACTCAATGCATTTTGGGACTGGATGGAGGTACAAATGTCTTCCTTAAAAACATGATAAGCCCCGTATACATTGATCTGCGGTTGCCTCTTAAAAATGCATTGTGGGAGCGAATTTCTGTATCATGTGACTGGTTGGCCAAAATAGACTATGGGTCGTACTTTATTAAGAGCCACACTCTATGCATTGTCACTCAATGCATTGTGGGACTGAATTTAGGTACATGTCTTCCTTAAAAAAATGATAAGCCCCGTATACATTGATCTGCGGTTGCCTCTTAAAAATGCATTGTGGGAGCGAATTTCTGTATCATGTGACAGGTTGGCCAAAATAGACTATGGGTCGTTCTTTAGATTAAGAGCCACACTCTATGGAATTGTGGGACTGAATTAAGGTACAAATGACTTTTCCTTAATTGCATTGTGTGAGGTGGCCAAAATATGTTATATTTGGTGGCTACCTCTTAATATTGCATTGTGGGACCGATAGCTAATGATATACTATGCGTCGTTCTTTAAAATGCCCAGCTATATTTAAGCCCCGTCGGACCAAATTATTGTATCATGTGTCAGGTGTGGCCACGGGTCGTATGTTGCTCGAAATAGATTATATATGTGGCTGCCTCCCGATATTGCATTGTGGGACCGACAGCTGAAATAGATTATGCGTCGTTCTTTAAAAAACTACCACACTCAACGCATCATGTGTCAGGTGTGGCCACGGGTCGTATATCGCTCAAAATAGATTATATATGTGGCTGCCTCTTGATATTGCATTGTGGGACCGACAGCTAAAATAGATCATGCGTCGTTCTTTAAAAAACTACCACACTCAATGCATTTTGGGACTGGATTTAGGTACAAATGTCTTCCCTCAAAAATGAAAGGCCACGACAAAATTGTTATAAGCCCCGTATACTTTGATCTGCGGTTGCCTCTTAAAAATGCATTGTGGGACCGAATTTCCGTATCATGTGACAGGCTGGCCAAAATATACTGTGGGTCGTTCTTTAAATTAAGAGCCACACTCAATGCATTGTGGGATTGAATTTAGGTACAAATGTCTGCCTTAAAAAAAATGATAAATGATATTTGCATTGAGGGACCGATAAATGAAATATATTTTGGGTCTTTCTTTAAAGGTCCCGCCTATAAATTTTAGATCGACACTCAATGCATTGTGGGACCGATTTTCTGTATCATGTGACAGGCTGGCCAAAATTAAGAGCCACACTAAATGCATTTGCATTGTGGGACCGACAGCTGAAATAGATTATGCGTCGTTCTTTAAAAAACTACCACACTCAATGCATTTTGGGACTGGATTTAGGTACAAATGTCTTCCCTCAAAAATGAAAGGCCACAACAAAATTGTTATAAGCCCCGTATACATTGATCTGCGGTTGCCTCTTAAAAATGCATTGTGGGACCGAATTTCCGTATCATGTGACAGGCTGGCCAAAATATACTGTGGGTCGTTCTTTAAATTAAGAGCCACACTCAATGCATTGTGGGATTGAATTTAGGTACAAATGTTTGCCTTAAAAAAATGATATAAATGATATTTGCTGTAAGGGACCGATAAATGAAATATATTTTGGGTTTTTCTTTAAAGCCCCGTTTATAAATATAAAAGGTCCGTATTATGTGACAAGTTTGTTAAAGTAGAGAGGTTTGTAACATAGGATATGGGTCGTTCTTTAAATGTAAAACCACGTTGTATGCATTGTGGGACCGGATTGGGTAAGCTTTAGAATACCCTACCTTCTCTTTACAAAAAATGATATAAATGATATTTGCATTAAGGGACCGATAAATGAAATATATTTTTGGTTTTTCTTTAAAAGCCCCGCCTATAAATTTAAAAGCTCCGTATTATGTGACAAGTTTGTCAAAGTAGAGAGGTTTGTAACATAGGATATGGGTCGTTCTTTAAATGTAAAACCACGTGCTATGCATTGTGGGACCGCATTCTGGCAACGACTCTTTATTGTAAGGGTCGAAGCCACATAGTCGCCTAAGTAACGAACTCGGAAAGCATATCATTTTTATTCCTAATCTTTAATAACACATTTATTTGCGTTCTGATGTACATACAGTGCTCAATAATGTCAATCATTAACAAATCAATTTTAAAGACTAAGACATCTCAAACCAACCAATTAAAGGCATATTATGTGATCTTTGCCAGAGAGTGCCCTCTGTTCATTATTAAGTACAGCTAAAAAAAAAAAAAACATGTTTAGCGTTCCTTTCCGGGTTGATTTGAGGGGGTCGGCTTATGTAAATTATCACTATCACTAAGTTTTAATCCATTACTTTATTGTCTAAAGCATAATAACTAAGATGGTTCCCAAACAGTAAAAAGTTAATAGACAAGATAGAAGAATTTATTGGCGAGTTATGAATCCGTTTCGCAGTTTTGTATTTTGTGCCACGGCTTCTAATTAGAGAACGGACTCACAAGTAAACTTTGATTTAACATAAGTGTTAGTATAATTAGAGAAACATGAAAGTTATATAACCGTAGAGGGGCAACTTTATCAAAATAAATAAAAAAGCATAGGCCTACCACTCCCTTAATAATTTATTTCGTTTCAAATCCCTTGTTCATGCTTAATTGTTGACATTGTTTATAATACAGCTGACATAGCACTGGTATCGTGCCTACCCAATACCCCGAATATATAACCATGTGAGCATACGTAGTTGTGAATCCGCCCATGCCCCGGACTACTCGCTTCGCTCGGCGGCTGCGCCGGGCGCGGGCCTCCGGCCCGCGGCGGGCCTTCGGCCCGCTTGGGATCTTTACCTAGATCTAAGCTGACAGCGAATTACATTCATGCATTTATGAAGTGTAAGACGATCGGTGAGACACTTAATACTATGTTTGTTACTATACACGCGATAAAGAGCCTATACATATATTGATTATCTTACTGTGAGATGGTAGTTGGCTCCACGGTGTGATCAAAAAGGGTATACACATAGCAATAGATTTTCATTAGCTTTAAAAGCATCAGTGACACCAACGTACATTTGAATGTGGATTATTTTCCATATAACGGTTTACTCTCGGTATCGGCATTTAAATGAGCAAACCCAAACAAATCAAACGGGCGGGGGGCGTCTTGAAAATGATTCCTCTCTCAGACGACGCTGGTCACGCTTCTCGGACGACCCAATATGGCAACGAGAGCGCATCACTTTGAATTATTTTTAACAGTCAATTAACGATGAAAATATCATAACAAATGTTTTTCCTGACCTTGAAACAGCATCAGTAACACCAGCGTACATTTCAATGTAGATTCATTTACATATAACGGTTACTCTCGGTATCGGCATTTAAATGAACAAACCAAAACAAAAATAATTTTTCTCTCAGACGACACTGCAACTGGCCACGCGTCTCGGACGACCCAATATGACAACGAGAGTGCACCATTTTGAATTAATTTTAACAGTCAGTTTAGTTTCATATAAAAGCAGGAACTTGGAATGTAATATCGGATATTCTCGCTATTAAGATAATAGCTGATTAGCCGCTAATATCTGATTAGCGCCTACTTTCATATAAATAGTTTCAAATATTTCAAACAAAACTCTAAGTCCAAATTAGCGTAATATCGGCTATTCTCGCTATTATATTAAGATAATAGCTGATTAGCCGCTAATATCTTATTAGCGCCAACTTTCATAAAAAAGAGTTTCAATAAATTCAAAAAAAAATCCCTCTCAGACGACACTGGCCACGCGTCTCGGACGACCCAATATGACAACGAGAGTGCACCATTTTCAATTAATTTTAACAGTCAGTTTAGTTTCATATAAAAGCAGGAATGGAATGTAATATCGGATATTCTCGCTATTAAGATAATAGCTGATTAGCCGCTTATATCTGATTAGCGCCTACTTTCATATAAAAGAGTTTCAAATATTTCAAACAAAACTCTAAGTCCAAATTAGCGTAATATCGGATATTCTCGCTATTAAGATAATAGCTGATTAGCCGCTAATATCTTATTAGCGCCTACTTTCATAAAAAATAATAATAATAATTTCCAAAAAGTCTAAGTCCAAATTAGCGTAATATCGGATATTCTCGCTATTAAGATAATAGCTGATTAGCCGCTAATATCTTATTAGCGCCTACTTTCATAAAAAAATAATAATAATAATTTCAAAAAAGTCTAAGTCCAAATTAGCGTAATATCGGATATTCTCGCTATTAATATAATAGCTGATTAGCCGCTGATATCTTATTAGCGCCTACTTTCATATAAAAGCGTTTCAATAAATTCAAAAAAACTCTAAGTCCAAATTAGCGTAATATCGAATATTCTCGCTATTATAGTATTAAGATAATAGCTGATTAGCCGCTAATATCTTATTAGCGCCTACTTTCATATAAAAGAGTTTCAATAAATTCAAAAAAACTTTAAAGTCCAAATTAGCGTAATATCGGATATTCTCGCTATTAAGATAATAGCTGATTAGCCGTTAATATCTTATTAGCGCCTACTTTCATAAAAAATAATAATAATAATTTCCAAAAAGTCCAAGTCCAAATTAGCGTTATTATCGGAAACTCTCGCTATTAAGATAATAGCTGATTAGCCGCTAATATCTGATTAGCGCCTACTTTCATATAAAAGAGTTTCAAATATTTCAAACAAAACTCTAAGTCCAAATTAGCGTAATATCGGCTATTCTCGCTATTAAGATAATAGCTTATTAGCCGCTAATATCTTATTAGCGCCTACTTTCATAAACAAAATTTAACAAAATTTTCTCCAAAAAGTCTAAGTCCAAATTAGCGTAATATCGGATATTCTCGCTATTAAGATAATAGCTGATTAGCCGCTAATATCTTATTAGCGCCTACTTTCATAAAAAAAATTTAACAAAATTTTCTCCAAAAAGTCTAAGTCCAAATTAGCGTAATATCGGATATTCTCGCTATTAAGATAATAGCTGATTAGCCGCTAATATCTTATTAGCGCCTACTTTCACATAAAAGAGTTTCAAATATTTCAAACAAAACTGTAAGTCCAAATTAGCGTAATATCGGCTATTCTCGCTATTAAGATAATAGCTTATTAGCCGCTAATATCTTATTAGCGCCTACTTTCATAAAAAAAATTAACAAAATTTTCTCCAAAAAGTCTAAGTCCAAATTAGCGTAATATCGGATATTCTCGCTATTAAGATAATAGCTGATTAGCCGCTAATATCTTATTAGCGCCTACTTTCATATAAAAGAGTTTCAAAAATTTCAAAAAACCTCTAAGTCCAAATTAGCGTAATATCGGATATTCTCGCTATTAAGATAATAGCTGAATAGCCGCTAATATCTCATTAGCGCCTACTTTCATATAAAAGAGTTTCAATAAATTCAAAAAAACTCTAAGTCCAAATTAGCGTAATATCGGATATTCTCGCTATTAAGATAATAGCTGATTAGCCGCTAATATCTTATTAGCGCCTACTTTCATATCAAAGAGTTTCAAAAATTTCAAAAAAACTCTAAGTCCAAATTAGCGTAATATCGGATATTCTCGCTATTAAGATAATAGCTGATTAGCCGCTAATATCTTATTAGCGCCTACTTTCATAAAAAAAATTCCAAAAAGTCTAAGTCCAAATTAGCGTAATATCGGATATTCTCGCTATTAAGATAATAGCTGATTAGCCGCTAATATCTTATTAGCGCCTACTTTCATAAAAAAAATTTAAAAAAATTCCAAAAAGTCTAAGTCCAAATTAGCGTAATATCGGATATTCTCGCTATTAAGATAATAGCTGATTAGCCGCTAATATCTCATTAGCGCCTACTTTCATATAAAAGAGTTTCAATAAATCGTGATGCTATGCCTAAATACAGGAAAAATAAAAACCAAACCCACATGTGGTTTATTCGTGACTATTAAATAAAGTAAAAGTGTTACAATGATAAATATTAAAAGTAAGCACTAAATGGGCAAACTATTTCGTACATTGCTGGTAACGTGAGTATAACTAGCAGCTCAAACAACAAAGACAGAAACATCTGTTTCGTCTCTTCAGATCTTCTGGCTTATTTTGGGGAGGTCTCCATACAGTCGGGTATTTGATATGACATTCGGTTGTTTCCAGTTGCTATTGAATACTGCTCTCAGCATTCTTGTGTAGCAGCCATCAAACTCTTTCTTTAACTTGAGAGTAATGGTCCATGCTTCGCATCCATGTGAGAACAACACTGACTCTATCGTTGAGGCAAACAGCCGAAGTTTGAATTTTGGCCATTTTGCATATGGCCTATTATTTACATGGGCATAATAAGAAATAGCCATAGGCCGACTTTCCAAATTAAACTAAAAAGCGGCCAATGCTATAATGTTTTTACAAATAAACAAAATAACATTAACAAACACCAGCTGAATGGTCCAGAACATGAACAATAACTTGTTTCGGTGTATGATTTGAATCTACCCCATGACATTCAAATGTAAATTACAGGCATCTCTCTTAAATTGCCAGATTGAAATATTTCAATCTATTAGCGATTGATGACAGGAGTCAATCTAAAAAGATTGAAAAATAGATTGAAAACGATTTTTGGATTTACTTTTACACTTTTGTAGACTGATAATATACCATCCAATCAAGTGTTACTGTTACCGTATTGTACTACCAATTGAGATGGAATGAGTTTTCAAACTTTTTTAAGTGAACGTTTTCAAAGAAATATCAATCGTTACGGATTTGTCTCTAATTGCAGTCGGCAAAAGTTTGAAAAACAAAGCAAATCAATCTCTCGATTGAATATTCAATATGAAAAGAATTGTCACTAATTTCAATCGCCATAAAAGATTGAAAATCACTCCTTGTGATTGATAGAAAGATTGATCATTCAAATCACTCCACTGAATTCAATCAAAAGAAAGTTGTCCCTAATCACATAATCCTTTGCTATCTTCAGTAGACAGTAATGTTAATTTGATCAACGTGTTTAAAACGGCATCTTTTATCATGTATGTTTATGACTATTATATATTAGATCTGCTGCTATCGTCAGAAGACAGTAATCTATGATCATCATGATCAATGTTTTTGAATAGATTTGAAATGAAGTAATTTGATATTGTCATTTGATATAACTGTCATTACCGCGTGGATGCTATTGCTATCTTAAGTAGACAGCTATCAGTCATTTCCATGTCTTTGTGTTTAATGGTAATTTGATATTTGTTTATTATCCGTTGTTATATGTGTTGCTAATTGCTATCTTCATAAGATAGCAATCCATCAGTATCTATGTTTTGGTTTGATTTGAAATAATTAATTTGATATTGGTATGACTGTCGACTGTGGTTATACAAGGTGTCCCAGAATGATTTATTTCGGGAACGGTGCATTTACTTAGCTATGAATACCATTGATATTGGTCAAAGTGCTTTCTAAACATGTACGTGTAATTAGCTTTCTTAAGAATTTTGAATATCAAAAATCGTACTCTTGTGTAATAATGGTAAGTTCCAAGTTTGAATAAAATTACCTCTTTTAAAACGCATAAAATAATTGACCATGGTCGACAAAAAGCTCAATTTCAACGATATACGGGTAATTTTCTGTGTCCTCCTGTAATTTCCAATACAAAATTAATAGATATCAATGGTTGGTGATGTTATACGAAGCAATGTTTGAATGGTGTGAGGAAACTCTTCTGCTTGAGTGATTTATATCAGACTTTCTTAAGCGGCAGTTATGAAGTTTGATCTGAGTTTTATTAATTGAAATACTCTGAAGGTGAAAAACAGGTTTTCACAGATTTTCAATAATGTCATGCCATACATATCATAATGGATAAATATAATTTGATACATATTCACTACTATATTGCAGGCATTAGACTCGGACTGCAATGTTGTTTTTGTATCTTTATTATTTTTTCAAACATGATATAAATCATTCTGGTGCTATCTTCAGAAGACAGCAATCCATCAATATTTATGTTTTTGTATTGATTTAAAATAAAGTAATTTGATATTGGTATCACTGTCGTTAACAGCGGCTGTTACCTTCAGTGAGACAGCTTTCCCTCACCAGTCATTTCCATGTTTCGTGTTTTATTTTGAATGAGGTGTTTTGAATTTACGGAAGTATCTAAGTGGCATCCTACTTGACGACATAGCGAGATAATATATCTTGACAAGTAGACATACTATCAGTATTTTTTCGAAATAGTCGGATAATTTGTCTAACCATGTCAACTTAAAAACCTTATTAAGTCGATATGGTGAGATATACTATCTTTAAGATACCAAGTCGACTTCACAAAATGTTGATGTCGTCATGGCGAGAAAGTAATACTTGCCAAGTCGACTTCACACAAAATCGATCTCGTCATGTCGAGATATATTAGCTTGCCAGGTCGACTTCAAGAAGAGTCGATGTCGTCAGGGCGAGATATTATCTTGCCAAGTCGACTTCACAACTAGTCTATGTCGTTATGGCGATATATATTATCTTGCCAAGTCGACTTCAAGAAGAGTCGATGTCGTCAGGAAGAAGAGTCTATGTCGTCAGGGCGAGATATTATCTTGCCAAGTCGACTTCACAAATAGTCTAAGTCGTCATGGCGATATAAATTATCTTGCCAAATCGACTTCACAAAACGTAGATATCGTCATGGTGAGCTAGATTGCATGTGTTAACTCTACAAAAGCAACTAAGTGCCATCCCACTTGTCCAATGTTTGTGGGATATACGAGTATATTGCTTAATCGTACTTAATCTTCACAATATTTATATTCTTTATTTATGCATTAATAAAAGGAGTCGGCGAGTCGCCCATGCAGGTGACCATATTTATATCACCGAATATTTTGAGCGAAAACCTTTTAGTTTGTTATTGTATAATATATTTTTTAGTAAAGTCGACTTCGCAAGATAATATATCTTCCCATTTTCACAAAAAGGAAATGTCGCCATTTTGGACCATTGTGGCGACATTTACTTTTTGTGAAGTCGAATTGGCGAGGTAATAGTATCTTACCATGACAAGATCGACTTTTTATAAAGTCGACTTGGCAAGATACCCTATCTCGCAATGACGACATCGACTTTTTGTGAAGTCGCCTTAATAATATTGACTCATTAAGATTTTTAAGTCGACATGGTAAGAATAATTATCTGACCATGTCGACATGATACTGATATATTATCTCACTATGTCGTTAGGTATCACGTCAAAACTCGACCGCCCGGCAACCACCGGTTACGGCCGGTTCCGCCCGGTTCTCACAAAACGTGTCGTCTGTTATAATATACACACATAATGAGGTCAAATAGTTACACTCTGGTGAACACGACCGGTTGATAGTGCCTCGTCACACGCGTGAGCAATAACATCTTGAAGTAATGGGCACTTAAGTCTCAGTTGACAACCAGTACAATACAGCTATTGATTTTCGCTGGGGTTGGCTTATTCAATCTGTTTATAGCTCAATTAACTTTTTAAAATCAATACCGAAAGTCTATGAGTGGGTTTTTTTATAGAACGATTATAGAGAGAGCTATTATGACCGCAAAGTAACAGATTGATAGTGTAAATTGGTCCGGTTACAGCATTAAGTCAACTGGCGGTTGTTCAGTGTTGCATGCGCGAATATTCATATAACCAGTAAAACATTTGACCTCAAAAGAACCGAGCGGAACCGCCTGTAACCGGCGGTCAACGGGCGGTAGAGTTTTGACGTCTTCCCTTAAGTAGGATGGGACTTAAATGCTTCAGAGTATGAATACATGCTTACAGCATGCTTACGGGGGGATGCTTACAGCCCCACCCGCCGGGTCAAAAAGAAGCAAACTTGTAGGTATACGCATGGAAGCGAATAAGTCAGGGCTACATAAATCCAAGATTGTTCACCGATTACTTTTCCTCTGCACAACTGCATATTTCTAGAACTGGAATCGGTCACTCACGGCCTTAGTACGCGACGGGCCTTCGGCCCCTCCCCTTCGCGTCTGCCGACATCAGCGACCGATCAGTTCTACATATTTCTCAATACTACATAGTAATCACGCAATGGCCATATTGCATATACTATGTAGTAATCACGCAATGGCCATATTGCATGAGTGTTTCACCGGGTGTTTCACTTCCGAGGACTCGGACTTCCGTGTGCTGTGAATCTGTGACGAACTGCTATTCTTCTTACAGGCTTACGCAGTACATGATAGCAGTATATTTTCCCCGGATTATTTCTGCAAATAACGCTTGAGTGTTTTGACAGCGGGTTTTTTCATCGAAGCCATAATTCAGCTCCAAATCAAGATTGAACACTAATAAATCGTGACAATATGGCTGATATCATAAAAATCAACGTCGGGGGATACATCTATACTACGAGTCGATCAACGTTAACCAACTATCCTGACTCAATGTTAGGCGCCATGTTTAGTGGACGCATGGAAACAACCAAAGATAAAGAGGGGAATTACTGGATCGACGCGAATGGTGAAATGTTTCGTTATGTGTTAGATTTTCTACGCAGACGCTCTCTTGTACTGCCAGATGGGTTCAAGGAATATGATTTGCTAGAAGCAGAGGCTGGTTTCTACCAACTTCAAGAATTAATTGAAGCTGTTCAGAGCAAACGCAAGAAACCTGTGCCGGAAAATATTGTCATTGAGTCAGAATTTGACGCTGACGACGACACACTTATTTCGATGAAAGTGTTTGTACCTACAGATACACTGCTAGAATTACACACCATATTCGATCAGAATTTTCATATCGGTACCCGTTTCCCTATTGAGAAATTCAAAAAGGTGGACAGAAATTGGATAAAGAAAGGGGTCACTTTGTCGAGAGTCATGTACTCAATTCGTAGTTTGGGCTTCCGACTCGACGATGTTCCCGAATACAAGACAAATCCAAACCAAACACATATGTGGTTTATTCGTGACTAACAAGCACCAGCCGAATGATCCAGACCCTTTAAAAGCATTCTTCGGTGTAGGATTTGAACCCACTACATCCTAGTGGTGCATCGCTATTGAATTGACAGTTTGTTGCTGATGTTTGGTCACAGCCATGGTTATTGTACATCCCTATATCCAACTTGATCTTACTTCATGTATTACATATAATGAAATATGCAACACTTGGCACGCCGGGTCTATATTGAACCATGGCCATGAAAAAGAACGGTTGACCTATATTGAATCACAGATCTGCCTATTTATAAAGTGTGACCGTTGCTACGGTAAAACACAAGAATTGGTAGAAAAATAGTATCTGCAGTACATGGTGAAGTCTAAACCGAGTTATCTTGGTTGTATTGAGCTTATTCTATTACAACACAAAGTCATTCAAAAACTTGTAACAGTTTAAGATCAGATTTACAGGCTGATTCTCAATCCAATGGGTGCCACTAGAGATTCCTGGAGCGTTTTTCGAAGAAAAATGCAAAACTCGAAGATGGTGTAAATGATCACAAGGATTTCAAAAATGTATGGTTTGCCCGACATTCGATGTTTTATTGAATACTAATTTAAAATATTAACAGTCATTGTCCTTTATTAGGGAACAAAATTATAACTTTCGTCATATTCAACGTCGAGTAATATCTCAAATAAAATGTATAAGCCTTTAATAGCCCTACATTATGGATCAAACTGTTATTCATTGATGGGGTAGTGCTGTCAATTCTGCTGGGATTAAGTCTGCTATTGACTCTTTAATTATCCAATCAACACAACCAGACATTTCTGTTGATTCTTGGGCCGATAATTTGTACAAATTATTAGATCCATTGGTAAGAAGGCTGGTTCAAAAGAGAAGTCTACTCGTAAGAAAACAAGCTGCCGTACTTCTAAAAATGGTATGATGATGATTGTAATTTGAGATCATTATCACGATTAAGAATCAGCCGAGAAACATTGAATCAGTGCATAGTTATAGAATTAGTATGCGTAAAAGGTATATTTAAGTGGTTAAATGTTTAGAAAACTATACTTTTCGTAATAATATCTTTAAGATGTTAGATAACTTTGAAAGTAAGGATCCTAAAGCCTTTTTGTCAATTGATGAGGATTTATGTGACAAGAGAAAACCTAGTTAATACCCCATTTCATAGCAATGGTGGAGTCGCTTTTTAACGTTGATGATTATACATCTTAATGATAACCGTTTGAGGATTTTATTAATTATTATCCGTTCGTAACTCGGATGCATTTAGTAATTATGTTAATACATACGTTAAGGCAAATAAAACAATTAGGTTTATTCCGTTTTGTGCTCGTTAGGTCTAAATATATTGTTTAAAAGACGTTAAGGCGAAATTCTTTTGAAAAGAATTTCGCCTTATTCAACATCATAATAATGACAAATTTGCTTATATTATAACACAATCAAAAGTTATTCATATGATTAAAGGGGCATTGAGAGATGTATCGATATACTAAATGAGCAAATAACTTAAAGATAATCATCAACATAGCCCAAATCCAAAATGTCATACAATTCCGACATCGCCTTCATGCCAAATAAGCAAATAACGGCACTTCCGGGTTGAGATTTGCCGTGAAAGTCCGTGAGTAAAACGATAGCATAACTTCCGAATTCAGCACCTAGTTTCGATATGATCAGATCGAAACTAAGAAAACCATGACATTTTATATGATCAACGGATGTTGGTCAACGGATGTTGGTCAACGGATGTTGGTAAAATGTTGGTAAACTGTTTCAGATGGTAGTTAGTATATGCCTAAGTATTACTTTGATGCAAAAAAATCTGATTTCCAGGATAATTAAGGCCGCACTCCCATACGTATCTCTCAATGCCCCTTTAAGGCTGCACGTCAAGGCACATCAGGTCACAGGTCACTAATATGTATATCAAATAAGGTGGGGCCGTTTCAAAAATCCTTAAAATCGTGATACGTGTCTCTATTTTAAATAGAAGCTGGCACAAAAACATAACATTTGTGATCACATTTTAACAGCAGGTATGGATGGTATTCGATGATTCGCCGCAGTTATACCATTTGCTAATCTATTCAATGTCATTCTTAAATGAATGGCAGTTTTCCTTCAGCATGGAGGCTAAGTATATAGCCTTACTGCCATCCATAAGATAGGAGATAAGGCAACCCCTAAGAATTACAGGGGTATTGCTGTGCATGTCTAATAATTCATGCAAGTTGTTCTGTTTGGTTTTATGTACTCGTAATCGTATCAATACATTTATTGAGGATAATGGTATCATTCCATCAAACCAAATCGGTTTCAGAAAGGGATTTCGTACAAGTGATCACATTTTAGTTTTAAAATCTCTTATAGATAAACATCTATCGTGCCGGTTAATCAATCATATCTCTTTGTAAAATTGTTTCATTACATTTTCTGTAATAAGTGAATTTTCCGACATGATCAATTTAAATTCAATGTCTAGTAGGCCTATGGATATTTTCAAGCTGATCATGGGTCTCTCTGATTATGACTCTATTCTGCGTGTTATTAAGGTGGCTCTATTGGCCGAGTCAAAATATTAGATTTCCTTTAAAATCAAATATGTTTCAGACCTTGGTGTGACGATTCTGGAACTGATTTCTTTTTTATTTCAATCGGACATTCGGTTGCCGAGATATGTTAGGTCAAAGGGGCATAAAACCAACATCTTGGGCAACAACTTTCTTTTTATTTTCTTTATTTTTTTTAATTCCAGTTGCAGGTAATTTCTTTATTATGTCTAATCATGTATGCATAAAATTATTCAACATCATAATAATAACAAGTTTGCTTATATTATAACACAATCAAAAGTTATTCACATGATTAAAGGGGCATTGAGAGATGTATCGATATACTAAATGGGCGAATAACGTAAAGATAATCATCAACATAGCCTAAATCCAAAATGTCATACAATTCCGACATCACCTTCATGCCAAATAAGCAAATAACGGCACTTCCGTGTTGAGATTTGCCGTGAAAGTCCGTGAGTAAAACGATAGCATAACTTCCGAATTCAGCACCTAGTTTCGATATGATCAGATTGAAACTAAGAAAACCATGACATTTTATATGATCAACGGCGAATGTTGGTAAACTGTTTCAGATGGTAGTTAGTATATGCCTAAGTATTACTTTGATGCAAAAAAACCTGATTTCCAGGATAATTGAGGCCGCACTCCCATACGTATCTCTTAATGCCCCTTTAAGGCTGCACGTCAAGGCACATCAGGTCACAGGTCACTAATAGGTATATCAAATAAGGTGGGGCCGTTACAAAAATCCTTAAAATCGTGATACGTGTCTCGATTTTAAATAGAAGCTGGCACAAAAACATAACATTTGTGATCACATTTTAACAGCAGGTATGGATGGTATTCGATGATTCGCCGCAGTTATACCATTTGCTAATCTATTCAATGTCATTCATAAAAAAATGGCAGTTTTCCTTCAGCATGGAGGCTAAGTATATAGCCTTACTGCCATCCATAAGATAGGAGATAAGGCAAGTAAGGCAACCCCTAAGAATTACAGGGGTATTGCTGTGAATGTCTAGTTATTCATGCAAGTTGTTCTGTTTGGTTTTATGTACTAGTAATCGTATATCAATACATTTATTGATAATAATGGTATCATTCCATCAAACCAAATCGGTTTCAGAAAGGGATTTCGTACAAGTGATCACATTTTAGTTTTAAAATCTCTTATAGATATACATCTATCGTGCCGGTCAATCAATCATATCTCTTTGTAAAATTGTTTCATTACATTTTCTGTAATAAGTGAATTTTCCGACATGATCAATTTAAATTCAATGTCTAGTAGGCCTATAGATATTTTCAAGCTGATCATGGGTCTCTCTGATTATGACTCTATTCTGCCTGTTATTAAGGTGGCTCTATTGGCCGAGTCAAAATATTAGATTTCCTTTAAAATCAAATATGTTTCAGACCTTGGTGTGACGATTCTGGAACTGATTTCTTTTTTTATTTCAATCGGATATTCGGTTGCCGAGATATGTTAGGTCAAAGGGGCATAAAACCAACATCTTGGGCAATAACTTCATTTTTATTTTTTATTTTTTTCTTCAATTCCAGTTGCCAGGTAATTTCTTAATTATGTCTAATCATGTATGCATAAAATATGCAAAGTAATGTTTGTGAATAGATGGGATGAGCGATGTTATATGCTGGTAATTTGTCGTTTCCTTTTGAATTTACCATTATGGCGACATTTCCTTTTTGTGAAGTCGAATTGGCGAGGTAATATATCTTACCATGACGACATTGACTTTTTGTAAATTCGACTTGGCAACTTACCTACCCTATCTCGCCATGACGACATCGCCTTTTTGTGAAGTCGCCTTAATTCGTCGGCTTAAAGTTGACTTGGCAAGATACCCTATCTCGCCATGACGACATCGACTTTTTGTGAAGTCGCCTTAATAATGTTGACTCAATAAGGTTTTTAAGTCGACATGGTAAGAATAACTATCTGACCATGTCGACATAATACTGATATTATTTATTATGTCTACTTGTCAAGATATATTATCTCACTGTGTCGTATTAGTAGGATGGGACTTAGATGCTTCAATAGTATGAATTACATGCTTACAGCATGGTATTTGCGATGTTGGGCAAATTTTACTCAACAGTTGAGCGGTTGCATACTTGAACAACGTTGTGTAAAATGTTGAGTAAATATTTAAGCAACCTTTTTGCAGCGCAGGACCACAATCAGATTTATTCTGTCTTGGCATCCAAAACGGAATACACTGACAAATAGTTTAAAATTGCCATCCTTGTTTGACATATATTTGTTTATGAATATCATTTCAACGGTGTTATAGCGACGTCACTAGCGATGAATATTGAATAGTCGATTTTTATAGCCAAAAAATACACGACATGGACATATACTGAATAGTTCATGTCATGTGATCTATTTTGCACCAAAAGAATCACATAAATATGTTTATGTATTATGTAATATGGACTATTTATACCTTCATACCCAGATAGCAAGACTACGTTTGGCAAACGTTCACAGTAAAAACACCATTGATAAGAGATGTCAGATATTATGTATAACCCTATAGTTTAATAACATGTTAAAATAAATTACAGATTCACTACCGAACGGGAATAGTGTATGTAGCTCTGCTGCATCGCCTAGAATTCCCATTACAAGTTACCGGTTCACTACCGGGAGGAAGTGATGTATGTAGCTCTGCTGCATCGCCCAGAATTCACATTATTTTGCCTACCGCGTGTTGCTATACAAAAATGCTCAATATATAATAAAAACTTGACACAAATAAAATACCCAACATATGGCTATATTTGATAAATTAAGCAACAGTTGCTATACTAAAATGCTCAATATATAATGAAAACAATTCACAAATTAAGCAACAGTCACAAAATGCCCAACAAATGGTTAATCAATAATACCCAACTGTTGTGTAATTAAAATTGTGCAACTGCTGAGTAACTGGAATTGTTCAACTGTTGGTGAAAACATGTTATCCAACGCAACTGTTAAACGGTTGCATACTTCAACAACGTTGTGTAAAATGTTGAGTAAATATTTAAGCAACCTTTTTGCAGTGTACTGTAGGTCTGCGCATGGGCGCGAATAAACCTAAATCCAAGATTGTTCACTTCCTCTGCTCAACACTGTATATTTCATGAAAGAGTATACAGTCAACACGAAAAGTAACTGACCAGGTACTAAATGTTCTGATAACTCTAAAAGTATGACTCCTACATAAACTTATTGAATTTTAAAGTTGTTGAGAAATTTCTCCTCTTTAATTTGAGATATTGCACGCTAAGAATGGTCAAGTACGTTTGTCATTTTCGCATTTTGATTTTCTACCGTCGGACTCAGACGGGCAATTGATTACTGGTAATAGTGGTTGGAGTGCTTAGGGACGCACCATTTGATTTTCAGGGGGGGGGGGGCATGGAAGTTGTTCTGAACACTCCCTAAGAATGATCAAGTACGTTTGTCATTTTCGCATCTAGATTTTCTACACTCGGACTCAGACGGGCAATTGATTACTAGTATATTAGTGGTTGTGCTAATTCACCGGTAGATGCCCAAGTTGTTTGAGCGAAAACCTTTTATTTTGTTATTGTATAATCTACTTTTTGTGAAGTCGACTTTACAAGATAACATATCTCACCATTATGGCGACATTTCCTTTTTGTGAAGTCGAATTGGCGAGTTGTTGGATAGTCGGCCGGCCGCATTGTTACGGTTGATCAATACGGCACACACGCTTTAACTGTCATACTCTCCCCCGTGTTGAAAAGAAAAATGTGAAAATGAAAGTCAGACTTGACCTAATATTTGGGATTATAACTTCCTCAATAATCAACCGTTGCTATATACATGTATAAGCGTGCAATATTTCAAATGAAAGGGGACAATTCTCAACAACTTTACAATTTAATATGTTTATGTATAGGATATTGATTGGCGTTACAAGAAGGGACAGGGTGACCAACACAGATTTAAAGAAGAAAACAAAAGTGAGGGACATCATACTGGAAATAAAATCAAAAAAATGGAGATGGGCTGGCCATCTAGCCAGGAGGAAAGACAACAGATGGACTCATAAATTAACAGACTGGATCCCTAGAGCATTCACCAGAAGAAGAGGCAGGCCAAACAGACGGTGGATAGACGACATCATAGAGTATGGCAACGTTACTTGGAAGAGGACAGCTCAGGACAGAGTGAAATGGAAAATTGATGAAGAGGCCTTCCTTCTGCAGTGGAGTGAAATAGGCTAGATAGATGTATAGGAGTTATATATCGAGTTATCAGCACATTTATTACCTGGTCAGTTACTTTCTGTGTTGACTGTATTGCATAAGTGTTTCACCGGGTGTTTCACTTCCGAGGACTCGGTGTGCTGTGAATCTGTGACGCGCTGTTATTCTTCTTACAGGTTTACGCAGTACACGATAGCAGTATAATTTCCCAGGATAATTATTGAAAATAACGCTTGAGTGTTTTGACAGTGGTTTTTTTAATTTAAAACTTATTGTTGAAGCCATAATTCAGCTCCAAATCAAGATTGAACACTAATAAATCGTGACATGGCTGATATCATAAAAATCAACGTCGGGGGTTACATCTATACTACAAGTCGATCAACGTTAACCAACTATCCTGACTCAATGTTAGGCGCCATGTTTAGTGGACGCATGGAAACAACCAAAGATAAAGAGGGGAATTACTGGATCGACGCGAATGGTCAAATGTTTCGCTATGTGTTAGATTTTCTCCGCAGACACACTCTCTTGTACTGCCAGATGGTTTCAAAGATTATGATTTGCTGGAAGCAGAGGCTGGTTTCTACCAACTTCAAGAATTGATTGGAGCAGTTCAGAGCAACCGCATAGAGTGTGCAGAAAAGTATGCGTCCCGCAAGGAGCCTGTGCCGGACTATATTGTCATTGATTCAGACTTTGATACTGACAGCAGACTAAGTTTGATGCAAGTGCTTGGACCTAAAGATAGACTGGAACAATTACGCACCATATTCACTCACAACTTTAATATTAATTTCTCAGTTGCGAATTTCAATCACGTGACCGGTAATTTGATATCACAAGGTGTGACTTTGTCGAGAGTCATGCACTCAATTCGTAGTTTGGGCTTCCGACTCGATGATGTTCCCGAATACAAGACAAATCCAAACCAAACACATATGTGGTTTATTCGTGACTAATAACAAGCACCAGCCGAATGATCCAGACCCTTTAAAAGCATTCTTCGACGTAGGATTTGAACCCACTATATCCTATTTGGTCACAGCCATGTTTGTTCTACATCCCTATATCCAACTTGATCTTATTTCATGTATTACATAATTATGAAACATGCAACACTTGGCACGCCGGGACTATAATTGAACCATGGCCATGAAAAAGAACGGTTGACCTATGCTGAATCACAGATCTGCCTATTTATAAAGTGTAACCGTTGCTACGTTAAAACACAAGAATTGGTAGGGAAATAGTATCTGCAGTGCCTGGTGTAGTCCTAACCGAGTTATCATGGTTGTATTGAGCTTTTTACTGATTACAACACAATGACATTCAAAAGCTTTTAACAGTTTTAGATCAGATTTACATATATACATGCTGAATCTAAATCCAATGGGTGCCACTAGAGAATCATGGAGCGTTTGTCGAAGAAAAATGCAAACTTGAAGATGGTTTAAATGATCGCAAGGATTTCAAAATATTCGTAACACAGAATTATCGCGAATGGTGGTAACCACCGATATAGTTTGTGTACTACTCAATGGGTACAGTTCACAGCATCCTGTGCGTCTAAAATAAGAACCATTAGAGCTATGCATCTCAAACTTTGGAACACGACTTTTTTAAGGATGACCTTTCATGTAGAATAGAAAACTTCAAGTTGAAAATCGGAACATCTACCTTTAATACTAAGTTAAAATGTTAAACGGTCGTTGTCCTTTAATAAGGGAACAAAATTATAACTTACAATAAATATATTCCACATAAATTATATAGGTATTTTGTCATGAGTTCAAGTTCTATACTCTTTTTCAGTGCAATATTAGTTAATTTAGTTAATTGGATGGACCATTTCAACAAAGAACATGAAATGTTTCAATTTCAATTAAAGACTGCTTTACTGACAGCTACCCATTGCACAAGGAAAAAGAGTATAGAAGAATGCGTTGAAAAGAACAAAGAAGAGATTAACTGATGTGTGTGTGTGACTTAATCATGTTGCTTCTTGCTTCGTGCATTTTAAAAGCTTTACTTTCATACTGAGAGGATTGGACCAAGCCGATTTTGCTTCCTCATGTTTGCTGAAGCATATCTCCCGTTCTAAATAACCAATTGGAACGCAATAAAATGCAAATGAAAGCTTATTTACTCAGCTTTCATAATACATAAAGATTAGACCCGTGTGTTCCTGTCCTTTTAAGATATCTTATGTGCCCGGAGTGTTAACATTTTTTTGGGTCACCCTGGTAGACATGTTTGGATGTATTCGATCAGAGCTGTTAAAAAATAGTATTTATTTTAAAGCTGGCGCTACCATTTTATTCAATGTCAGTCTTAAAAGAATGGCAGTTTCCTTTCAGCAAGGAATTTAAGTATATAGCCTTACTGTCATCCATAATAAAGGAGATAAGGCCCTTCACATTTGATTCTTAGTTTCCTCATTAACATTTCAAAAAAGGGACGAGGTGACTTTTAATTATTAGTTATTAAGAGTCAGTTTGTGTAATTCTTTAGAATTGATTCTATTCTTCAAAATATTGATTTTTCTTATAGCTTGTGTATTGGTAGGCCCTTGGGGACTCACAACCAGGGTGACTTTCAACAACAAAAATCGACCTGTTGCCATGGTAACCCACCAAAAACCAATTTGGGCCATTTTGGACCATATTTGCCCTAAAATTGTCTTATGTCAAGAACTCACCATACCAAAACGGAATAATACTGGAACCTTACAATACAATTACCTCAAAGGACAACTCTTCCCCTACTGACTGCATAGTTTAAAGGTAAATATCTTACTCCTAAAGGTAAATGCAAAGTATTTAAAGGTTGCCTATTTTCAGTTTTGAAATAAAGGCGATTTTTGACCAAATGTATTTGCCAGGGGTGCCAGAAATTTGTCTTTGCTGGTGTGAGTAGTTAAATGTATTGCCCTTTCAAATCTGTAAAAAGTAGCTTGGGCAAATGGTATTCCTAAGTACAGTGTTGCCAGGAACAACAGCCTTTTTGAAATCTGAGCATTTTGACTAAATAAGCCTTTTAACCCTATTTGTTATATAAGGATGTGTTTTTTCAATAATATTCAATCAAAACATATTCTAATAACTCATTTTACTCTTGTTAGGGTTGATTGCAAAGGGCAATCTGTAATAACAATTCGACCTGTTGCCATGGTAACAACCAAAAAACACTTTTGGCCATTTTGGACCAAATTTGCGCTGAAATGTACTCAACATTATCTTATGTCAAGAACTGGCCATACCAAAACAGAATAATACTGGAACCTTAGAATACAAGCACCTCAAAGGACACCTCTTTCCCTACTGACTGCATCATTTAAGGGTAAATAGTATATGCTTAAAGGTAAATGCTAAGTATTTAAAGGTAGCCTATTTTCAGTTTTGAAAATCAAGGTGATTTTTGACCAAAAGTATAATTGCCTTAAAAATCTCCTTTTCAGGGGTGCCAGAAATATGTCCTTGCTGGTGTAAGAAGTTAGATGTATTATCCATTAAGATCTGTAAATGTAGCTTGGGCAAATGATATTCCTAGGTACAGTGTTGCCAGGAACAACAGCCATTTTTACTAAATAAGGCTTTTGAACCTATCTGTTATAAAGCATGTGTTTTTTCAATGATATTCAATCAAAACATACTTTAATAACTCTGTTACATTATTGTGGTTGTTTGCAAAGGGTTATCTGTAATGAAAATGTGACCTGTTGCCACGGTAGCAACCAAAAACATCTTACTCTTAAAGGTAAATGCTAAGGTTTTATAGGTTGCCTATTTGCAGTTTTGAAGGACAAAAAAGCGTAGTAGTTAGATGTATTGCCCTTTCAAATCTGTAAACAGTAGCTTGGGCAAATGATTTTTTTAAGTACAGTGTTGCCAGGAACAACAGCCTTTTTTGAATAAGCCTTTTTAACCCTATTTGATATAAAAGCATGTGCTTTTCAATAATATTCAATCAAAACATATTCTAATAACTCAGTTAACTCTTTTTGGGGTTGATTGCAAAGGGCAATCTGTAATAACAATTCGACCTGTTGCCATGGTAACAACCAAAAAACACTTTTGGCCATTTTGGACCAAATTTGCGCTGAAATGTACTCAACATTATCTTATGTCAAGAACTGGCCATACCAAAACAGAATAATACTGGAACCTTAGAATACAATCACCTCAAAGGACACCTCTACTCCTACTGACTGCATCATTTAAGGGTGCATATCTTATTCCTAAAGGTAAATGCTAGTATTTAAAGGTTGCTATTTTCAGTTTTGAAAATCAAGGTGATTTTTGACCAAAAGTATTGCCTTAAAAATCTCCTTTTCAGGGGTGCCAGAAAAATGTCCTTGCTGGTGTGTGTAGTTAGATGTATTGCCCATTTAGATGTGTAAAAATTAGCTTGGGCAAATGATATTCCTAAGTACAGTGTGGCAAGGAACAACAGCCATTTCTAAATCTAAGCATTTTGACTAAATAAGGCTTTTAACCCTATTTGTTATAAAAGCATGTGTTTTTCAATGATATTCAATCAAAACATATTCTAATAACTCAGTTACATTATTGTGGTTAATTGCAAAGGGTATTCTGTAATAACAATTTGACCTGTTGCCACGGTAACAACCAAAAACCAATTTTGGTCATTTTGGACCAACTTTGCCCTGAAATGTACTCAAAATTATCTTATGTCAAGAACTGACCATACCAAAACAGAATAATACTGGAACCTTAGAATACAATCACCTCAAAGGAGACCTCTTTCCCTACTGACTGCATCATTTAAGGGTTAATATCTTATTCTTAAAGGTAAATGCTAAGTATTTAAAGGTTGCCTATTTTCCGTTTTGACAATCAAGGTGATTTTTGACCAAAAGTATTGCCTTTAAAATCTCCTTTTCAAGGGTACCAGAAATATGTCCTTGCTGGTGTAAGTAGTTAGATGTATTGTCCATTGAGATCTGTAAAAAGTAGCTTGGGCAAATGATATTTCTAAGTACAGTATTGCCAGGAACAACAGCCAATTTTAAATCTAAGCATTTTTACTAAATAAGGCTTTTGAACCCTATCTGTTATAAAGCATGTGTTTTTTCAATGATATTCAATCAAAACATACTCTAATAACTCTGTTACATTATTGTGGTTGTTTGCAAAGGGTTATCTGTAATGAAAATGTGACCTGTTGCCACGGTAGCAACCAAAAAAACTTACTCTTAAGGGTAAATGCTAAGTATTTAAAGGTTGCCTATTTTCAGTTTTGAAAAAAGAAGCGATTTTTGACCAAAAGTATTGCCTTAAAAATCCCCCTTCCAGTAGCAGTTTGTTTGTTTACACGGTCGGTCCGTATGGACACACGCTTGGGTCCTGAAAGGACCAAGCTCAAGCAAAATGCTCGGGCCAGGCTTAAAAAGCCTATATAAGCATGCTGGCTGAATGAAATGAAAGTTAGAAAAGATGGAAGAAAAGAATAAAGTAGAAAGAGCCACTTCCAACAAATAAAGTTAACAATTTTGCTGTCAGCCTTCGGACATGAGAAAGGAATAGTCTTGATCCAATCTCATTTGCCACATAGGCTTAGATGTATTGCCCTTTCAAATCTGTTTACAACATATTGATAATGAAAGATAAATTTTTAAAATAAATATGTTGCAAATATCTTTAATAAGAATGACAATTGCAAACCTGACCTTACTCTTCACAACTATAGAACATTGTTTTATGTTTCGAAATAACAAGGGAGAGTTGCCAGGATTCTAGGCCTACACCGTAAAATATCCAACTAGATACGTAAACTCTAAAACTAACATATGTCTTGCGTGACCTCTCAGCACAGCCTCCGTAAAGCTGCTGTAACTCCTTCATTATTCATTTAATCTATATAAAATATAAAAGTATACCTTTTCATGAAGAAAAGAGGTCAATGAATCCGACCATGAAACTTTTATATATATTAAATGAATAATGAAGAAGTTACGGCAATTTTAAAGAGGCTATACCTGAGGGTTCACACCCCCCTTAAATGGGAATTTCAATCAAGGAGCTGAATGCTGCTGGATTTGTGTATATATGTTTATGAAATTGGGTGTTTTCCAGAAACCCAGGCAACACTCACATTACCCTTTGAAACAACCAAATGAATGTATGTTATTAGAATATGTTTTGATTGAATATCATTGAAAAGACACATGCTTTTATAACACATATGGATGAAAAGGCGTATTTAGTCAAAATGCTCAGATTTAAAAAAAAGGCTGTTGTTCCTGGCAACACTGTACTTAGGAATATCATTTTCCCAAGCTACTGTTTACAGATTAGAAAGGGCAATACATCGAACTACTCACACCAACAAGGACATATTTCTAGCATCCCCGGAAGAGGGATTTTTAAGGCAATATTTTTGGTCATAAGTCGCCTTTTTCAAAACTGCAAATAGGCAACCTTTAAATACTTAGCATTTTCCCTTTAAGAATAAGATATTCACCATTAAATGATGCAGTCAGTAAGAGAAGAGGTGTCTTTTGAGGTGATTGTAAACTAATTATTCCGTTTTGGTATGGTGACTTCTTGACAACATAAGATAACTTTGAGTCAATTTCATGGCAAATTTGGTCCAAAATGGCCAAAATTGTTACCCTGGCAACAGGTCAAATTCTTATTACAGATTACTCTTTGCAATCAACCACAAGAATATAACCGAGTTATTAGAATATGTTTTGATTGAATATCATTTAAAAAACAAATGCTTTTTTAACAAATTGGGTTGAAAGGGCTTAATTAGTCAAATGCTCAGATTTCAAAAAGGCTGTTGTTCCTGGCAACACTGTACTTAGGAATACCATTTGCCCAAGCTACTTTTTACAGATTTGAAAGGGCAATACATTTAACTACTCACACCAGTAAAGACAAATTTCTGCCACCACTGGCAGAATTATTTTTAAGGCAATGCATTTGGTCAAAAATTGCCTTTTTTCAAAACTGAAAGTAGGCAACCTTTAAATACTTAGCATTTACCTTTAAGAGTAAGATATTTACCTTTAAATGATGCAGTGGGTATAGGGGAAGAGTTGTCCTTTGAGGTGATTGTATTGTAAGGTTCCAGTATTATTCCGTTTTGGTATGGTGAGTTCTTGACATAAGACAATTTTGAGTAAATTTCAGGGCAAATATGGTCCAAAATGGCCCAAATTGGTTTTTGGTGGATTACCATGGCAACAGGTCGATTTTTTATTTTTTGAAAGTCACCCTGGTTGTTAGTGCCCAAGGACCTACCAAATACACAAGCTATGAGAAAAATCTATTTTTTGAAGAATAGAATCAATTCTAAAAAATTACACAAACTGTCGACTCTTAATTATTTGCTGTATTCAGTTATCATGTACTATTTCGTTGCACTTTCGACTTACCGCAGCTATTTATACATGTTTCATGTTTTGCCGTTAGTGAGCTTCCATTTACTAGCCTTGAAAATTATCATTGCCCATTTTAAAATAAAGATCAATCGGTCAATCTTATCTGTACTATATGTTTCATTAATTTTTCTGCAGTGGTTAATACAGTGTGGCGCAATCATGGCAATGGTTTGATATAAACTTACACAGATTGGTGTCTGTGGTAAAATTTTAAACATTAAATGTGATGGTAAAGTAACATATTCATTTCAGACTACAGTTGGTGTTAACAGGGCTGTATTTGGAGTCCTTTGTTTTTCAATATCTTTCTGAGTGACCTATACCTGATATATTTGATTTGTCTTGTGATCCATCATCAGTTAAAGGTAGATGACCCGATCACATTTTCGTAACACAGAATTATTTCAAACATACGGAGTTTTTCATATCATATGAAAGCTCGTATTTTTCTCATCATCATACTGAAATTTGACGGCCTAAATCGGTATAATTACGGAGAAATCGATGAAATAACGTCGAATTACCGCGAATGGTGGTAACCACCGATATAGTTTGTGTACTACTCAATGGGTACAGTTCACAGCATCTTGTGCGTCTAAAATAAGAACCATTAGAGCTATGCAACTCAAACTTTGGAACACGCCTTTTTTAAGGATGACCTTTCATGTAGAATAGAAAACTTCAAGATGAAAATCGGAACATCTACCTTTAACATTAATAATTTACCTATTACTTGTCTTATGTATATGCTGATGATTTAATCATTCTCTCAGAAAATTCAAAAGAGCTTCAGCAGGCTTTAAATAGACTTCAAAATTATTGTTCTAAATGAAAACTGGTAGTGAACATTGATACATCTAATACCGTGAAGGGAGATCACACTACATGCACTATAAATAAATACGAATTTAATTATGGTAGTGTTAATCTTAAAGTTGCCACTGGATATTGCTATTTAGGTATTGTGTTTGTTTGTCCGGTTCTTTTACCAAAGCTATACGTAGACTTCAAGAAAAGGCATCTGAGGCATATTTTAAAATTAGACACAATTTAAGTGTTTTCTCATATAATTGTAGTATTAAGTTATTTTCGTCTTTAATTTTAACCTAGGCCTATACTAAGCTATGTGAGTGAGGTCTGGACTCCATATTTGTGAAAAACACTTAACAATACTAATTTTCTCTCAATTTGAAAAAAATTACCTAGTGAAACTTTGCATATTAAAGTATGCAAATTAATTTTGGGTGTTCATAAAAAGGCAACAAATAATGCTGATAGGGGTGCATTATATTAGGGAGATTCCCCATTCTTATTACTATGCTCAGTTTAGCAATTAAGTATTGGTCATTGTATTTGTTGGTGGTCTCTAAATGATAAATGTATGAAGGGTTGCCGTTCACTTGTAATACAGATGCACTACTTGACAACTTAGTGATAAAGGCATGTTTTCTTAGTCATCACAGTATAAAAGGATTATTTGATCTTATTTATAATAGACTTGATATCTGGAATAGACCGAATTGCATTACACTGAGTAGTTTAATAATATTATTTTCTCTAACTTAGATCTTTGGTTTGATAATATTAGTAATTTTCAAGTTAATCTGAGGGCAGGTCTTACTGCCTTTTCAAAAAATCATTTTCTCAGAAGAATTATGTTGTTATATTCAACCGTTCTGCAAGAAATCATTTGATTACATTAAGAATCAGTGCTCATACATTAAAGGTAGATGACCCGATCACATTTTCGTAACACAGAATTATTTCAAACATACGGAGATTTTCATATCATATGAAAGCTTGTATTTTTCTCATCATCATACTGAAATTTGACGGCCTAAATCGGTATAATTACGGAGAAATCGATGAAATAACGTCGAATTACCGCGAATGGTGGTAACCACCGATATAGTTTGTGTACTACTCAATGGGTACACACATAACTTGTGTATTTTATACACAAATACTGTGTGAAAGGTTTACATAATAATTATGGAGTTCTATATTTAACATAATTATGTAAACATTAGAGCTATGCAACTCAAACTTTAGAACACGACTTTTTTAAGGATGACCTTTCATGTAGAATAGAAAACTTCAAGTTGAAAATCGGAACATCTACCTTTAATGATTGAGAAAGGAGACACACAAAAAAACCAACCACGGGACAGAATCTGTAAACTATGTGATTTGAGCTTGGTTGAAGATGAATTTCACTTCGTAATTATGGAATGCCCATTTTACTCTACTCTATACGTGATGACCTCTTAAAGGCATATTATGTGATCTTTTCCAGGGAGCGCCCTCTATTCATGTTTTCTTTAGGAAGTATATTTTCTTGCCGATTTACATTTCGGATCATAAATCATGAATATATTCCAAGTTACAGAGCGATACGATTCCTAATAACTTCAAAATAATATGCCTTTAAGTGAATTTTTCCGACATGAACAATATAAATTCAATGTCTAATATTGATATTTTCACCCTGACCATGGGTGTCTCTGATTATGACTGCATTCTGCCTGTTTAGTAAGGTGGCTCTTTTGACCGAGTCAAACATTTAGATTTCCTTTAAAATCAAATATGTTTTAGACCTTGGTCTGACAATTCTGGAACTGATTTTTTTAAAATTTCAATCGGACATTCGGTTTCCAAAGGGGCATAAAACCAACTTTGGCAACAACTTTATTTATTTTTGTTTTTATTTTTATCAATTCCAGCTGCCAGGTAATTTCCTAATTATGTCTAATTATGTATGCATAAAATATGCAAAGTAATGTTTGTGTATAGATGGGATGAGCGATGGTGTGTGAATTGGTATATGGGTAGTACACTTGGAGAGCTAAAAACGTACATTAGCTTTTGGCTAGTTTCCATTTGGATAATTGATTAGGCCCATTAATTAAAATGTTTAAACATTTTTTAATTAGGGCCTAATTAATTATGCAAATGGCAATTAGCCAAAAGGTAACCTACGTTTTAGCTCTCCAAGTGTAAAGTGTACCCAGTGTACCAAATCACATAGCTCATCTAATCTATCTACAAACTTTACTTTGCATATTTTATGCATAGGCCTACATAATTAGACATAATTAGATAGATATTCATGAAACCCATAATCTCCGTGTACGTCCTGAAGTTGATTAATAATCCTTTGCTATCTTTAGTAGACAGCGTGTTCATTTTATCAATGTGTTTAAAACGGCATCTTTATCATGTATGTTTACGACTGTTATTAGATCTGCTCAGAAATTAAGAAAATGTGAACTCTTGTATAATAATAAATTCCAAGTTTGATCAAATATACCTCTTTTAAAACTCATAAAAATTGATCACGGTCAACAAAAAACTCAGTTTCAACGATATGCGGGTAATTTTATGTGTCCCTCTTTAATTTCCAATACAAAATTAATAGATATCAATTATGATGTTTTACGAAGCAATGTTTGAATGGTGTGAGGAAACTGGTCTGCTTGAGTGATTTATATCAGACTTTCTTAAGCCGCAGTTATGAAGTTTTGTGTGAGTTTTATCAATCAAAATACGCTGAAAGTGAAAAACAGGTTTTCACAGATTTTTAATAATGTCATGCCATATCATAATGGATACAGTACAGATAATATGATGACATATAGAGTAAGTAGAAACCATATTCACTACTACATTGCAGGCATTAGACTCGGACTGCAATGTTGTTTTTATATCTTTATTATTTTTTCAAACACGATATAAATCATTCTTGGACACCGTGTATGTTGCTATCTTCAGAAGACAGCAATCCATCAACATTGATGTTTTTGTATTGATATGAAATAAAGTAATTTGATATTGGTATCACTGTCGTTAACAGCGGCTGTTACCTTCAGTGATACAGCTTTCCCTCACCAGTCATTTCCATGTTTTATTGCTTAATGTACTTAATCTTCACGGGTGACCCTATTTATATCACCGAATATTTTAAGCGAACACCTTTTATTTTGTTATTGTATAATCTACTTTTTGTAAAGTCGACTTCGCACGATAATATATCTCACCATATGGCGACATTTTCTTTTTGGTGAAGTCGAACCGGCGAGGTAATATATCTTACCATGACGACATCGACTTTTTGTAAAGTCGACTTGACGCGAATAAGTCAGGGCCATAATAATTGTTCACCGATTACTTTTCCTCTGCACATCACTGCATATTTCATGAACGAGGGACTTCCCAATAAATCACGCAATAGCCAATGCATTGCTGTAATTCGAGGACTCAGTGTGCTGTGAATCTGTGACCCACTTAACTGCTATTCTTCTTACATGCTTACGCAGTACATGGTGCGCAGTATAATTTCCCCGGATAATTTCTGAAAATAACGCTCCAGTGTTTTGACAGTGGTTTTTTTTAAAACAACTTATCATCGAAGCCATAATTCAGCTCCAAATCAAGATTGAACAATAAATCGTGACATCATGGCTGATATCATAAAAATTAACGTCGGGGGTTACATCTATACTACGAGTCGATCAACGTTAACCAACTATCCTGACTCAATGTTAGGCGCCATGTTTAGTGGACGCATGGAAACAACCAAAGACAGAGAGGGGAATTACTGGATCGACGCGAATGGGCTAATGTTTCGCTATGTGTTAGATTTTCTACGCAGACACTCTCTTGTACTGCCAGATGGTTTCAAGGAATATGATTTGCTAGAAGCAGAGGCTGGTTTCTACCAACTTCAAGAATTGATTGGAGCAGTTCAGAGCAACCGCATAGAGTGTGCAGAAAAGTATGCGTCCAGCAAGAAACCTGTGCCGGAATATATTGTCATTGATTTAACCTTTTCTACTGACGGCGGCACACTAGGTTTGATGCAAGTGTTTGGACCGAAAGATAAACTGGAACAATTACACACCATATTCACTCAGAACTTTACCGGTGTTATTAACTATTTCTCAGTTGCGACTCTCAATCACGTGAACAGTACTTGGATACAGCAAGGGGTCACTTTGTCGAGAGTCATGCACTCAATTCGTAGTATGGGCTTCCGACTCGACGATGTTCCCGAATACAAGACAAATTCAAACCAAACACATATGTGGTTTATTCGTGACTAATAACAAGCACCAGCCGAACAATCCAGACCCTTTAAAAGCATTCTTCGGCGTAGGATTTGAACCCACTACATCCTAGTGGTGCATACGCTATTAAATTGATAGTTTGTTGCTGATGTTTGGTCACAGCCATGTTTGTCCTACATCCCTATATCCAACTTGATCTTACTTCATGTATTGCATAACATGCAACACTTGGCACGCCGGGGTCTACGTCTATAATTGAACCATGGCCATGAAAAAGAACGGTTGAACTATACTGAATCACAGTTCTGCTTATTTATAAAATGTGACCGTTGCTACGTTAAAACACAAGAATTGGTAGAAAAATAGTATCTGCAGTGCCCTGGTGTAGTCCAAACCGAGTTATCATGTTGAGCTTTTTACTGATTACAACACAATGACATTAAAAAACTGTTAACAGTTTTAGATCAGCTGATTCTAAATCCAATGGATGCCACTTAAGAATCCTGGAGCGTTTTCGAAGAAAAATGCAAAACTCGAAGATGGTATAAACATGAAAGTACTTATTTTACGCCAAGAGGAATAGATAAAAATATTTTAGTCCCGCCAACCAACAACAACATTTATTTCAAAAATGTATGGTTTGCCAGACATTCGATATTTTATTTAATACCAAGTTAAAATGTTAAACGGCCGTTGGTTGTCCTTTAATAAGGGCACAAATCATAACTTTCATCATATTTAACGAGTTATATCTCAAATAAAATGTACAGGCCTTTATAGCCTATACAATGTTATTAATGGATTAAAACTGTTTTTCATTGATGGAGAAAAGCTGGTTATACGAGGGTCATTCAATAAGTTCTACCTCCTACCTCATAACTTTATAAGTATCTTGAAATAATTATATGAGCCAGTCTTATCAAATATCACACGATTGTAGCTTGGATCCTCAGCTACAAATACAATGTAAATTGATCTATCTGAGTACTGGTTTTACTTTTCCGGACATGCAGTGAGAACCAAACCTCGATTTAGTGTGACGGAAACGGAGGAAAAACAGCAAAATATCGCCAAAGTGCTTTTCAATTGGCCTATTGTAAGAGACAAAACATACCTATCGGTCAATTATAACCGTTCTAAATGTCAGATATCTCTTTAACAGACTGTTAACAATAAAGTTGACTGATTGCTTTGGAAAAAATATGCCCTCTGATTAGCCAGACCCAGGTCAAGACAACCATTCAGTTTACCCCTCCCCTAGAGAACCCTGTAAAAGTCACATTTGACTTTCATGATAACTGAGCGATCTTCAATATATCGAACTAAATGGAGGGATTTAAAGTCTATCATTTGACTACCTGATTGACTATTCTGAAGGTTGCACATAAGTAAAACTCATAAAGTGACTATTATGGAAAGATTTAACATTCGAGGCATCATTGTGGCTTAAGTTGTAACAACGAAAATTTGACTGAAGGCTGTATTCTGGTATGCCAAGGCATAGCAATACATTTGAGTTGATAGTACACTATTTCCAACCCTACAAGAGTTAATATTGTTTACAATCTTATCTATACATGATAATACTGTAATATATTCAGATATTATTTATTCATTTCCTTTTTCAGTATTTAAATCATGCTCTTATATCTAACCATACAATACGAAAAAACACCCGAAAACATGTGTATATTTTTAAGGTAATTTTCTGTGTCCGTTGTCCAAAATCTCTCTCTGGCTTTGACCGCGTCATAACAAAAGTAAAACAAATATCAATTATCATTTACTACACATTTGTAGCTATGATTCGGAGCTATAATCATGACAAATGTCATTAGGTTGACATTAGTATTAGCGATGTTATGAGGGAGGAGGTAGAACTTATTGAATGACCCTCGTAGAACGTGTCCCAAAATGATTTGTCCGGAAAAGTTGCATTTATTTGAATAGGAATACCATTTCTAATAGGTCATAAGCGTTTGTAATTATAATACATGCACACGTCAAGCTTTCTTAATAATTTTAGGCTTTACAAATTTGTCATTTCTTATAACAATTTTTTGTAAGTAGATTTCAAGTTTGACAGTCAATAGTTAAAAAATCTATAAAACCACTAATTATGTTTGGCACAAATATCTCTCAAAATGTTATGATGGTAATTTGTCGCTTCCTTTTTAATTTAATTTTAATGTTGAAAGTTATCGCCACGTGTGTGATGTTTATGAAGCCATATTTTACAAACATCGCCGTGACATTCGTACAAAAAGTTAGTCCACACTTTCAACTACCCCTTTCTGTAGGCTGTAGCCTAAAGTTAGACCCCTGACATTAGACCTATAAAGACAGATTTAAAGTTAAGCCACTGTTGTGAATTTGGGCCTATAGGCCTATTATAGGCCTAGACTATTAGGGTATCAAATCGATATCAATGTGGTCAGTGCTGATTTCAACAATCGACGTTCCACCGGTTTTAGGGGTACCTCACACTTCCTGTATACAACACATTGCAAACAATCGTGGAGGATCTGTACACATGGTGCATGACCCGATGATGACATCAACTTTTTGCGAAGTCGACTTAGCAAGATCATCATCGTTATCAACGACACTTCTCAACTAACTCATACATATAATTAGATAGAGACTCATGAAACCTATAACCCGTGTATATACGTCCTGAAGTAGTTGATTGCCATCTTCAGTAGACAGCATGTTCATTTTATCAATGTGTTTAAAACGGCATCTTTATCAGGTATGTTTGTGACTGTTATTAGGTCTGCTGCTATCGTCAGAAGACAGCAATCTATATCAATGTTTTAATAGATTTGAATTAAAAATTGATATTGGTAACTGTAGAGGTGCTACGTTGCATCTCATTATAGGTGATAATAAAAAACTACAAAGTAGTATAGTGTTGTTTTAAAGATGCACAATATTTATGCAACCCCCAAATGGCAGACCCGAGTTGCGCGAATGCGAGAGGGACCGGGTTCGAGACAGTGTATTTTTAAGGTCTTTGTTAATTTAATTATCGCCAGTTTGTCCGAGTCTATATATTATTTATTCAATATTTATTATAAAATATCCGACGTATCGGTCGAGAAACCTTGATCACGGACCTTGTTTTGTTTAGGAACCGTGCTTTTAAAACTCGCGCCAAAGCCTTAAAGGACAATATGGCATAATGGACAGTGTTGTGGTCATCCCTCAATCATGTATCGATAGTCCAGTCATGGCCCAGTCCCTTCGACCATTGTTTTTGTTGATAAACATTGCTGTCACCTCATCTACAATACACAAATCAAAACTATTAACAAGCAACAGCCGAATAACATAAACCTGAGTATAAGGCTTCGGTGTATGAAACCACGACATCCTTATGAACATGCATCTATCTAACGCTATTTAATTGTCAATTAGTTGTTGATGTCCAGTAGCGCAACTCGGGTCTGCCATTTTGGGGGTTGCATGAGGGGTAGGGCGCATGCTCGTGATCAGGAGGGCGGGACGTAACCGAATATGTTTGTACGCGGTCATTCAATAAGTTTTACCTCCTATCTCATAACTTTATTATCATATAATTGTAGCTTGGAACCTCAGCTACAACTTCATGGTAAATTGATCTGAGTAATGGTTGTACTTTTCTAGAGATGTAGTGAAAACCAAAATTCGATTTAGTGTGACGGAAACGGATGAAAAACAGCAAAATATCACTGAAGGGCTATTCATTTAGCCTATTGTAAGAGGCCAAACATACCTATCGATCAATTATAACTGTTCTAAATATCAGATATCCCTTTAACAGACTCTAAACAATACGGGTTACTGATTTCTTTGGAGAAAAAAATTGCCATCTGATTAGCCAGAACCAGTTCAGAACAACCATTAAGGGGGGTGTGGACTCTCAGGCCTCCAGCCTCCGTAAAACTACCATAACTTGTTCAATATTCATTTAATCTTTATAAACATAGACAGTTTTTTGCAGAAAAGGGTTCAATGATTCCAACCATGATAATGAAATTGACCATTTTGGAAAAATTATTTAAAAAAATGTTTTTGATCCATTTTAGGTTCTGCAAATATAACTCAAAATATATTTTGTTACATTTTGTCAAACTAGTTTTATGATAATCGTGATATCATTACCCGGGTGCCTTTTTTGTTTAATATCTTTTTTATTTTTTGAGTTTTAGACCAAAAAGTGCCAAAAAAATGTGACTAGTCGTTCAAAATGATTTTATAAGTTTCCTCGATACAAATATGTTTTCAGTATAATACTGCGAAGTATATATCTTAGACCTTTAAAAGGTATCGAAACTTTTGGGACACCCTGTGCAACATTGACACGCCGGGTCTATATGGTTGAACTATCAAAAATGACTAGTGACCTGCAAAACCACAGATCCGTACCTATATCATTATTTGCTAACACGATATGTGGAAGACAGTCTCTTAGTCTTACACAGAGATGCCTGATGGACTATATTAGTCCAAACTAGGCTCAAAATAGGTATATTATTTGGTCTATTATGGCTAAAAAAAAGTGGTTACAACAATACAGCAAATTTATTTTTTAGATCAGTTTTACCTGCTGATTCTAAATCCGTCAAGCTAGTGCCATTCTGAAGCACTTTCGACAAAAAAATGCGCAAGGATTTCAAAAATGTATAGTTGCCCGACATTCGATGATTTGTTACTAAATTAAAATGTAACAAAGTTGTTGTCCTTTTTAACTTTCCTCAATTTCAACGAGTAATATCTCAAATGACTACGCGAGCTTATTCTATTGCAACACAAAGACATTCAAAAGCTTTTAACAGTTTGAGATCAAATATACAGGCTGATTCTAAATCCAATGGGTGCCACTAGAGAATCCTGGAGCGTTTTTCGAAGAAAAATGCTAAACTCGAAGATGGTATAAATGAGCACAAGGATTAAAAAAATGTATGGTTTGCCAGACATTCGATATTTTATTTAATACCAAGTTAAAATGTTACACGGTCATTGTCCTTTAATAAGGGAACAAAATCAGAACTTTCATCATATTTAACGAGTTATATCTCAAATAAAATGTACAGGCTTTTATATAGCCCTACAACCCATGTTATTAATGGATCAAAACTGTTTTTCATTGATGGAGAAAAGCTGGTTATAGAACGTGTCCCAAAATGGTTTGTCCGGAAAAGTTGCATTTATTTGAATAGGAATACCATTTCTAATAGGTCATAAGCGCTTGTGATTATAATACCTGCACATGTCAAGCTTTCTTAATAATTTTAGGCTTTAAACATTTGTCATTTCTTATAACAATTTCATACTTTTTTGTAAGTAGATTTCAAGTTTGACAGTCAATAGTTTTAAAAATCTATAAAACCAACCATGTTTTGCACAAATGTCTCTCGAAATGTTATGATGGTAATTTGTCGCTTCTATTTTGATTTACTTAAAAGCTGAAAGATATCGTGTGTGATGTTTATGAAGCCATATTTTACAAACATCGCCGTGACATTCGTACAAAAAGTTAGTCCACACTTTCAACTACCACTTTCTGTAGCCTGAAGTTAGACCCCTGACTTTAGACCTACAGACAGATTTAAAGTTAAGCCACTGTTGTAAAAATTTGGGCCTATAGGCATATATGCCTAGATCATTTGGGTATCAAATTGATATCAATGTGGTCAGTGCTGATTTCAACAATCGACGTTCCACCGGTTTTAGGGGTACATCACACTTCCTGTATACAACACATTGCAAACAATCGTGGAGGATCTGTACACATGGTGCATGATGACCCCGACGATGACATCAACTTTTTGCGAAGTCGACTTAGCAAGATCACCATCGTTATCAACGACACTTCTCAACCAATCATTATATGATATCCATATCGTTATGACTGTTATAATTTCAAGGCTCAAGATAACAAGTTTTTTACCTGGAGCTACTTTTTTTCCAATGTAGCGCCCGGATCATGGGATTTATTGAGAACCAGGAGCTACTTTAAGTCTACCGGGAGTTAACTTTTGATTAAATCGTATTGTCAAATCAAAATTCGATGTTTTGGTCAAGCTTCCCGATCGTCAACGGTCGCTGGTTTGGACAAAATATCAGCACTCGGTTGTTTATTTTTCAGCATTACTGGGCGCTGGCAGGAGGACCATGGGGTAAAAATCGCCCAGCGCCCGCTTATCTTGAGCCTTGGATAATGCTGCTATCTAACATAATTAGATAGAGATTCATGAAACCTATAATCCTGTGTACGTCCTGAAGTAGTTGATTGCTAATCCTTTGCTATCTTGAGTAGACAGCATGGCCATTATTATTAATGTGAAGTCGACTTGGCAAGATAATATCTCGCCATGACGACATCGACTCTTTGTGAAGTCGACCTGGCCGAAGCTAATATATCTCGCCATGACGACATCAACTTTTTGTGAAGTCGCCTTGGTAAGATATATCTCACCATGTCGACTTATTAAGGTTTTTAAGTCGACATGGTAAACATTATCTGAAATATAAAATACTGATAGTCGACAAAAAGCTCAATTTCAACGATATGCGGGTAATTTCCTGTGTCCTTCTTTAATTTCCAATACAAAATTAATAGATATCAATTGTTGGTGATGTTTACGAAGCAATGTTTGAATGGTGTGAGGAAAATGTTCTGCTTGAGTGATTTATACAGACTTTCTTAAGCGGCAGTTATGAATGTTGGTGTGTGTTTTATCAATTGAAATAAGCTGAAAGTGAAAAACAGGTTTTCACAGATTTTCAATAATGTCATGCCATATCATAATGGATAAAGATATTTTGATGACATTACTAGAGTAAGTAGAAAACATATTCACTACTATATTGCAGGCATTAGACTCGGACTGCAATGTTGTTTTTATATTGTTATTATTTTTTCAAACACGATATAAATCATTCGGGACACCCTGTATGTTGCTATCTTCAGAAGACAGCAATCCATCAACATTGATGTTTTTGTATTGATTTGAATAACGTAATTTGATATTGGTATCACTCACTGTCGTTAATAGCGGCTGCTTTCTCCATGTTTCGTGTTTTATTTTGAATGGGGTGTTTTGATATTTACGGATGTATCTAAGTGCCATCCTACTTGATGACACCGAGATAATAGATCTTGACAAGTAGACATATACTTTCAGTATTTTATCGGCATAGTCAGATAATGTTTACCATGTCGACTTAAAAACCTTAATAAGTCGACATGGTGAGATATATCTTTCCAAGGCGGACTTCACAAAAAGTTGATGTCGTCATGGCGAGATATATTAGCTTCGGCCAGGTCGACTTCACAAAGAGTCGATGTCGTCATGGCGAGATATCGTCAGCCTGCTTTGATAATTGCCTAACTCACTTTTCAGCGAAATTGAGCTGTTTGTATAAATCATGACTTCATTACATTATGCACATACTGTAATAATAATTGTAATGATGATGTAAAATGGGTCATAACAAGCCACACTTCACGTCACCTAAAGGTATATCTCCAACCTTATTATTCTATCCAACAGTTACTGCTCATGTTGGAATTCATCTGCACTATTTAATGGCCAATAATATATTGCATACAAAAACGTGTCACTTCGAGCCTGTGCAGCTGTGTGATGTGAATATGTGACGTATTGCTATTATTCTTATATGCTGGTTCCCTGCATCAATGGGCTCCACACAACTTATCCATAGATGCAGGTACACGCCGATTTCCACTCAAAGCTGATTTGCTGGCATAAAAGTCATGCATATTCATGATTTACGAAAAAAAGATCCACAAATAAATTCGATAAAGCCAGCTTCACGCTTAGAATGATAAAAAAATTGCTGATTGGCACAAACTACACGTGTATCTGAACCAGCATATTTTTCTTACATGCTATGATGCGCAGTATAATTCCCCCGGATAATTTCTGAAAATAACACTCGAATGTTTTGACAGTGGTTTTTTTAATCAACTGTAATCATCGAATTCGAAGCCATAAGTCAGCTCCAAATCGAGATTGATCAAATAAATACAATATGGCTGATATCATAAAAATCAACGTCGGGGGATACATCTATACTACGAGTCGATCAACGCTAACCAACTATCCTGACTCAATGTTAGGCGCCATGTTTAGTGGACGCATGGATACATCCAAAGACAAAGAGGGGAATTACTGGATCGACGCGAATGGTCAAATGTTTCGCTATTTGTTAGATTTTCTCCGCAGACATTCCCTTGTATTGCCAGATGGTTTCAAGGAATATGATTTGCTGGAAGCAGAGGCTGGTTTCTACCAACTTCAAGAATTGATTGGAGCAGTTCAGAGCAAGCGCAAAGAGTGTGCAGAAAGGTCTGCGTCCGACAAGAAACCTGTGCCGGAATATATTGTCATTGATGCAGCATTTGATCCTGACGGCAGACTAAGTTCGATGCAAGTGTTTGGACCTAAAGATAAACTGGAACAATTATACACCATATTCATTCAGAACTCGAATTTTAAAGCCCGGTCTTTCTCACTTGCGAGTTTCAATCACGTGGACAGAAATTGGATAGCGCAAGGTGTCACTTTGTCGAGAGTCATGCACTCAATTCGTAGTATGGGCTTCCGACTCGACGATGTTCCCGAATACAAGAAAAATCCAAACCAAACACATATGTGGTTTATTCGTGACTAATAACAAGCACCAGCCGAATGATCCAGACCCTGTAAAACCAAGGACATTCTTCGGTGTAGGATTTGAACCCACATCCTAGTGGTGCACATACGCTATTGAATTGACAGTTTGTTGCTGTTTGATGATGTTTGGTCACAGCCATAATGTTTGTTCTACATCCCTATATCCAACTTGATCTTACTTCATGTAGGCCTATTACATAATAATGATGCAAACACTTGGCACTCCGGGTCTATAATTGAACCATGGTCAAGAAAAAGAACAGTTGACCTACTGAATCTGCCTATACCATGTATACAGTGTGTCCTTTGCTACGTTAAAACACAAGAATTGGTAGAAAAATAGTATATGCAGTGCCTGGTGAAGTCCAAACCGAGTTATCATGGTTGTATTGAGCTTATTCTATTACAACACAAAGACATTCAAAACTTTTAACAATTTTAGATCAAATATACAGGCTGAATCTAAATCCAATGGGTGCTACTAGAGAATCCTGGAGCGTTTTTCGAAGAAAAATGCAAAACTTGAAGATGGTATAAATGATTACAAGGATTTAATGTATGGTTTGCCCAGCAATCTGTTTTATTTAATAATAATAATAATAATAATAAGCATTTATATAGCGCTCTACAAAGAACACCGCGCTTAAAATTAAGTTAAACGGTCGTTGTCCTTTAATAAGGGAACAAAATTACAACTTTCGTCATAATCAACGAGTAATATCTCAAATAAAATGTACAAGCCTTAGCACTATATATTATTAATGGATCAAAACTGTTATTCATTGATGGAGAAAAGCTGGTTATAGAACGTGTCCCAAAATGATTTGTCCGGAAAAGTTGCATTTATTTGAATAGGAATACCATTTCTAATAAGTCATAAGCGCTTGTGATTATAATACCTGCACACGTCAAGCTTTCTTAATAATTTTAGGTTTTAACTTAAAACAATCGTGGAGGATCTGTGCATGATGCCATCAACGTTTTGCGAAGTCGACTTAGCAAGAACACCATCATTATCAAAGACACTTCTCAACCCAATCATACTATGATATCCATATCGTTTCAAAGATTATGATTTGCTGGAAGCAGAGGCTGGTTTCTACCAACTTCAAGAATTGATTGGAGCAGTTCAGAGCAACCGCATAGAGTGTGCAGAAAAGTCTGCGTCCCGCAAGGAGCCTGTGCCGGACTATATTGTCATTGATTCAGACTTTGATACTGACAGCAGACTAAGTGTGATGCAGGTGCTTGGACCTAAAGATAGACTGGAACAATTACGCACCATATTCACTCACAACTTTAATATTAATTGCTCAGTTGCGAGTTTCAATCACGTGACCGGTAATTTGATATCGCAAGGTGTCACTTTGTCGAGAGTCATGCACTCAATTCGTAGTTTGGGATTCCGACTCGACGATGTTCCCGAATACAAGACAAATCCAAACCAAACACATATGTGGTTTATTCGTGACTAATAACAAGCACCAGTCGAGTGATCCAGACCTTTAAAAGCATTCTTCGGCGTAGGATTTGAACCCACTACATCCTAGTGGTGCATCGCTATTGAATTGACAGTTTGTTGCTGTTTGCTGATGTTTGGTCACAGCCATGTTTGTTCTACATCCCTATATCCAACTTGATCTTACTTCATATATTACATAATTATGAAACATGCAACACTTGGCACGCCGGGTCTATAACTGAACCATGGCCATGAAAAAGAACGGTTGACCTATACTGAATCACAGATCTGCCTATTTATAAAGTGTGACCGCTGCTACGTTAAAACACAAGAATTGGTAGAAAAATAGTATATGCAGTGCCTGGTGTAGTCCAAACCGAGTTATCATGGCTGTATTGAGCTTTTTACTGATTACAACACAATGACATTAAGAAGCTTTTAACAGTTTTAGATCAGATTTACAGGCTGATTCTAAATCCAATGGTGCTACTAGAGAATCCTGGAGCGTTTTTTCGAAGAAAAATGCAAAACTCGAAGATAAATGGGCACAAGGATTTCAAAAATGTATGTTTTGCCCGACATTTGATGTTTCATTTAATACTAAGTTAAAATGTTAACAGTCATTGTCCTTTAATAAGGGAACAAAATTATAACTTTCGTCATATTCAACGAGTATTGTAATATCGCAAATAAAATGTACAAGCCTTAGCCCTACATTATGAATAAAAACTGCTATTCATCGATAAAATAAATAAAGCTATTTCGTTGCACTTTCGACTCACCGCAGCTATTTATACATGTTTCATGTTTACCGTTAGTGAGCTTCCATTTTACTAGCCTTGAAAAGGTGAGTCATTGCCCATTTTTAAATTTCATATCTGACTTTAAAATAAAGATGAACTTGTTCATGTGTTTTTACAAATGAAAAACATGGCATTTATTCCCACGTATACTATATTAGGCAACTCCTAAGAATTACAGGGGTGTTGCTGTGTCTAGTAATTTATGCAAGTTGCTCTGTTTGGTTTTATGTACTAGTAATCGTATCAATATTGATGATAATGGTATCATTCCATCAAACCAAATCGGTTTCAGAAAAAGATCTCGCACAAGTGATCATATTTTTTTAGTTTTAAAATCTCTTATAGATAAATACATCAATCGGTCAATCTTATCTCTACTATATGTTTCATTAATTTTTCTGCAGTGGTTAATACAGTGTGGCGCAATGGTTTGATATTATAAACTTACACAGATTGGTGTCTGTGGTAACATTTTAAACATTATGACAGATATGACAGTATAGTTCTGTATTATTTGCTGTTAAATGTGATGGTAAAGAAACATATTCATTTCAGACTACAGTTGGTGTTAACAGGGCTGTATTTGAAGTCCTTTGTTTTTCAATATCTTTCTGAGTGACCTATACCTGATATATTTGATTTGTCTTGTGATCCATCAGTTAACATTTTAATGTTAAATAATTAAAATTATTTACCTATTTCCTATTTCTTCAGAAAATTCAAAAGAGCTTCAGCAGGCTTTTGATAGACTTCAAAATTATTGTTCGATTTGAAAACTGGTAGTGAACATTGATAAATATAATAACGTGAAGGGAGGTCACACTATAAATAAATACAAATTTAATTATGGTAGTGTTAAGCTTAAAGTGTCCACTGAATATTGCTATTTAGGTATTGTGATGGTTCCGTCCGGTTCTTTTACCAAAGCTATATAGACTTCAAGAAAAGGCCGCTCTGAGGTATATTTTAAAATTAGACACAATTTAAGTATTTCCTCATATAATTGTAGTGTTAAGTTATTTTCGTCTTTAATTCAACCTATACTAAGCTATGGTAGTGAAGTCTGGTCTCCATATTTGTGAAAAACACTTACTAATTTTCTCTCAATTTGTGATAATTACCTAGGGAAACTTTGCATATTAAATAAAGTATGCAATTACTTTTGGGTGGTCATAATAAATGCAACAGATAATGCTGATAGGGGTGTATTAGGGAGATTCCCCATTCGTATTTATAATGCTCAGTTTAGCAATATTAAGCATTGGTCATTGTATTTTGTTGGTGGTCTTTAAATGATAAAGTTAGATAATTGTCAGATAATTGTTCTTACCATGTCGACTTAAAGTCGACATGGTGAGATATATCTTGCCAAGTCGACTTCACAAAAGTTGATGTCGTCATGGCGAGAAAGGTAAACTTGCCAAGTCGACTTCACAAAAAAAAAAGATGTCGTCATGTTGAGATATATTATTAGCTTGCCAGGTCGACTTAACAAAGAGTCGATGTCATCATGGCGAGAAATATTATCTTGCCAAGTCGACTTCTAACTGTACAAAAGCAACTAAGAGCCATCCAACTTGAACAATGTTTGTGGGCTATATATTGTGCTTAATCTATATTCTTTAATTATACATTAACAAAAGGAGCCATCCATGCAGGTGACCCTATTTATATCACCGAATATTTTGAGCTAAAACCTTTTATTTATTTTGTAATTGTATAATACGGTATACTTTTTGTAAAGTCGACTTAGCGAGGTAATATATCTTACCATGAAAACATCGACTTTTTGTAAAGTCGACTTTGCAACTTACTCTCTCTCGCCCCATGACGACATCGACTTCACAAACAGTAATAATAATAATAATTCTTCGACTTAATTCGACGTGGTAAGAATAATAATCTGACCATGTCGACATAATACCGATATTATGTCTACTTGTCAATATGTATTATCTCACTATATCGTTAAATATGATGGCGCTTAGATGCATCAGTATGGCGCAAATAAGTCAGGGCCACATAAATCCCTGATTGTTCATCGATGATTTTTCCTCTGCACAACACTGCATATTTCATAAACGAGGGACTTCCCAATTATCACGCAATGGCATTGGCCACTAATAATTGCATACAAAAACGTTTCACTTCGAGGGCTCACTGTGCTGTGAATATCTGCGACGCACTATTCTTCTTACATACAGGTTTATGCAGTACATGATGCGCAGCATAATTTCCCCGGATAATTTCTAAAAATAACGCTCGAGTGTTTTGACAGTGGTTTTTTTAAATCAACTTATCTAAATCAACTTCAACTTATCATCTTATTCGAAGCCATAAGTCAGCTCCAAATCAAGATTGATCAAAATAAATCGTGACAATATGGTTGATATCATAAAAATCAACGTCAGGGGTTAACATCTATACTACGAGTCGATCAACGTTAACTAACTATACTGACTCAATGTTAGGCGCCATGTTTAGTGGACGCGTGGAAACAACCAAAGATAAAGAGGGGAATTGCTGGATCGACGCGAATGGTCAAATGTTTCGCTATGTATTAGATTTTCTACGCAGACATTCTCTTGTACTGCCAGATGGTTTCAAGGAATATGATTTGCTGGAAGCAGAGGCTGGTTTCTACCAACTTCAAGAATTGATTGGAGCAGTTCAGAGCAAACGCAAAGAGTGTGCAGAAAAGTCTGCGTCCGGCAAGAAACCTCTGCCGGAATATATTGTCATTGATTCATTCTTTGATACTGACGGCACACTAAGTTCGATGAAAGTTGGACCTAAAGATAAACTGGAACAATTATACACCATATTCATTAAGAACTGGGAATTTAATTCCTGGTCCTGCTTCTCAAGTACGTCTTTCAATAACGTGGACAGTAATTGGATAAAGAATGGGGTCACTTTGTCGAGAGTCATGCACTCAATTCGTAGTATGGGCTTCCGACTCGATGATGTTCCCGAATACAAGATAAATCTAAACCAAACACATATGTGGTTTATTCGTGACTAATAACAAGCACCAGCCGAATGATCCAGACCCTGTAAAACCCGAGGACATTCTTCGGCGTAGGATTTGAACCCACTACATCCTAGTGGTGCACATACGCTATTGAATTGACAGTTTGTTGCTGTTTGCTGATGTTTGGTCACAGCCATATGTTTGTTCTACATCCCTATATCTAACTTGATCTTACTTCATGTAGGCCTATTACATAATAATGATGCAAACACTTGGCACTCCGGGTCTATAATTGAACCATGGCCAAGAAAAAGAATTGCTGACCTACTGAATCTGCCTAATTATACAGTGTGTCCTTTGCTACATTAAAACACAAGAATTGGTAGAAAATAGTATCTGCAGTGCCTGGTGAAGTCTAAACCGAGTTATCATGGTTGTAGTGAGCTTATTCTATTACAACACAAAGACATTCAAAAACTTTTAACAGTTTTAGATCAGATTTACAGGCTGAATCTAAATCCAATGGGTGCCACAAGAGAATCCCGGAGCGTTTTCGAAGAAAAATGTAAAACTTGAAGATGGTATAAATTATTACAAGGATTTAATTTATGGTTTGCCCAACATTCTATGTTTTATTTAATAATAATAATAAGCATTTATATAACGCTCTACAAAAAACACAGCGCTTAAAATTAAGTTAAAATGTTAAACGGTCGTTGTCCTTTAATAAGGGAACAAAATTATAACTTTCGTCATAATCAACGAGTAATATCTCAAATAAAATGTACAAGCCTTAGCCCTACATGTTATTAATGGAACAAAACTGTTATTCATTGATGGATAAAAGCTGGTTATAGAACGTGTCCCAAAATGATTTGTCCGGAAAAGTTGCATTTATTTGAATAGGAATACCATTTCTAATAAGTCATAAGCGCTTGTGATTATAATACCTGCACACATCAAGCTATCTTAATAATTTTAGGTTTTAACTTAAAACAATCGTGGAGGATCTGTGCATGATGCTATCAACGTTTTGCGAAGTTGACTTAGCAAGATCACCATCATTATCAAAGACACTTCTCAACCCAATCATACTATGATATCCAATTTGATATCGTCATGACTGTTATAATGCTGCTATCTAACGTAATTATATAGAGATTCATGAAACCCATAGTCCCGTTACGTCCTGAAGTAGTTGATTAAACAATCCTCAGTATCCTCAGTAGAAAGCATGTTCATTTTATCAACGTGTTTAAAACGGCATCTTTATCATGTATGTTTATGACTATAATTAGATCTGCCGCTATCGTCAGAAGACAGCGAACTATAATCAATGTTTTTCAATAGATTTGAAATAAAGTAATTTGACATTGGTATAACTGTCATTACCGTGGCACTGGCTGCTATTGCTATCTTGAGTAGACAGCTATCCCTCAGTCAAGTCCATGTCTTTGTGTTTAATGGTAATATGTGATATTTGTTATAATACGTTGTTATAATGTGTTGCTATCTTCATAACAAGCAATCCATCAGTATCTATGTTTTTGGTTTGATTTGAAATAATTAATTTGATATTGGTATGACTGTTGTTATACAAGGTGTCCCAGAATGATTTATTTCGGGAACGGTGCATTTACTTAGCTATGAATACCATTTTTATTGGTCAAAGTGCTTACAATTCTAACATGTACGTATATTTAGCTTTCTTCTAAATTTTGAATATCAAAAATCGGACGTTTCGAGAGGTTTTTCGCTGTTTTTGGAACCAATTATTAACCAATTTCACTGGAATATACTTTATCACACTTCCCGTGATTTCCTCCATATTTCATGCAAATTAGGCGCTACTTTGATCAAAAGTGATGGACTACTAGGAATAACAAACACCCCAACAAACAAACACACACCGTTTCCAGATTTATTAACAAACACACCAACAAACAACCTCGATATAATGGCAGCGGACAAGGTGAAAGGAAATAATTGATTGCCGATACTTTGGAACCCGGTAGTATATCTTAACGGAATAAATCGTATTGAAAACTGGAAACCATCGCAAACCATAGCTCATTCTTACCATGCTTACGCTGCCCTTAGCTGGATTCCAAACAAACACCCACCGTTTCCAGATTTATAGTAAGATTATCTTTAATATTGAAGTAAATTTTGTATAAAAAAACACTTATACATCTCTTAGTACCTCCTTTATTCTTCACGATATATATATGCACTAGTGGAAATACCCACATGACGGGGTTGACGATCATGTGTGTCGCAGCTCTATTAATAATATTGTGTGTACTGATCATAATAGTAGTATTCCTTTATTCCGTAATAATAAGAGGGATTAACATCATGTCTCGGCCAGTTCACCCCTCGCTAACCTAGTGGTTGAGTTATGTGTCTTACAATGCAGAGGTCAATGGATCGATTCCTACTATATATAGGACCACTTTTTCAACTGATTTATTTCTTTTTGTAAAAGTTAGGGTTAGAAATATTCTAAGTCCACACACAAAGTGTGTAGTTCCTACCTAGTCAACTCCGGGTGAAAAGTCATGTGGGTATTTCCATCGCTGCATATCTGCATATTCTTTAATTATACATTAATAAAATGGAGTCACCCATGCAGGTAACCCTATTTATATCACAGAATATTTTGAGCGAAAACCTTTTATTTTGTTATTGTATAATCTACTTTTTGGAAAGTCGACTTCGCAAGATAATACATTATATCTCACCATTATGACGACATTTCCTTTCTGTGACGTCGAATTAGCGAGGTAATATATCTTACCATGACGACATCGACTTTTTGTAAAGTCGACTTGGCAAGATACCCTATCTCGCAATGACAACATTAACTGTTTGTGAAGTCCCCTTAATAATGTTGAATCAATAAGATTTTTAAGTCGACATGGTAAGAATAACTATCTGACCATGTCAACATAATACTGATATTATGTATTATGTCTACTTGACAAGATATATTATCTCACTATGTCGTAACGTAGGATGGGACTTAGATGCTTCAATAGTATGAATACATGCTTACAGCATGATATCCCCCCCTCCCCCTTGTCAAAAAGAAGCAAGTAGGTCTACGGACGCATGAGCGCGAATAAGTCAGAGCCACATAAATCCAAGATTGTTCACTTCCTCTGTATAATTATTTCGTGAACGAGGGACTTTCCAATAATCATGCAATGGCCAATAATATACAGTAAACACATTAAGTAACTGATCAGGTACTAAATGTGCTGATAACTTTAAAAGTATGACTCCTACATAAACATATTGAATTATGAAGTTGTTGAGAAATTTCTCCTCTTTAATTTGATATATTGCACGCTGATTGATTTTATCTTTGTGCGGCGCATTGTGTTTCCTTGCGGTTTGAAATGCGTCTTTTAAATGCCTGTTTATTATTATTATTATATTATTATGTCTACTTGTCAATATGTATTATCTCACTATATCGTTAAGTATGATGGCGTTTAGATGCATCAGTATGGCGCGAATAAGTCAGGGCCACATAAATCCCTGATTGTTCATCGATGATTTTTTCTCTGCACAGCACTGCATATTTCATGAACGAGGGACTTCCCAATTATCGCGCAATGGCCACTAATAATTGCGTACAAAAACGTTTCCCTTCGAGGGCTCACTGTGCTGTGAATCTGCGACGCACTATTCTTCTTACATACAGGTTTATGCAGTACATGATGCGCAGTATAATTTCCCCGGATAATTTCTGAAAATAACGAGTGTTTTGACAGTGGTTATTTTTAAAAATCAACTTATCATCTTATTCGAAGCCATAAGTCAGCTCCAAATCGAGATTGATCAGGTAAACCGTGACAATATGGCTGATATCATAAAAATCAACGTCGGGGGATACATCTATACTACGAGTCGATCAACGTTAACTAACTATACTGACTCAATGTTAGGCGCCATGTTTAGTGGACGCATGGAAACAACCAAAGATAAAGAGGGGAATTACTGGATCGACGCGAATGGTCAAATGTTTCGCCATGTGTTAGATTTTCTACGCAGACATTCTCTTGTACTGCCAGATGGTTTCAAAGATTATGATTTGCTGGAAGCAGAGGCTGGTTTCTACCAACTTCAAGAATTGATTGGAGCAGTTCAGAGCAAACGCAATGACTGTGCAGAAAAGTCTGCGTCCGGCACTGAGAAACCTGCGCCGGAATACATTGTCATTGAATCAGAATTTGACGCTGATGACACAGTTATTTCGATGAAAGTGTTTGGACCTAAGGATAAACTGGAACAATTAGAAATCGTATATAAGAGCCATGTTCGCTATTTCTCTGTGTCGCATTTCAATAACTTGAACCAATCGTGGATAAAAGAGGGCATCACCTTGTCAAGAGTTATGCATTCATTTCTTAATCTGGGCTTTCGGATCCACGATGGCATGCCTGAATATAAGAAGAGTAAAAACCAAACTCATACGTGGTTTATTCGTGACTAATTATGTGTCACAACGTCAAATGCTTTAAAAGCGAACAAAACCGGCGAAATCTTAGATTTGTTGAAGGTTGCACATAATGAAAACTCCTAGAATGAGATTTAACATGCGAGGCACTGTGGCTTGAGTTGTAACAACGACAATTTGACTGGTTAGCAATATTCCAGTATGCCAAGGTATAACAATACATTTGATTTGAGTTGATGTTACTCTATTTGCAAGCCTACAAGAACTAATATTGCTTACAATCTTATTCATTCATTATAATACTGTAATATATTCAGATATCATTCATTGATTTTCATTTTCAGTATTCAAATCATGCTCCAATACATCTAACCATACAATACGGGGAAAAAACAAAAGCCATATGTAAATTTTCCTTGTCCGTTGTCCAAAATCTCTCTCTGGCTTTGACCGTATCATGACAAAAGTGAAACAGATAGCAATTGTCATTTATTACAAATGTGTAGCTATATTATTCGGAGCTATAATTATGACAAATGTCATGAGCTTGGCATTCATATTAGCGATGTAATGAGGAGGAGTTAGAACTAATTGAACATTGAATGATCCTCGTATATAGGGTGAGTCCAAAAAAAGAATTATTTTACTTTGAGTACACTGTTTTTGACTAACCCTGTACACATAGAGCGTGTCATTTTATTTGGGGCATCAGGGGGCGGCAAGATTTCTGGCAGGGGGGTTTTCCCTGCCCCTCTAGTGACACCCCTGTTGATGTGTGATGTCCATGTATATAGCTCTACTCTTTGTTCCACATACCTATTATCTTCATCTTAGCCTATACATGGTTTCCCAAAGTTCCCTTTTAAAGCTTTAGATCTCCAGTAAATGATTCACAGTATAACACTTAAACATATTTGGATAGCGAAGACTTGCATAATTATTTTGGTACCAAACTTACAATAACAGCTGTTTGTGTTGCCAAAGTAGGCCTATAAGAATTCAATGCTTATACGTTTTCTTACGTATAAAAGTGTTAAGTGCATTTTTATATAATAACCGTGTCTATAATTATGATAATGAAGACGTGAGCGAGAGAAAGAAAGAGGTAGTGAAGCGAAAAACAACAGTTTTCCAAGGTGATTCTTTTTTATTTCGGATTGAAATCAACCTTATTCTAAACATTAAAATGTTCATAACAAACTGTAATATGTGAAAGCCTTTTTGCAAAACTTCATATGAATGGAATGTGAGGAACATTCAGCGCTATGAGTTATGTCTATGGGACAGAATCTCTCAGCTTGTGTTTTACATAAAGGGGCATCCGAAAGGTGGTCAAGACTGGTCATAAAAATGAATCTACAAGTTTCCTCTATACAAAATATTTTCAGTTTGATACTGCGACGTATTTTAGACCTTTCAAAGGTATCGAAACTTTTAGGACACCCTGTACAATATGCAACATTGACACGCCGGGTCTATAATATGGTTGAACTGTAAAAAAAGACTAGTGACCTGCAGAACCACAGATGTGCCTATATGACATTTATTTGTTAACACGAGAATGTGGATGACAGTCTCTGCAACAGAGTTGCCTGATGAACTAGTTCAAACTATGCTCACAAATAGGTACAGTCTCTGCAACAGAGTTGCCTGATGAACTAGTCCAAACTATGCTCATAATAGGTATATCATAGTAATAATAAACCTGTTGGTTACAACAATTAATACAAAGTTATTTAGCAGTTTCAGATCAGAGTTACCTGCTGATTCTAAGTCAGACAAGCGAGTGCCACTCGAGAAGCCTGGATCAAAAATCGAAGATAGATGCTTCAACTTAGTTGCAAAGCATAACAACCTGATATAAAAGTGTATGAGCACAAAGATTTCAAAACGTATACCGTAGTTTGCCCGATATTTGATGTTTTGTTAAAATGTAAGTTAAGGGGTGTTCCAGAATTTTTTCGCCGATTAAATGTCACGCCATACCAAAAAACTAATAAAAATATCTTGATGACATTAACAGAATAAGTGGGTAACACGTTCTTCATTACAAGTATTATATAGATTTAGAACTGTGTGAATTGTGATATTACCATCAGTGCGTATTATAATATCACCAGTGTGAATTATGATATCACTAGCGTGAATCAGGATATCTCCCGTGTGAATTATGGTATCACCAGTGTGAATTATGATATCACCAGTGTGAATTATGATATCATCTGTGGGAATTATGATATCATCTGTGGGAATTATGATATCACCAGTGTGAATTATGACCAATGAGAATCATGATATCTCCCGTGTGAATTATGGTATCACCAGTGTGAATTATGATATCGCCGGTGTGAATTATGATATCACCAGTGTGAATTATGATAGACGTGTTTTTGCCGCCGGAGAATTTTGCCGTGATTTTTGCTGTTTTTGAAGAGGATCGTTAAGGTTTGAAAGATTATTAGTTAAGTTGTATCTTTGATTCCATATCCGTGCATTGTTCCATCATGATTTTAACTACCAGTCCTCCACACAAGTCAAGTAATGAGAGGAAAAACTCGGTTGGTAGGTCAACAAATAAAATCCAAGATGGCCGACAGCGGGACTCGAGCCCGAGTGTAAACAATGCCGGTACTGACGAATTACAAGTCCATCAAACCAATGCAGAAGCATCTTCTAGTCATCAATCTTCGGATATTTGCTTACTGAAATCATGCAATAAACCTATAGGCCTAGAAGAAAACGAGAAGGCTATCATGTGTGGTAAATGCGAAAGACTGATATACTTAACATGCTCAGGTTTCCTACAATCGGAATACAAAATGATGTGCAAGAAAGCAAAAAAGTACGAGCAACTCATGTGGTTTTGCGAAGGATGTAAACAAGCTGTACTAAGTCTTGTTAAATTGGATGTAAACACTACCCAATTGATTGTAATTCTCCTCAAAATCAAGCAATGACCAAGCAGATGCAAGCACTGACAGAAGGATTCAAAAGAATGGAAGAAGCCCTGATCAATCGTGAATCAAGCGTTTAGAAAATCATTGAAGAAAAGGTGAAAGATTATCTATTCTAGGTGAACAAAAAGAAAAGGAAGACCGTCAATGCAATCTCATATTCCATAACATCCCTGAATCAGAGAGTGACAATCAATGATATTAGAAAAGAGGAAGACCAGAACCAAGTGAAGAAAATTCTTCAGCACTTAGATGTTCAAATTAGCAACTCACACGTTGAGCAAGCTTTCAGGCTAGGAAAAAAACGGAAGACAGAGAAAGGCCAAGGCTTTTAAAGATTAAGCTTAGTAGATAGAGTGGATACAAAAAAAAGGCCCTTAGCAGAGCAAAGAAGCTGAAAGAAAGTGCAAATGAAAACTACAAGAAAGTATTCATCTCACCAGACTTAACCTACTAAGAGCGTGAGGGGAACAGAAAACTAAGTAAAGAACTCAAAAATATAATCATCAGAAATGGAAAGATCGTCAAGGTTGGTCAAACTTTTCGGAACCAACGCAACGCTGCAGACGATTAATACTAATCATCAGAACAACAATTTGTCCGCAAGACTGCACCTAACACTCTCGCACCACTATCTACGCAAGGAAAGCCTAGAAACCAACCTCTGCACAACACACCTGGAAACTCTACGCCAGCCACGCCTAGAGACCGCACCCGCATTGACATTGTAGCTGCTACACAAGAAGAGTCTAGCAGAAGCCGTCAATCAGCGCAACATTTCTCTACGCAAGATGAGCCTAGAGTTCCAGCACGCACCAATGCACCAAACCCTGCGCAAGGAATGCCGACAGGGAACACCACTACTGATGGAAAGTCCACTACACAAAAAAAGAGTCTAGTCGGAACCATCGAGCACCATCAATTTCTAGCACCACCAATGGTATAAAGTGTTTTTACACAAACGCTTAAAGTATTATGAACAAAAGACAAGAATTTATAACAAATATAGAGCTCCTTGAACCACAGGTGATTGGAGTAACTGAATCGTGGACAAACAGCAGTGTTCTGGAAGGCGAAGTTGCACTCAGCAATTACAATATGTTCAGGGTATAGACAGAAAAAATGATGTTTCAGGAGGTGGAGTGCTCCTTTACATCCACAATTCACTCAACGCAGTCCAATGTAACGAGATAGACTGCATTGAAAGCTGCAGACACCATGTGGTGTCAAGTAAAACTCAACGATAAGGACAGAGTATTAACCCTAACCGCCTAAGTCACATTTTGAAGAATTTCTTTTTCAACGACAAAAACGCGGACAAAAAAGAGTGGCGCCGCCACAACCTCTCGGTTGTCAGACGAACGCTCTACCAGTGCGCCACGGGGCCAATCATACTGCCCGACTATGTAGCCCGGGGCCATTATTTCATCGAAAAAGTGCCACGCCAGCTGGCCCAGACAGACTTTACCGTGCACATTTACGGCATTGAGGATGGTTAGGGTTAATAAAATCATACATGGAAAATGTTGAAGAAGAAAAAAAAGAATTCCGTTAACCCTAACCTCCTAAGTCACAATTTGAAGATTTTCTTTTAACGACGGGGCTCGAACCCACAACCTCTCGGTTGTCAGACGAACGCTCTACCAGTGCGCCACGGGGGCCAACTATTATACTCGGCCAGTGTATTGGCCCGACTATGTAGCCTGGGGTCATTATTTCATCGAAAAAGTGCCACGCCAGCTGGCACAGACAGACTTGACCGTGCACATTTGCGGCATTGAGGATGGTTAGGGTTAATCGGATTATGTTACCGTAGCACCAGCAGCAGTTCATCAAATAACCATAAGATATTTGACCAAATCAGAGCATGCATAGCAGTCAGAGGTATCACGCACCTGCTCATCATGGGAGATTTTAACTTCCCAGAAATAAATTGGAACGAATACAATGTCGACGCTGGTCCATTTTCTGACCAACAAGTATTCTTTGACATGACTCAGGATCTCTTCCTCGTTCAACATGTAGAAAAACCTACAAGACACAGAATTGGACAAAAGTCTTCAACTCTTGATCTGATATTCACAAATGACGATATGTTCATCGACCAGATTAACCACTCATCTCCTTTGGGAAAGAGCGACCATAATGTACTTCACTTCACCCTGATCTACAATCTAGAATTACCTGAAAAAATGAATGTTCAACCAAAAACTACAACAAGGGAGATTATGAAGGCCTCAAGCCAGCCTTTAAGTCCGTGAATTGGAAGGAGACTCTACACGAGGACTTAGATTCCAACCAAAAGTGGATACAGTTCACAAATCATTACCACGAATGCACCGACAAATACATACCAAACAGCTAGAGAAAAGGGACCGAGGAAGAAACCACCATGGATGAAATCCAAAGTCCGAAAATCAGTAAAGAGAAAGTTCGACCTGTATAAGAAATACAGAAACACCAAACGATACAAAGACTATGTTGACTACAAAGAGCAAATAAACAAAACCAAGCAAACAGTGAGGAAAGCCAAATCAGACTTTGAAAAGAAGCTTATGAAGGACTTCAAAACCAACCCTAAACCACTATACAAGTACATGAGAGACAAGCAAAAGGTGAAATCTGAAATCTCCCAACTTGAAAACGAGGATGGAAACCTGACAGACACAGATAAAGAAGCCGCAGACATCCTCAGCCATTTCTTCAAGTCTGTATTCACAAATGAAGAAGCTTGAAACAATGACCAAAGGAGACCAACGTATTGAAGAAACAAATTTTACAACAGAAGATGTAGCCAAGAAGCTACGGGAACTCAAACCCGATAAATCACCAGGCATGGCGGTGTTCATCCAAATGTCCTTAGAGAGTGTGCAGAAGAGCTTTCAGAACCACTCCACCTCATCTTAAAAACATCGCTGAAACAAGGAAAGCTACCTGAAGACTGGAAGAAAGCAAGAGTGACGCCCGTATTCAAAAAAAGTTCAAGAATGAAGGCTGAGAACTACAGGCCGGTCAGTCTCACCTCGGTACCATGTAAAGTGCTGGATTCACTTGTAAAGGATGAAATGATCAACTTCCTTGAGAAACACGATTTACTATCAACTAAGCAGCATGGTTTCATGAAAGGTAGATCTTGCCTCACAAATCTTCTCACCAGTTTAGAGAGAATAACAGCCGGACTAGATGCAGGAAGCGGGATTGATATCATCTACTTGGACTTTGCGAAAGCATTCGACACAGTACCTCATAGAAGACTTATAAATAAACTACAAGCTTATGGCATAGGAGGAAATCTACTTCACTGGATAGAAGAGTTCCTTACCAACAGGAAACAGAAAGTGAGTGTCAGGGGCACAGACTCAGAATGGGCAGACGTTCTCAGCGGCGTTCCTCAAGGCTCTGTTCTAGGACCACTGTTATTTGTTCTCTTCATTAATGACCTGCCAGACAACATAAGCTCGGACATATTAATGTTTGCAGACGACACCAAGTTATACCGCAATATCAATGACAACGAAGACAGACTCAAACTACAAGAAGATCTTGATCTCCTCCAGTCCTGGTCAGACAAATGGTTGTTACGGTTCAACGCCAAAAAGTGTAAAAAATGCATCTGGGCCACAATAACACCGGAGCCAGCTACCAACTAAACAACACACAGCTAGACGAAACAATGGAAGAAAAGGACTTAGGAGCAATGTTTACCCAGGATTGTAAACCCAGCAAGCAGTGTGCGAAAGCAGCGGTTAGAGCCATGAACTGCCTACGTGTAGTGAAAAGGACGGTCACATATTTCGACAACAACAGCTTCAAAATGCTCTACAAATCATACGTCCGACCGCGCCTAGAATATTGCGTCCAAGCCTGGTGCCCATAAGGCTTAGAAAGGACATCAACGCCATGGAAAGAATACGAAGGAGAGCAACTAAGATGGTACCCCAACTGAGACACCTAACATATGAAAACAGAATGAAAAGCCTAGGCATCATATCTCTTGAGAAGCGCAGAATCAGAGGGGACCTCATCGAAACATTCAAGATTTTGAAAGAGCTCGACAAAGTAGACCCATCAATCAGACTTCTTCACTTTGGCCCAAGCAACCCACGCTACAAGAGGACATCAAATTAAAGTCTACAAGCCAGCACTTGTCAAAAACCTCAACTGCAGGAAATACTTCTTCACGATGAGAGTAATCAACCAATGGAACGAGCTACCTACAGATGTGGTCAACGTCAAGACAGTGAATGCATTTAAAAATAGACTTGACAAACACTGGAACAAAACAGGATATGGAATCGTAAAGGCTAACAGCCTAAACTAATTTTTCTATCAAACCTTAAAGGGGCATTGAGAGATGTATCGATATACTAAATGAGCAAATAACTAAAGATAATCATCAACATAGCCCAAATCCAAAATATCATACAATTCCGACATCGCCTTCATGCCAAACTAAGCCGATAACGGCACTTCCGGGTTGAGATTTGCCGCGAAAGTCCGTGAGTAAAACTTAGCATAACTTCCAAATTCAGCACCTTAGTTTCGATATCATATCGAAACTAAGCAAATCATGAAATTTTGTATGATAAACGGCGAATGTTGGTAAACTATTTCAGATGGTAGTTGCCTAAGTATTACTTTAATGCAAAAAAAACAACTGCTTTCCAGGATAATTGAGGGCGCACTCCCACACGTATCTCTCAATGCCCCTTTAAGTGTAAGTGTAAGATATCACCAGCGCGAATTATGACATCACCTGTGTGAATTATGATATCACTAGTGAGAATTATGATATCACCAGTGAGAATTATGATATCCCCAGCGTGAATTATGATATCACTAGTGAGAATTATGATATCACCAGCGTGAATTATTTTATCACCAGTGGGAATTATGATGCTTCAGTAGTATGAACACATGCTTACAGCATGATACCCCACCCGCCCACCCCGGGTCAAAAAGAAGTCTAAGGAGATCTACGCATGGGCGCCAATAAGTCAGGGCCACACAAATCCTGATTGTTCACCGATGACTTTTCCTTGGCACAACACTAAATATTTGATGTACGAGGGATTTCCCAATAATCACTAAATGGCCAATGATATAGTGCACACCCGGAGTGCATGCAAAAACTGCAAAGTGTTTCACTTCGAGGACTGTGCTGTGAACTGTGACGCACTGCTATTCTTCTTACAGGCTTACGCAGTACATGGTACCTGGATAATATTTGAAAATAATGCTTGAGTATTTTGACCAGGTTTTTTTTTAAACCAACTTATCGGAGCCATAATTCGGCACCAAATAAAGATTATACAATAAATCGTTAGGCCAAACAAAATAAAAGGTTCGTCTCAAAGCTTGCGCGCGCATTGGTTTTGAAATGCCAAAATACCGCGTCTGAAATGCAGAAAATTGTCAAATCAATTTTTTTTTTCCCTACAAATTTTTATTTCGAGTTTTTATTAAAAATATCGGCAGATTTTCCTTTTCTCAAACTTTTACATGACTCAGTTCTTCAAAAAACGCTGCACAATTGTTCTTATACACAACTACATCACAATATTCATTTCAAATAGAAAAAACAAATATCAGAAAGTGTCAACGGTTGCAAATAGTAAGAGTAAAAATTGCCACACAAATAAAAAAATGTAAAAAAAAATAAAAAATGGAAGACAAAAAACAGCGCGCGTCGCCCGATTTTGAAGCCTTCGCAAGCTTTGAGACAAACTTTTTGTTTTGTTTGGCCTTACATATGGCTGATATCATAAAAATCAACGTCGGGGGTTACATCTATACTACGAGTCGATCAACGTTAACCAACTATCCTGACTCAATGTTAGGCGCCATGTTTAGTGGACGCATGGAAACAACCAAAGATAAAGAAGGGAATTACTGGATCGACGCGAATGGTGAAATGTTTCGCTATGTGTTAGATTTTCTACGCAGACACTCTCTTGTACTGCCTGATGGTTTCAAGGAATACGATTTGCTAGAAGCAGAGGCTGGTTTCTACCAACTTCAAGAATTAATTGGAGCAGTTCAGACCAAACGCATAGAGTGTGCAGAGAGGTCTGCGTGCGGCAAGAAACCTGTGCCGGAATACATTGTCATTGAATCAAAATTTGACGCTGATGACACACTTATTTCGATGAAAGTGTTTGGACCTATGGATATACTGGAACAATCAAAACTCATATTCACGCAGAGCTTTGTTTGCAATTTCGCTGTTGTTCATTTCAATGACTTGAGCCAATTCTGGATAAATAATGGCATCACCTTGTCGAGAGTTATGCAGTCAATTCTTCATCAGGGCTTCCGGATCCACGGGAGCATGCCTGAATATAAGAAAAATAAAAACCAAACACATACGTGGTTTATTCGTGACTAAATTTGCATCACAACGTCAAATGCTATAAAAGCGACCAAAACGGACAAAATCTTAGATTTGTTGGTTAAAAGCTGGGACTTTTAGTCCCAGGGTAATAACTAATAACTAATAACTCAAAACATATATAATGAACAGGTAAACAAAACATATATAATGAACAGGTAAACATCTGCATAGGGCATAATACCACAGCTTCCTGGACTATACCACAAGTCATAACCACACAGCTTCCTGGACTATACCACAAGTCATAACCACACAGCTTCCTGGACTATACCACAATTCATAACCACACAGCTTCCTGGACTATACCACAAGTCATAACCACACAGCTTCCTGGACTATACCACAAGTCATAACCACACAGCTTCCTGGACTATACCACAAGTCATAACCACTGCTTCCTCGAATATACCACAAGTCATTACCACACAGCTTCATGGACTATACCACAAGTCATAACCACTGCTTCCTCGAATATACCACAAGTCATTACCACACAGCTTCCAGGACTATACCACAAGTCATAACCACAGCTTCCTGGACTATACCACAAGTCATAACCACACAGCTTCCTGGACTATACCACAAGTTATAACCACACAGCTTCCTGGACTATACCACAAGTCATAACCACACAGCTTCCTGGACTATACCACAAGTTATAACCACACAGCTTCCTGGACTATACCACAAGTCATAACCACACAGCTTCCTGGACTATACCACAAGTCATAACCACACAGCTTCCTGGACTATACCACAAGTCATAACCACTGCTTCCTCGAATATACCACAAGTCATTACCACACAGCTTCATGGACTATACCACAAGTCATAACCACTGCTTCCTCGAATATACCACAAGTCATTACCACACAGCTTCCAGGACTATACCACAAGTCATAACCACAGCTTCCTGGACTATACCACAAGTCATAACCACACAGCTTCCTGGACTATACCACAAGTCATAACCACACAGCTTCCTGGACTATACCACAAGTCATAACCACACAGCTTCCTGGACTATACCACAAGTCATAACCACTGCTTCCTCGAATATACCACAAGTCATTACCACACAGCTTCATGGACTATACCACAAGTCATAACCACTGCTTCCTCGAATATACCACAAGTCATTACCACACAGCTTCCAGGACTATACCACAAGTCATAACCACAGCTTCCTGGAATATACCACAAGTCATAACCACACAGCTTCCAGGACTATACCACAAGTCATAACCACAGCTTCCTGGACTATACCACAAGTCATAACCACACAGCTTCCTGGACTATACCACAAGTTATAACCACAGCTTCCAGGACTATACCACAAGTCATAACCACAGCTTCCTGGAATATACCACAAGTCAAAACCCGCAGCTTCCTGGACTATACCACAATGAAGATGAAGAATTGACGCAAAATCAGTACCCGTGAACAGAGTGAAATAGGACAGACTTTTTTCAAACAGCTGTTATTTTGCAACCGTAAGGTTATTTGTAACGATATTTTCAGCGTAGATGGTCAAGATCATATAGGTGATGAATATTGAAAAAGATTGTTTTTAAATCTACAGAATTTTAAACTAAATGGCTTCAAAAAACTGTCAACGTTTTATTGAACCACCCTGTATAGACTCTGGCACTACAATCACCTTTCTAAACTTTTTTTCTAAACACTATTTGCAAACCTACAAGAACTAATATTGCTTACAATCTTATTCATACATGTGCATTATAATACTGTAATATATTCAGATATCATTAATTGATTTCCATTTTCAGTATTCAAATCATGCTCTTATATCTAACCATACAATACGGAAACAAACAAAAATCAAAAAGCATGTGTATATTTTTAAGGTATAATTTTCCTTGTCTGTTGTTCAAAATCTCTCTCTGGCTTTGACCGCATCATAACAAAAGTGAAACAGATATCAATCGTCATTTACTACAAATGTGTAGCTATATTATTCGGAGCTATAGTTATGACAAATGTCATGAGCTTGACATTCATATCATAATTAGCGATGTTATGAGGGAGGAGGTAGAACTAATTGAAAATTGAATGATCCTCGTATATAGGCTGAGTCCAAAAAAAGAATTATTTTACTATGAGTACACTATTTTGACTTACCCTGTACACATAGAGCTTGTCATTTTATTTGGGGCATCAGGGGGGGGGGGGGGCAAGCTTGCTGGCAGGGGGTTTTCCTGCCCCTCTATACTCTGTTTGGCCATCTCGAGACAGTGACGTAACCGCGTATTCTAATAATTGCATCACATAACGCGCGCGCATACTCGCGGCGCTGGCGTACAAACACGAGCGTTGAAAGGCGGAAGATACACACGCGTGCGTAAAAGCTGCGCCTGTTCAGTTACGTCACTGTCTCGAGATGGCCAAAGTAACGCCCCTGCTGATGTGTGATGTCCATGTATAGCTCTGCTCTTTGTTCCACATTGATACATATATATCTTCATCTTAGCCTATACATGGTGTCCCAAAGTTCCCTTTTAAAGCTTTAGATCTCCAGTAATATAATTCGCAGTATAACACTTAAAACATATTTGGATAGCGAAGACTTGCATAATTATTATGGTACCAAACTTACAATAACAGCTGTTTGTGTTGCCAACGTAGGCCTATAAGAATTCAATGCTTATACGTTTTCATTCAATGCTTAAATACGTTTTCTTACGTATAAAAGTGTTTTAGTGTAAAACTGCATTTTCATATAATAACCGTGTAGTATGATAATGAGGACGTGAGCGAGAGAGGGAAAGAGGTAGTGAAACGAAAAACAACAGTTTTCCACGGTGATTCTTTTGAATTTCGGATTGAAATCAACCTTATTATGAACATTGTAAATAAAATTGATTATGTGAAAGCCTTTTTTCAAAACTTCATATGAATGGAATGTGAGGAACATTCAGCGCTGTGAGTAATTCTACAATTTTCCTCTATACAAATATGTTTTCAGTTTGGTACTGCGAAATATTTTTAAAGCGTTAAGCTCAAAAAGGTATCGAATCTTTTGAGACACCCTGTACAACATGCAACATAGACAAGCCGGTCTATATGGTTGAACTATCAAAAATGACTAGTGACCTGCAAAACCAAAGATGTGCCTATGACATTATTTACTAACACGATAATATGGAAGACAGTCTATGCAACAGAGTTGCCTGATGAACCATATACTACAATCTTGGAAAAAAAGTCCTTGGAACGCTTTACACGTTTTGATCATTATGTGCAGAATCTGTTCGCTTATTTTTAAATGATGTTTATTTTGTTAAACTGTGAATAGGATATTTTAGACAACAATTTCCCTTCCCCACACCCCATCGATCAATGTTGGGACACCTTGAACAACTGCTGAAGACATTAACATTCATCAACATTGCACTGGGGAAAGGGGTGATAGTTTACCGTTATTAACGAGTGGGCATTCCAAGACTTTTTTCCAGGATTGTTGGCTCATAATAGGTCTAAGCCTTTTCGGTTACAAGTTATTTAGCAGTTTCAGATCAGTTTTACCTGCTGATTCTGGAGCACTTTCGACGAAAATGCATAAATCGAAGATAGATGATGCTTCGACTGAGTTGCAAAGCATAACAACCTGTTATAAGCACAAGGATTTCAAAAATGTATAGTTTGCCCGACATTCAATGTTTTGTTACTAAGTTAAAATGTTGTCCTTTTTAACTTTCCTCAATTTCAACGAGTAATATATCAAATGACAACACGAGCATTTCCCTAAATGTTATTAATGAATAAAACTGTACTTTATGTTAAACGTTTATGGAGGAAATCTGGTTATAGAACTGCGGGGTGTGCCAGGATGAATTATACCGAGATCATCAGTGTCAATTATGATATCATCAATGTGAATAATGATGTCACCCGTATGAATCATGATATCACCAGCGTGAATCATGATATCACCAGTGTCAGTTATGATATTAACAGTGTGAATTATGATATCACCAGTGTGAATTATGATATCACTAGTGTGAATTATGATACCACCAGTGTGAATTATAATATCACCAGTGTGAATTATGATACCACCAGTGTGAATTATGATATCACCAGTGTGAATTATGATATCACCAGTATGAATTATGATATTACCAGTATGACGAATTATGATATCAGCAGTGTGAATTGTAATATCAGCAGTGTGAATTATGATATCACCAGTGTGAATTATAATTTCACCAGTGTCAATTATGATATCACCAGTGTGAATTATAATTTCACCAGTGTGAATTATGATATCACCAGTGTGGATTATGATATCACCAGTGTGAATTATGATACCACCAGTGTGAATTATGATATCACCAGTGTGAATTATGATACCACCATGCACCAGTGTGAATTATGATATCACTAGTGTGAATTATGATATCACCAGTGTGAATTATGATATCACCAGTGTGAATTATGATATCACCAGTGTGAATTATGATATCACCAGTGTGAATTATGATATCACCAGTGTGAATTATGATATCACCAGTGTGAATTATGATATCACCAGTGTGAATTATGATATCACCAGTGTGAGTCGGTTTCTCGGAGCGAATTCGGTTTTCGGAGTATTACTGTACTGATGATGTTCTCAGTCAATGGTGTGTTGTACAGTTGTGGCACGCAACATAAAGTGGACATGTAGTGGTAGTATGGTAGAGCCCGTGGTAGAGATGATCAATCTAAAATTCAGTCTTTTTCTTAGGGAGAGTAGAGGTCTTATATTGGGAGATTATCTGTATGTAAGAGTATCCTTGCTGCCCAAGGACTTGCAGCAAGACTACTGAATTGTCAGCGGGATTGTCAGGTGGATGATTTCAATTTCACTCAAACTCTCCGATGTCCTGTCCGATGAATAATTGGTGGCGTCCTCGAGGTATTCTAGCTGTCGCCAGACGATACCGAACATGGGATCATTCACGAATATTCAAAGTTAAATTATGCGTACGAGGTTACGTGATCAAACGAATGGGACGAACGGTTAATGTTTAAAATTAAAAATGATACTAACATTGGACTTGATTATCCAAATCCAGCGGTTTTAGGATAAAATAATTTAGTACCAACGTGTGATGAATTTTCTGGGCTCATTCAAAATCCATTTTTACATAAACATAAACCAACGGTGATTCATTTTCGGCCATTCGTGTCCACCGTCGTCTGGCCGTCGCATAATGATGGACAGATATAAGGCAAACATTTTGCCTTGGATAAAAATATTAGAAATATCACATAATTATTATGGTAAAACTAAATCATTTTGACCCCAAACCTTTGGGAGTTGAAAAATCATCTCCAGTAAATGCTTAGAAGGTGTGTATTCCAAATGGTGACGAATTGTTATCCTTCGGTATGGCGCATGCACTCGATGCCCTACCGAAAAAACGGGTTTGGGGTTATGTCATCATAAGAAGCGGGGTCTGGATCTGGATTGGTACTCGTACTCCAGCAAAACGGTATATTCCGCATCATGCTATAGGCATGCTGCTAGGACTTTATACAGGGCTACGATTTGTGGGAATGGGTTCCCGGAGAAAGGAATCACGAGTCACAGAAAATTACCACACAAAAATCTATAAACTAGGCCTATATTAGGCCTAATAATTAGATAAAATAGAAACATTTGATTTTATACTAAACTATAAGGTCAATCCAGAAGTCATTTTTCACTTTCACTTCTATCTGGCTTTCCAGTCGGAATGTTTAACACATAAATGACAAATTCTCGTGCGTAACTAGATAAGGAATGCAGTGGAAGAGTCGCCAACCCTGAAACATTTTTGGGGAAATTAATGAAGGCAAGGGGAAAATAGGGATTAAGGAAAAGAAAGGGGAAAGCGGGAAAAGAAGAAAAAGGGGAACTTATTGAAAAATAAAGCGAGAACCGTGTTGGTTTAGATTGTCACTGTGGGATCGTGTTACATCAACTGTGGAAGGGGACGCGTCGGGTCATCAATCATGTTGGTTAGGAATTTTCATATATCTGTGGTTGTACAAAATTAGGTACCGGTTTCATGACCCTGTTTTTTCCAAACCTTTAAAATCTTGATTTGAAATGAGAAGATAACGATATTTACGATCGCGATCATTCTATAACAATAACTAGATCGCGCGGTTCTCGGCTTACGCGATTTGTGGTTTAAGCTAGTTAAAGGTATATTATGTGATCTTTCCAGGGAACGCCCTCAACAACGAAAAAAATATTGTAAGCAGATTTTCTTCCAGATTTACATTTCTGATTATAAATCGTACATACATTCCAAGTTACAGGGCGATACGATTCTTAATTACTTCAAAATCAGGGTTTTAGAGTGAAAATAAACTGTCGGGATTACACGACAGTTTATATTTTCACTCTAAATTCACTCTAAAACCATGATTTTGAGGTAATTAGGAATCGTACCGCTCTGTAACTTGGAATGTATGTACGATTTATGATCAGAAATGTAAATCTGTAAGAAAATCTACTTTAAAAAAAAATCATGAATAGAGGGCGCTCTCTGGAAAAGATCACATAATATGCCTTTAAATGACGCAATAGGATCCTATCGGAACCGTATACGACGTGCGGGTTAAGTTGGTGTATACCGCATCATGAAATTAGCAGAGATGAAATAGGTCAGTGTGTATTTTGTAGATATATATACATGTTCATGTACAAACCAATTGTATGGAATGGATTTGATAAAAGGAGTGATAAAATCAATCAATCAATCAATCAATCAATCAATCAATCAATCAATCAATCAATCAATCAATCAATCAATCAATCAATCAATCAATCAATCAATCAATCAATCAATCAATCAATCAATCAATCAATCAACCAATCAATCAATCAATCAATCAATCAATCAATCAATCAATCAATCAATCAATCAATCAATCAATCAATCAATCAATCAATCAATCAATATATCAATCAATCAATCAATATATCAATCAATCAATATATCAATATATTAATTTATCAATCAATCAATATATCAATCAATCAGTATATCAATCAATCATTACATCAATAAATCAATCCATTAATCAATCAATACATCAATTAATCAATACATTAATCAATCAATATAGCAATCAATCAATCAACATATTAATCAATATATCAATCAATCAATCAATCAATATCAATCAATATCAATCAATATCAATCTATATTAATCAATATCAATCAATATTAATCAATATCAATATATATTAATCAATATCAATCAATATCAATCTATATTAATCAATATCAATCAATACCAATGAATATCAATCAATACCAATCAATACCAATCAATATCAATCAATATCAATCAATATCAATCAATATCAATCAATATCAATCAATATCAATCAATATCAATCAATATCAATCAATATCAATCAATATCAATCAATATCAATCAATATCAATCAATATCAATCAATATCAATCAATATCAATCAATACCAATCAATATCAATCAATATCAATCAATATCAATCTTTCAATCAATCAACAATCAATCAATATCAATCAATCAACACTTTTGGGTTGAGTTTTTAAAATCTTGTCAATGTTATATCCTACAGGCCTAAACATAATGTCGGGGGAGAATTCCCCCCCCCCCCCCCCCCCCCCCCCCCCCAGTTGTTTCAAAATATAAGGTATGTAGGAACCCTTAAATGCTTATCATTATATATAGGAAAAGGGTTTAAGTGATGGCTGTCTAAACTGCTCACAAAAAGTATCGAAACACTTAGAGATGATCCAATACATAATGGCTCGAAAGGGTATGCATTAATCGAAGCAAGTAACCAAGTGCATAATTTTGTTCTGCGTATTTTGACACCTCGATCGTTGAGATACGATGTTGCGGAGCGGAGTTATTGTCACTTGATCGTGGGTCCAGTTTCAAAAGTGACACTCATCCCTATTGAAAATCACGAATCTGATCATTCTAAACAGTAATGCAAACTTCTTTCTATAGGATGATTGTCACTTTTAAAACTGGACCCACGACCATTGAAATGACAATAACTCCGCTCCGCAACATCGTATATCATCGATCGAGGTGTCAAAATACGCAGAACAAAATTATACACTTGGATTTTTGCTTCGATTAAGGTTTACCCTTTTGAGCCGTTATATATTGGATCATTTTTAAGTGTTTCGATACTTTTTGTGAGCAGTTTATTATATACAACAGGGTGACGCCTTATTTGCGTCAGGGGTGAAGTTCCCTTCCCTAGAACTGGACTCGGTCACTCGCGGTAATCTAATACACATGAGCCGTTCGAAATCAGTGTAAAAGGCTACCGTGAATGACCGATTCTAGTTTTACCCTTCCCTGGCATTGGGGGAGGGACAGGGAAATACCTAATGCAACAATTACAATTTCATCCTGCCATTTTCTTCTCATACTCTGTAAACAAATACAACACCCTCCACAGTTATCATTTCAGCCACCGTCTATGACAACACTATAATAGTCCATACCCTAGGCAGCTATAGTTTCCGTATGGCGTATGTCTATTCACCATGTTCACATCACAAGGGATTCCAACAAGCCTTGGTATAGGTAATCTCAGTTGCTACTGTACCTGAAATCTGAGACTATTATACTGTAATTCAACTTAATTTCACGGCAACTTAATTTAGCGAATTAGCATTAGACCAACCTTTTGCGGCAATTTGATTTGTACCCGGGTTTGTACCATCTTCCTATATATAACTATTATAAATAATATAACTGGTGGCAATCTAATTTAGCGAATTGGATCTCCTAGCGAAATTAAATTGCTAGCGAAATTTAGTTGTTTTACACTACCTGAATATAATTCGAAACATTCAAGTCGTTTGAACACCAAGCCTTGTCAACATGATCAATTACACCTGTTTACAATGGATAACGTTGACAGATGATTTTAGCCCACATATTCTAGAGTTGCATAGTTGTGTGTTGTCGAAAAAGAAGTTGGAAACTATGATATACAGCAGTATTAGGGACGCACCATTTGATTTTCAGGGGGGGGGGGGGGGGTAGGAAGTTGGGTTCGGGGGAGATTTTTTTTTTTTTGGCCGCCGCAAGGGGTGAATTTTTTTAAATTTTTTAATGTATCCATTCATATTGAGTTGGGTGGGGGTAGAATTTTTTTTTTTTTTTTTTTACTCATCAGGGGGTGTTTTTTTTTTTTTTTGCCTGCATAGAGGGGGAATTTTTTTCCCCGTAAACTTCCTACCCCCCCCCCCCCCTGAAAATCTAATGGTGCGTCCCTTACCTAGCTTGTATTGCTGACTGATTACTGATGCAGTGATTATTTTCTCAAATATTATACTGTTTTGTGCCTCTTATTTCATTGTATATAGTGTGATCAATCGTTTCGTTACTTTTCGTCCAAAAATAAAAAGGTTAACATCATAAACTTCATATTAACTAAGCTCCAACTATACATTCAACTATAAATGATTTTCCATGCTCACCAGAATACAACTCTCAAATCTGCTGAAGAGTGGTTATGATTGGCAGAACAGAATTCGACCCAGAGCAGGCTCAGGGATGGTCCCACAATACATTGCAAGCCACTAAAACACGCCAACACACAAGTTCTTCAACATATTTTTGCCCGCATGATACCCGCAGCACTGGGAAACAATCTAACACAGCACATATCCATGTGGGTCTCCAATTGCCTTACTTTTCCGGAAAAGGGGTCGGGACTGACAAAAATAGAAGGTTGTAACAGACAAATCACTGCATAACACTTGCTGCTTTCTATGTGGAGCAATTTTACCAGATTTAGGCTAACGAATCCAATATACTCGTGACACTGCGTTCACACGTACTCGTCTCGTATAATAACCCCATTATGGGTCAAAACAACCCAAAACGAGGTTGATTCCAATCGACCCCGGAAAAATGACCCATTTGTTTTTAATGTGTATGTGGGGGACGTTATTATCATAGGCCTACTGGACCATTTATAGTAGTGTTAGAATTGCAATTTTTTGTGCGTTTCGCGCGCGTATTAGTTTCAATATTCATTTAACAAGATGGATTCAGGACAGTCATTATTTAGTTCAAAAACTCAAAATATTGAGCGCTCCGCGCGCATGTTTTCTAGAGGTTTTTTAAAACATTAAAATGTTATAGTGGCCCTCAAACCACCACACCAAATGCTCTATATATTATGTGGGGGACGTTAAAAACGTCATACTGTATCTTTTTAGTGTTAAAATTTGAGATGCCTCTAAATGTTGATCACCCTGTTTTTCTTCTGAATCTAGGCATTCATTTAGAAACTCATATCGCAATCCCCCTGAATCACATCTGGGCCATGGTGTTACCGCCCCCAACCGGATCAATCAATTTAGTGTCATTCTGAGGGGGCCGATGACGTCATATGCTCGGGCGGACATCTTGTTCTAGTGTTTTAGAATGTGAGAAAGAAGATAAGTTTGATACATTCCTGGCCGTGTGATAACTTTAGCCCGTGATTTTCATTATAATTTACCACCATTATCGAAGCCAAGATTGTGCCCATGCTCTGGGTGTCCGTGGATTTATATTTTTAATTGTCAGAGGAGTGGAATTACTGTGATCATGTTCCGGTGTATTCCGCTATTTCGTGCCTGTAATCGGCACGTCGAGTACATCGACCGCAGACACGGGAATTTACCGGGTGTACCTGATGATGTGTTTCGATATGCGAGAACGTTGGAGGAATTACTTCTTGATGCCAATCAAATTCGTGATCTCCCGAAGGTAGGTGAAGTGTCAAAAGAGTTTTTAAAGGCTCAACTATATTATAACCTTCAATCAATTAGTGATATAAATATTTGACACCTCTTTTCTTGTCAGTCACACTTTCAAATTTCAACAAGGCTACAATACAAGCATTCATGACTTGACTTGTTGTTGTTGACAAAATGATAATTGACTTTCATTCAATTTCAAATCAACATGATCAATAATAATTATCAATCTAATGAATTGAAATAAAAGAGGTGCTCCATCCATGGCATTGATCATCCCAAATCAGAAAGGTGGCAAGGTGGCGCAGCGGTTAAAGAGCACTCATAGTCTCATACTGTACATTGTTTGTACATGCACTGCTGTGCATTGGTTCAATTGGTGGGTGGATCGTTTCATTTTGTGTGTTTGTTAATTTCAATTTCAAAGTTGACATGCGAATTGCAGCGATTCACAATCACATACAACCTCGTCCCCATGCCTCCTTCAGACCGTACAGAATGAAGAAGGCATGTTCAGCACACATTGTGATTTGGAAGTTACACTGCACAGCAATAATGCCGATGGTTTAGTGGTCCCGTGCATTGCCTTGGAAGAGCTATACCCGAGCATGTTAAACGTCACAGAATCCTTCGTATCTCAATGAGTAGGGGGTCTGTTCTCCGAATGTGTACGCCATATAATGTAATAATGTCACATGCCGTTGACCACAACCAAAAGCTCGGTAAATACAGGCCTCTTTTACACAGAGACCAGGGGTGTACTTTCGCGACATCCTGCGAGAATCCAAATTGATTCTCGCAGAGGAATTTTGCGAGAATCCATGGATTCTCGCAAATGGATTCTCGCAGAATATTTTTGCGAGAATCCTTTTTACTGAATTTAAATTCACATTTAATACATTTATTGTACTATTGTATAGGCCTACTTAGAAAATAATAGTACACAAATTGAATCAAACACTTCTTAAAATTAATTAAAATAATATCAATAATAAGGCTATAATCTAACTTCCAAATTCGGAAAGTTTTTTGACTAAGGGTCAAATACCAGTTGTTGTTGTTGTTGTTTTTTTTTTGGCGAGAATCCACCTGGATTCGCGCGGTAGTGATTTTACGCGAATCTTTACGCGAATCGATTCGCGGATTCGCGCCGAAAGTACACCCCTGGAGACATAGCGTGACGCCGGGTTAACTGTATAAACGAGGGAGGAGAAAACATAACATTGTTGCCAAAACAAATACTAAATAGACCTACAGGCTCAAAATATTGTTATACATGATTTACATGAACATTGTAGGCTATAATCAAACAAATAATTGCAGGAATAGGCCTATCCAAATAATTGTTGATCAGAAAATGGGGATCAGGATAACAGTTCTTGTATACAGTCACCACTTTACGCACCAGTGTGGTCATCTGCATCAAATTTGGAGGCTCTAGAGCACGCATCTCTATCAACAGGCCAACGATCTTGAAGGCGACAATAGGTCTATTAGTAAAAAATAAATTGTTTGATTGTCCATACATGTAGATCACTTTTAAAAGTTGGGTAGGTCGGTCGGGAAAAGTTTTTTTTCTCTTTTTTTTTTCTCACTTGCCCTTTTTTCAGGTACCAAAGTAGAATGAGATGTACAGCATGTACTTGTTGTGGTAACCAAAACGGGGAACAAAATCTTTAACATTTTGATGAGTATTTGTATTTTCTCAACACTTACAAAAAAAATGAAAAAAAATGATTTTTTTAATTTTTTTAAAAATAAATGTCAAAAAAATTTCAAAAAAAAGGGTTTGGGTCGGAATGATTAAGAGGGTCGGGCGGACGAGGACAATCAAACACCTTTTTTTTTTTGGCCTAAGAGCTATGAAGTGAACCCATTCACCTCCAACATCATATTTGTTGATCTAGATGTTTCCACTTGATATATAGTGTATCTTCAAATATTACTTAAAATCCTTCAAAGAATATGTGGCACCTCGATTTTTGCTGCAACCTCTTGTAAGTAATTGCCCTGTTCACACTGTTTATGATGCCCTATGGTGCACTCTGTAGTAAGATCTTACAATACATGGAGTTTGAGCATTCGATTCAACCATATTAATTTGTAATTATTTTAAAAAGGATGATCAGATAAAACAACAGCCTCCTCAAATCTTTATATATCATTACACATGGTCAGTCAAGTGATATTTTAGTTAGATCATGAATTAAAATTCATACATTGTTTTCCTTATTTTCTATCCCTAGCAATTTTTCCGTCTATCGAACCTGCGCAAACTGGGTCTTAGCGACAATGAGCTGGAGCGACTGCCGGCAGAGATCGGCAATTTCATGAACCTTGTTGAGCTAGACATAAGCAGAAATGGTAAGAAGTGGTTAGAAATAGAAACACCCCACCCGTTGCCTATGGGTTATTCATTCATCTTCATTGGTTGTGGATGGACCCACGTCACATGAGGTTGAGCTCGCGTAAAGTACGCGAGCTCAACCTCGCCCCAAAACGGTGCAATGGTCATCTGTGGTGCGCACTACGTCATCTCGAACTCACGGCTCTGATTGGTTGGTGCTCAAACGTGAGAACTGAAAAACTCTTGAGCTTTTCCTTGCACCATCACGCCCACTGCGTCGGTGGTTACGGCGCAGCGGGAGCACTGCGTTGGTGGATACGGCGCAGCGTGACGATCGTTAAAAAGGCTTCAGTTTAAATTTGACCAATCAGTAAGCTTCGGGATTTCCCGTGATTTTTTAAGGTGAAAACCGTGGGCAGTTTTTGTGAAAAGCGTGATTTACCGTGATTAATGAGATTCCAAGTAAAAACCGCGAAAAATCGCGAAATTCGCGCGAAATTCCGTGATTTACCAAGCGGTCGAATTTTTAGGCATTTAATAAGCTTAATAAAATATAAAAAGGCAACTAGAAAAAAACGATAAAATACAACTTTCGTGAAGTTCGAAAAAGCCACTGTAACCACTGACCAATTCCCTAGCTTTCCTTTCTTGCCTTGGTTGGTGGCCCGTCTGTCAAGCTTCCAAAATAATCGATCGCTTCGCTTGAATATTTTATTATCGTCGCCTTTGTTTACATTAGATCGTTACATTTGTTTTCTTTGAAAGGCCCCGATTTTCAATGGGATTTTCCAAACGCACGTGGCCAGGAGAGTAATTGTTAACATACGCATGCGCACCATATTATAATCAAATAAACAATGAATATTCATAAACAATTACGTATTTCATAATCAATAAATATACTGATGATGATGACATTTATAATAAAAGAATTAAAATTGGAATACAATAAAATAATATTAAAACACTTTTAAATAATAAAAAATAAATATTTAAAAAAACACCTTAGTTTGTATAAATACTAAAGAGTGTAAATAAACTTCCGTTTTGCGCAACCTTTTGTACAAATATAGCCCAAAAATACAAATTTAAATATTTTTCATTTTACGTTTTTTAAGTAAAATCATTTATACATGCGGCGTGGTTTGATTTTTTTAAACGTTGAGTTGATGCGCAGTTTCGTTACAAAACAAACCGTGAAAGTATTAATATAACTTAATTTTCATGCTAAATGCGTCATAAATTGTTTTACACAGTGTTTAAACTAGTATCAATGCTGTTGTTGTTCAACATTTTGGAAAACATATTCAACAAAACAAGATTTTATTATTTTCTCACACTACCTTGTCCTTGTTTAGATTTTCCCAACGCACGTCGAAAGGATTGTAATTTTTAACATACGCACGCGCATCCCCTGATGTCATCAGTAATTATAACATTTTTATTATTAATTTCTGGTCATTTACAGTCATTATTGTTTTCATATATTGATAACTTTCTATATAATTATTATCTCCGTCCAAGTTTATTGCTTGCTGTGTAACTGTTTGATTTCCCCCATTTTTAATACAACAGTATCCGTTTTAACAAACAAACAAACAATACCATCTCGTGAATATTAAACCCTGATAATTAGGCCCGTAATTAGGTTAATCTGGTGACGTAATGTTTTTTCCTGACATCGTGAAATTAAACACGCCTTCGAGTCATGTACATGTACATTAACAATGTATACGAAGGCGCATTCGTACATGTACTTCATGAATAATGCATGAGGTGCTAATGCTGATGAATATTCAGCGCACGTGGGGAAAAGTCGAATTGACAACAACACGCAGAGCGCAAGCCATTGAAAGCTATTGTATTCAATCTCTTGTAATGTGCAATGCAAATATGAATGATGACGATATGATGTTGTTTGATGACAAAACGAAACGAGTGAGTCATCATGCTCTTCATTTTCTGTGTCTTTAGAAAAGGGTCTTGAATCAATAATCACCCATTGAACGCGCTGGATTAACTTTTTTATCAACTAGCAACCTTTCTGAAGGGGGTGGCGTTTGTAAACAATCTCTTCGTTCTTTTGAATTTGGTTTGAACAAGTCCATGGTTTGAAGTAGGCCTACCTATATTTCTTTAGAAGAAGAAGACGGTCTTTTGTTTATCTCATTCAAATAAATTCGATATTATACAAATGAACTTCAATCAGTCGTGTCAAGTAGGCCTAGAGTTGAATGCACTGTACTGTACATTGTGCGTCGATATCGTCTTGAAAGGAAATATTTCAATAGGAATTCGGAAAATTGATTTTTGCTATTAAATAAAACTAAAAATCGGCTTGTCGGACAATTATCGCGGCTGAAATAACAATTCCGCGATTTTACGGTACTGTTTACAAAATCCGCGATTTTGATGATTTTAGCATGAATACCGTGAATTGCGGCAGGAATACCGTGAACACGGGAAACCCCTAAGCTTACCAATCAGGTGCTTTGGTGTTGTTGGTTGGCAGTATTTTGTGAGTTCAAGCATGCGTGCGCAGCCTGATCGAAGTGCGCCCACTTATGTCGAACTGTGGCCAGGAGATTATGTGCCGTAGGTCCATTGTAGTTCGAAAAAATTCATAATATCCAGGTCTGGGAAAAAAATGTGGAATTCAGGAAGCTCCTTCCCGGGAAATGTTGGTACATGTACATGTATGTGGAGGCAGCAATTTCCACTGGGTTAATTTCTCGATGGTGAAAAACTAAAATGATGGCCAAAATGTGTGCTCACACAGTGTTTTGGGCAGTAAACAATACAGTTTTCAACATTTTTCACTCTTGAGAAAAGTTTTGAAGGGTGAAAATTAAAAGTCAAGAGTATTTCAACCTTTGTATAGGGTGAGTGAAAACACTGGGAGGAAAGTGTGGTTTTCCTCAGACCTAAGGCCATCTGCAATGAATTCATGTAGTTTCCTGTTGGAGATTTTAAAATTGGAAAGGTGAGAATTCATTACTCATTATTCATTATTTTGTGTCAATTCATTATTGACTTCCAAATGAATAACTTCCAATATTTGAGCGGTTTGAATACCAGGATGTACATAAAAAAGGGCTATTGGTTCCTGTATACATCGTATTATTGTTAACCTCAGTTCGGGCATGCAAAAGTGTCTCGCGCACGTGTTGAGAAGCAAAGGGCATTATCACATTATTCAAAGCAGATTGTCGAAAAGGTTAATGCCCATTGTTTACATCAATAAAGGTATTTCCCCAAGTTAGCAAAGTACGATCGAAGGAAAAACATTCATTTTTTAATGAGAAAATGCAGGGTATTTACATTTAATTAATCAATTATAACAAAATAATGAATTATTTGACCCGGCAGCTATTGCCGACCCGCCCGCCAACAGGAAAACCATGAATCAATTGCAGATGGCCTAATGTGATGCATTCAAACAAAATGAGTCTAAAGGCCCTGTCACACCATAACGTAGCGCCTCAACGTATGCCAACGTATGCAAAATATCGAAAAATACGTTGGTGTACGTTGGCGTACGCTGATATAAGTTAAGGGTACGCTGGGGATACGTCGTTTACGTTACGAGCACGCTGCGATACGCTGTGACAATTTTGACCAAGAAAAAATATTGAGAATGCTTAAAATTTCTCGACGTACTCAACGTGTGCTTAATACGTTCTGCATAAATTCCCGGTAAGTTTGTGGTACGTTAAATATACGTTGACATATGCTGACATACGTTAGTGGTACGTTACTCGTAAGTTGGTATACGTTGATGAACGTAGGCTGGGGGAAACGTACAGCCAACGTAGTGATAACGAGTTGATAACGTATATGTGCCGTATGTCTAACGTATGCCTGACGTATTTCCAACGAGTTTCGACGTATTCTCACGTATTCACCTTATGCCGGGCGATCGTGTAAGGCCCTGTCACGTATCCATGGCGTATTGAACGTACACATAGCGTATGACTAACGTATTGATAGCGTATCAGTATCACTAACTTATAACATACTTATGACAGCGTATCACAGCGTATGCGAGCGTATGACTAACGTATGCTTAACATATACTAAACGTATTCGTAGCGTATGTCTGCCGTGTTCGACGTATCGTCAGCGTATCCTCGATGTACAACGAACACGTGGCTTATTATGCCGCTGTAGCACGTATAAATACCGCGCCGATCTCACATTACATAATTCCCGCCGATGTCATCAAGCATTTAACATGCCTCCCAAGAAGAAGCAAACAACCAGGGGCCGAGGCCGAGGAGGAGGAAAAAGGCCAAGACAGACCATGAAGAAGTGAGGATGAGATACTCAAGGGACCCATTTATATACTCAAACCCTCCATAAGTTCCCAAAACGCCGAATGCACGCTAGCTGTACGGTAGCCCTGTCACACCATGGCGTATCGCCTGAACGTATAACAACGTATGCGAAATATCGAAAAATACGTTGGCGTACGTTGGCATACGTTGGTGTACTCTGATACAAGTTAGGGGTAAGTATGGGATACGTCGTATGCGTTAAGAGCACGCTGTGATACGTTGTGAAAATTTGGAACACGTCGAGCCCGCGAAAAATTATTGAGCATGTTCAAAATTTCTCGACGTACTCAACGTGTGCTTAACTTGCGTTCTGCATAAGTTCCCGATAGGTTCGTGGTACGTTAGACATACGTTTACAAACGCTGACATACGTTAGACATACGCTAACATACGTTAGAGGTACGTTAATCGTCTTAAGTTGTAGGTTGGACATATAGATTTACCCTTCTAGATATTTTAATAGTTATCATCTAGGCTGCGTATACTTGAACTGGCAACACTTGTCCCGCCGTGTACGAAACTCAATTTCTGCAACGGCATAAGTCATGTGTTCGTTGTACGCCGAGGAAACGCTGAGGATACGTCGAGCACGGCAGACATACGCTACGAATACGTTGGTCATACGCTCGCCGATCGCATACGCTGTGATACGCTGTCATAAGTTTGTTATAAGTTAGTGATACGCTATCAATACGTTAGTCATACGCTATGTATGCGTTTAATACGCTATGGATACGTCCATTCCATCACCGATGTTGACGCAATTCGTTGGAAAGTTGGACGTTCTTGGACGTTCTCGGACTCTGACAATTTTCGAGCTATTTTTTGAATACGTCGGCATACGTTCAGGCCACGTTCAGGCCTTAAGATTGAACATATCACAATTTTAGTTTTCCGTGTGATTTACTGATTTTCAACTTCATGTTTTCTGTTTTACAAGAAAGGTCATCCTTAAAATTACCACACTCCAAAGTTTGAGTTGCAGTTGGTTCTAAATTAAGAAGCACAAGGTCACAAGAATTTTGCCCATTGAGAAGTACACTAACTGGCTGGTGTTTAACCACCTTTGGTAGATAATTTCTAAATGGAACATTTCTGGCCCTAAGATTTTACAGACATAAATGAAAAAAAATATGGGGATTCTTCTGATATAAAATATCACGATATGGGGAAAAAAATCATAGCCAAAAAAAAGGTGATCGGATCAAACATACATAGCCTACACCTTTAAAGCTACGATTTCCAACCAAAATTGACTGCATAATCTGGCCCCAGATTTGTTTTTTTCTTCTTTTTATGGGTAAATTTTACCGGGAATTTTACCCATTATCCAAAATTCTTCCCCCAAATCACAGGGATGAAAGAATACAGCCCTAAATAGTACACCTATAATTTGCAAGAATCTTATAGCGAGAAACAATTGTAGCCAAATTCTATCGTAAATTTTGCATTCAAATACATGTTTGTGAAACTATATAAGACCAAATTGTGAGATGACACTGACAGTGACAGATGATTGTCCCATGTCATGAAAAATGAGCCTGACACCACGGTTCATGTACTAATGGACTGTAGAAAAGGTACTGTACCATTGGTATATTGAAATTTCTTCTTAGGCCTAATTAGATACCATCACGATATCAAAGTCCACATTAACCCTAGACAAATCTGGGATCTCCTCAGGTCAAATAGCATTATTTGTAGTGTGTATATGGACTGAGCCTGTCAAGGTCTGTTTGACTAATAGATTAATTCATTCCTAACTTCATTATATTGAAATTATTACAGCGATAAAGCAAATGCTATAGATTAATGACTGTTACTATTGTCACCAATGACATCCACATGGCCAAACTTGATTTGATTCAAAGAAGTGTTACAGTACCATACACTACATGTAAGAACAATATTTTTGTCAAAGTCGGTTGGTTGGTCACGACTTTGACATTTGTCAATTTGAATTCAGAATCAGGTTTTGTGGTTGAGTCGCTGGATTGGATTGCTTTTATGTATTTAAAATCAGTATTTTGTACCCAGGCGTCTTGAAAACGAGATCTGGATTCAAAAATATGAACATATATCACGTTGTTATTTGTGGAGAAATGATTAAATAATTAATTTAAAAGTAATTTACCTGTTTGTACCCCAAACCTTATTGTTGCTCTCAGTATTAATACTATAGTCTGATTAATAATTTGTATGCAAAGACTTCAGGTTAAACAACTTTTAATAGTCTTTAGTCAAGTTTTATAATAATAAAATAATAATGATTTTTCACCTACTACAGTGTATGTGCGAAGTACGGAAATGCTAATATCCTGCTAACGCCTACAATGTACATTATGTAAGACTGTGCTAATACATGTACCACATTATCCCTATTAAGCGCCCATGCCCTTATAAGCGCCCACCCCTGTTTTTCTCAATGACTACCAACAAACAATCCCTTATAAGCGCCCACCTTTTCAATTATCGTACCACTGTACATCAACATTTTTTGCCACGGCGTCCTTCAGTAAAGCAGTACCAGTAAGCCTGGTTCGATCGCCGCCGCCGCCAGCTCTCCCCGACCCCACTAGGCACTTAATGCAGCTACGCGTTCAGTAGCGCTGATACTAATGACCGTCGACTGGCGAGTTTATTCTCGGTGGTTTTGAACATGCGTAGTGCGGAATGCGTACGAATATGCGTAGTGTGGTATTTTACCCACAAATGAAAAGCAAAGATGGCCGCCCATATGTTGTATGTTTACAGAACAAAATGTCTTCGCAACCTTGCCGAATTTGACAGTATCCAGACTCTCCACGATAAATGAGTTTAAAAAAGGTAACATAATAAGCGCCCACCCAAAATGACTTTGCTAACCGCCCTGGGCGCTTAATAGGGAAAATTTATTAACATCCAATTAAAAAGGTCATATTCAACCAAAGGATAGGGCTCGAAGCGCTTACTTACAGCTAGGGTTGGGTTAGTTGCAATTGATACATGTAAGTGCATATAAATAGTGCACACTTGTACATTTCTAGCGCATATCTTATTCTTTGCACGAGGCTACTTTTTAAAAAATCATCCAACGTGTAAGTAATTGATGCCCTCGTTGCTCACGCTACATGTACTCGCACCTTTATGGCAAAATGGATGAATCTACCATTTGGATTACCCACAGCATGCTGAATTGTATGGGAGTAAAGATTTCAACCATTTGTCTCGCAGCTTCCATGCACTTTATTAATTAAATTGTATATCGGGTATGACGGATTGACAGAACAGCAGTAAAATTGTAAATTTAAGATTTTCCTTGGTGAGAATGGTTTATCATCACAATATATAGGCCGATAGTAAAAGGAAGTATTATAGGAGATACATCGTTTTGGTGTTCAAGCGACAAGCGTGGTGTTCATCTCCATTAGTCAAATGGGATTGGATGAGAGGATGTATGGAGGCATAAAAATGAAGGTGGCTAAATAAAATAAGTTAATAGTATCAATTTGATTCCTATATCAAATTAGATTTTCAATTTCATGTACTGGGATTTGCCAAATTTTAAGGTTTAGACCTAAATACTGTTTGATATTGGGTTGCTCTTCCGAATCAAAAAGTAGCATTTTTTTAAACCATTTATTTAATTTCTAACTTATTATTCATTTATTTACATTTATTTGAATGAATCAATGAATTGATTGAATGTGATTTCTTATGGTTTGTGTGGGCGTTCTGTAGGGAGAGGTCCTTCTTTAAAAACAGACTTAAAACATAACTGCGAATCAGAAAATTCAAGGAAAGACAAATTCAGGAATACATTTTTATTGGCAGGAACTTACATACTGTAATCGGAAATATGGGAGTGAGCTCTAGTCACGCAAATCTCAACTCACAGCTAGGGCTATTCCATTTGAAATCCGTACACCCACCAATGGAAGACATGACCTTAAACTTCCACACAGGGAGTGTGAATTTCAAATGGGGGTTACCTGCATGGCTGACTACATTTAAAATCTACACACCCTGTGTGGAAGATTAAGGTCATATCTTCAGTAGGGGGGGGGGGGGGGGGATTTCAAATGGAATTGCCCCATTGCTGAAGAAACTATGCTCTCATGTAGATTTATTTATAAATATAATGATAGATTGGTTTGTACATTAAAGGTATGACCACGACCATTGATCATACCTTTAATTGGGAATATTTATTAACAAAAAATTACCCCCAGTAGTATGAATTCTTACTCGAGGAACAGGTTATTGCACAAAGTTTGTTGAGCCAACACCAGACCAGGCGCCATTTCTAGAAAATCTGCTAGTATTTATGTAGAAATAAGCTAAATTTAACTGCAGCACCATTACAGTTAGGCAACAAAAAAAAAATGTAGTGTTGCTCTCAGTGACCAACCCTAAAATCTCAATAACTAGGGTCCCAATTTTTTTTTTAAGATTTCAATTTTACCCAAATAGTCAAAATAGTACTTTCTACTTCTGGAAATGAATGAATTTGCCTGAATAAATAATAACTATTATATTATCACACTAGAAACAGTAAAAAAAAAAAAAAAATTCCCCAGCAATTTTATCGTGACACGAACCATGAGAGCCACGGTCTGCAGTAATATTTGTCAGCAAAAAATGAATAAAAAATGGACCCACCTACCGACCCGACCAAATTTTATTGACACTTGAGGACAACACATCAAATTGTTTGTTGTTGACCTTATGATTACAACTGTGAGTGTAAAATATCTAGAGGCTAGAATCCGCTTGATCATTGTCAGTTATCATAAAGAAAAAGGTCATCAACTGTCTCCGACTATATTATATATATAAATCTTTATATACATTAAAAAAAAGAAGACCCTTGCCTGGTCACTTTACTGTATTAATATAATAATTGATTTCATTTAATGATATCAGTATCTGTTTTATCGTATGAAGCAGAATTACATGTAAAGCAGTGGTATGATTGTCGTCGCCACTGTCGTAAACTAAATGATCAATTTAGTTTTAATAAGAAGTAAACTTTACTGTTATTTACATTAATTTATGTAATTCCACTCAACTTTCAGAAATAAATCAGGCATCGAAAGGCAAAAAAGACTGGGTAATCTCAAGTTTATGACTTTGCATGAGTGTAAAGCCTATTCAAGTATTAGATGTCTTCAATCATGAGAGCTACACGCGTTAACCTAACTTGACAAGTCTTCTCATCTCCTGCAGTTTGATCAAGACAATTTCCTCTCTAACATCCAATATTAGCATTTCCTTACTTCCCCGAGGATGTGCCAAAGAGCTACCCGATAATTTTAGACTTTCACACGCATGTAGCTAGGATTATGTTTGGTTAGTTCCAAGTCAGGTCTACTAATAACTGCATATTATGGCACAACCGACTCGGTGAACCATTTGGGACAAGAAGACGCAAGTACATTAATGCAATGTACTCAAATCGGTCATCTTATAATAGGGAGGGATGAGTCAGATTACCGGAGGGGCGTTTTTTTTGCACAGGGGATGATAGACCTGATTTAGGGATACTTTTCCCCCCTCGCTATTTGCTTGTTTCAACGTCGTCAGCAGACGGGGGAGAGATGTGTGACGTTTACGAGCAAATATGGCTTCTTAAGAGACACCTGATACCTCAAATGGTATCGGTTACATTCACAGAATGATCATATATACTAGCAAAAACCCGTGCTACGCACAGGTGAAGCTAGGTTGACGCAACTGTGAGAGAAAAACCTTGGCATTCAATAACCAAATTTCCAACATTCCAATCTTAACCGACAAAATCACAACAAACGGTGCTAATCTCAACCGACAAAATCACAACAAACGCTGCCAATCTCAACCGACAGTGGCAAATCTTAACTGACATGACTCTCATTTTGAGGGCAATCGCCCTCACCCCACCCCTCCTCTGGCTACGATGTATTCAAATTCCCCACTGATTTTTATGAATGTAAAAAAGGCTTTAGTTGACTGAAGGTCCATATTTCTGTTAAAAGGTCCACTTTGGCCAATCACCCCCCCCCCCCCAATTCTCTCCCCTGTTGAAAACATCCAACTTCAACAAAATTGGCATGGCAAAAATCTTAGTTGTGCCTGGATTTATGAAACGTAGCATTCTGCACTGCAGTTGTGCCGAGTGGAATAAAGTAAAGCTGCGAACATACTCAACCTACGCTCCAACGCTTGCACTCTCATACATGCGCATCCCAGCTTATGAAAAGGTTGAACTTGACAACGCTTGATCAGCATCAGCAAGCGGTGTTTTACGATAATTTGATTAATCAACGCTTTTTGAGAGAGTGTGAACACTACATCCAACGCTCATGTTCAAATCAGGTCAACTTGATAGCGCTGCACTGAGCGTAAAAAGTATGATAACAGCGCTGGCCCAACGCTGGCTACCGTGTAGCGTTGGGCCAGAGCACAGCGTTGGAGCGTATATATATGTAGGTGGAGTATGTTCTCAGCTTTAGTCTTTTTCGAAGATGTGTCACAGTACGCAAGAGTTTGAAAGAGTTTTGATTGTTTCGAAACACTATTTTTTCAAGTTTATAGATCAATTTTGCTATTGTTTTCAATAATTATGAGTCAAAAGTGTGGTTTAACCAAATATTTTACAGTGACCGGCTAATAGACGTGCACACCATTATTTGGTAGTACTATATTAGTGTATTTTACATCGGAAATATGGTTTTTGCCAAATGAAAAAATAACACCTAAACCTCAGACCTAAAAATGCACTTCTCAATTGCATCCCCGGCCCCGGGGATAGCGGGGATTAGGGCCGGGACGTACAAATTGCCCATGTGACGTCCCGGCTACAATCATGTACGGTCCCCACAGGGCCGGGCAACATTTTGTGTACGTCCCCGCTACAGTCCCGTCCCCCCTTGGTAGGTATGTTCATAAAATTTTGAAAATAAAATTATCTCTTTGAAAATGGAATACATGGAAACAAAGTACTTTACAATAAAAAATGATGGTTCAACCTTGTCTGCAGGCTGAATAATAAAAAAGTTATAACCAAAAGTAGTTTGCCTCATATTGCTGAAAACTGGGCAAGTCATGCACATTTTAAATCATTTTAGGTAAAAAATGGTTTACTTTCATGATGTCCAGTTGCTTGTGTGGGGTTATTTAGACATCAGTGAATACACCCAGCTTGTTTCGTACTTTTCCGCTGGATTTAAAAGAGGTAAACATGGAGTTTTCTACATATTTTGGTCAACTTTTTTCAAAAAAAATGTCGCCCTCTATAGTCAATGATATGAACATCCCTACCCTTGGCCGGGACAAAGTGTACCACGTCCCGGCCACCCATTTCCCATGTTTCCCAGGACAAAGTATTCACCCGGCTACAGTCCCAATGTCGCTTATTTCTTTCTGCAACTATAACGGAATGCATTTCTATGTGTTCCCTATGTGTTATTAGGCTTATTCCGTCAAGCGCATCGCATCTCTATCTTATTTATAGCAAGCGCCCGGGGTGTACATTTGTGTACCTTACTTAGCGTACGTCCCCGCTACACCATTTTGTGTACACTCGTGTATGGTCCCCGCGTGGTTCCCGCCATGGGCCGGGCTTGCAATTGATAAGTGCATGAGTAACACAGTATCACTAACTTACTAATAGTAATACTATCATCAGTAAACATTTTGGTGCAGAAATCCTATTCATTATTTTAGATACGACCTGATTAGCGTTTAATATTACAATAGCACTGTTTCATGCAAGGAAATAAGTTTGGTTCACAAATAAACCTGATTTTATTCATTTCATATGGATTTTAGGGACTGGATTGTATCTAGATAATTAAATCTATCGAAAATTTGTCACCATGTAAAAATTTGCAAAGCTGCCGAATTTTAAGTTTTTTTCGTGAGTCGCCACAATTTGATTTTGATGAAAATTTGCAACTTTTAATTTAGGGGAAATGCGGAATAAGGTTATGATTAATGGTATCTGATGATTCTGAAATTTGGTGTACTTGCGTTAGGTGCGCCACCTAATTTCTTTTCTGAAGGGTTTTTCGCCAGTCAAACGGCGGTCAATCATATCGTCGTTGAAAAAATAAATTGGCAAAATAATTGTCCAACTTTCCGTTAATCCAAGATGGCGTTCACAACAACGCGATTTCGGGTTCTAATTCCGATGACCTTACGACCTCTAATTCCCCACAATTCCGTGTTAATTAATTGAAAAATCATATTATTTGACACTTTACGTGATGATGCTACCTAAATCAATGTCGATGAGCACAATAAGAGGAATAACGGGATAAAATGACACCAAGTACGTAAGTTTTCGTGGCGTGGTGTGGAACTGATGCCTGGTACAAAAAACAACTCAAACCGGAAACAAAATCACCAACTCCGTCTTAATGTATAAGATTATTAACAGTAGTAACTGAAGATTAGGAAAAGATATAAGCTAGCTGCATAAGTTATTCAAAAGGGGGCTGTTATTTTGTTCAATGTGAAGACGGTTCATATTCTTGGAGGCTTGGTCTTTTAATAATTCCATTTTGATTGAAGTTCAGGGTCAATTGGTTGCAGGTCTTTTGAATTGATGATGAGTGTAAATCAAGAGTCATTTGATTCAATTCTATTTTAACTTCAGGAAAGGACCCAGGTTTGATTTAACTATGATTGAACCAACCAGGTCATGTCAATTTACATTTAGAAATATTCCATTGATGATATGTTCAAATTATGTGGACAGACTTGCCCTATAATTTCTATTCTAGGCCATAAATACAACACCCTGTTCTACGGGCCTGACCGACCCATTTTCTTAGAATTTTGAAAAATTTAATTTTTCTTTTTTTTGGTGGAAATTGTTGGAAATTCCCCCAAAATTCTGACATTTTGACCCCCCTCCAAATACACCAAAACGACCCAGACCGACCCTTCCTTAGAGGTCTGTTTGCGCGTAGAACATGTACGTATATTTGTAGCCTAATGGTAATTTTGTTTTATCTGGAATGCATCCATTAATTAATATACAGCATTCTTCATAATTCATGATGTCTAGATTTTTGTCATAATTTGCCTTACATGTACATGATTTGCCTTACATGTAGTTAGTGTATCTCAAGTTTTGCACTGTGTTGCCTGCAAAACTTAACTGGTGTAGTGCTAAGAAGATTTTAAGACACCACCACAATGCATTGCGTTTTTTGCAAAATGACCTAATTCTAAATCCCATAGACATGTACAATGTATGATTGTATGCACACAATTATGGCTTCATAGCGCGTTCATTCATCGTTGGAGCTCTTAGGTTCTAGTTTTCATCAATGAATAAATAGTTATCAGTGTTCCTTTTTTCTTATTTCTTAAACTAAAGCTTGACAAATGCATCGTGTGGAAAAAGCTTTAGTTGGTTGGTGTTCGCGCAATGCATTGTGGGAAGAACTAAAAATCTTCTTCGGGTATAGTGCATGTAGTCACTGTTGTTATCACACTTAGTGTATTATGTGCCAAGGCAAACAAACCTGTAAAAATATGGGATTGAATGCGCACACATTCCTCGTGTGCAGTGGATCCCAGCAAGACCAATTGGAAGTGACTCTTATTGAATGGAATTATTAGTTGGCCATTCAATCATGTTTATTCAACTATTCCAGATTGGTTGTATTCAAATTTCAATTGGCCTTGTAAGCTGTTGTCATTGAAGTTGAAAATGAATAGCCTAGGCCAGGGGGGTTCTCAATTATTTTCCCTTGAGGGCCAAGCAAATTTAAAATACACATTCCTGTAGTCCTGTTCCGAAGCCCGCCCTCTATTGAAATATCAAATTTATTCGTCACCCAGCGGAAGACGGACTGCCGTCACTTGATGCGTCGCCTTGTAAAAATTGACGACAGTGCATCACCCAAATAGCACGCCCTCAAGCCTAACACGCTCCTGTTCCGGAGCAGACTGGTAGATGAGGGTCATCAAACTTGGCACCTGTATTTACCGCAATTAAATCAAGGTACACTGCATAGCAATTTCCAGTATTTATGAATTATAGTGTGAATGAATTTGTGTTTACATGGTCATGCGCTCATGGCCCATAGTCACTGAAGAGATTTTTTGTTTAAAAAGGTTTATGTATTTTGCATTCAACTGAGACAGAATGAAAATTATGCAATTTTAATTAAAAATTAGGGAAATTTCCAGCTAGTATATTGTTAATGGCACGACATGGCCATTTTCTAGTCTAAAGTTTGTCGTAATTCTAATGGGTCCCAACAATGGCCTATAGCTAGAACGGGACATACGAAAGTCATGCTATATCCAAAGATAAACACACATTTCATGTCACAATCAATTTGTATTTGTTCGTTGCTTGGTGAGCACTCTTTTGTTTTAAATTCAATTTCCCGCAAAGCATTGTGATAAACTTACACAAACTGCCAACCCAACTTTAAAACAATTGAATGTAACAAACGCCAATAATAAATAACACTCAACCTTTAATAAAACGTCGGCTTGAATTGATCACTTCCAGATTGATCATTTCCTGACGGTCGGTCGGTTCACGTTGGGAAATCACCTCGTTTTGTCGGCGCGTGAATTGTAACAGTCAATCGCTCAAGTGACCAGCGTTGTCGTTATTTAGTATACAATCTTATTAAGGGCTATTAATAAATGATGGGCCAAATGGAAACTGTCCATGTTGTCCACTAACTAGCCTGGACAGAAAGCTGTTAAATTAGCAGCAGTGGGCCTTTATAAGGTAATTGGCTCAATGATTTATTGAGGAATTGATCCTTTATAATGGATAGCAATTTGTTAAGCAGTAAATGTTATTTTATAGTCACACAATCTGGTTAGCAACCTGGTATTTTATCTTTCCGTGTGCTATTCAAGAACAAGCAATTTATAAATTTCACTGATATTAAACATAGGCGTAGCCAGGATTATTTTATCCGGGGGGCACCCAGGTTCCAATCAAGAAAAGTTTAGGGGGGTGTGCTCCAAAAATTATAATTGATCAGGTACCATCCAAGCGGTGTGCAGCACCGCCCTCCGAGCTATGCTCGGACAGGGGGTGTCTGAGGGGGGATGTGGCCCCCTGTAGAAAAAATTTCAATTTTGGAACTCATTTGGTGCGATCTGGTGTATACTTTTGACTATAATTTTTTCGAAAAGCCACCTCTTCATTTCCAATAAATATTTTGTTTTTTAGCCCCCCTCAGAAGTAGAAAAAAATTCAATTTTGGAACTCATTTGGTGCGATCTGGTGTATACTTTTGACCATAATTTGATCGAAAAGCCACCTCTTCATTTCCAATAAATATTTTGTTTTTTATCAATGCACGAACATGACGAAAGAAGTTGAGCGTATACTGATATATTCTTGATTTAAGTATAGATGGTTTAAAAGCTCGAACAGGGGAAAGTCTGAGGTGTGATGTGCCCCCGCCCACCCCCCCCTCCCTACCCCTCAGAATAGGATTTTTTTTTCAATTTTCGAACCCATTTGGTGCTATTTGGTGTGTACTTTTGACTATATTTTATTGAAAAGCAATCACTTTATTTCCGATCAATATTGGCTTTTTATATAGGCGCAAAAATGTGCTATTTTACAGTTGCTATGATTGAGGCTTGCCTTCATAAAGCTAAAGTTAATGTTTGAAGTCACATTATCGCGTAGCGCACAAAATTTGATACTTATTTGTTATGAAGCGAAATGTTTCATAATGTTTGAAGGTTCATGCGAGCTTAACGCGCAAAATTGGATACTTTAAACTAATTTTGTCATAATTGAGCGACTTTTTTTGCTGATAACAAGCTTCTAAAAAGAAATGTAAATAGTTTGAGGTTCTAACACATCCACCCAACCTTTAACCACCCGCTCGGCCCTCCCGAAACGGACATCAAGAAGTGAAGTCACAAGGACTGGTCCCAAGTCTTATCGTTTGGGGCATGTGCGCGCGTAGCGCGCAATTTTTGTTGTTGCTATTGTAGGCCTACATATTTTGCCAATTTTCGCTGGTACAAGCTTATAAAACTAAAGCAAATATTTTGAGGCACATGAGCAAAACGCGCGAAATATTGGCTTCTCAACACTAACTAATTTTGTCATGATCGAGATATAGGCCTATTTTGGCTTAAAACTAGATTCCAAAATTAAAGTTAAAGTTGATGTGACGTGCGTGCACAGCGCGCGAATTTTTTTGGGCTATTTTACATAAATTGTGCCGCGATTGAGATACCAAACACGCAAAATTAACTTCTTTACATTAATTTTGCCAAGATTGAGATACATTTTTGCTTCTATTAAAATGTTTTTATTTTATTTTTTTTACGAAAACCCCTGGCTTCTTTATACTTATTTGCCACATTTGAGATATATTTTGGCCTTATGACACTGCTTTTATTGTTAAATATTTTGCTATTTTACCTGGTTTTGCTAGGATTGAGGTACATTTTGCCTTCAAACGGTCTTCTTAATTTGGAATTAATTTATTTTTTGGGGGAAGGGGCACATACAACGAAAAATGCTACCTTTGTATTTGAACGTCATAATTTAACTATGATTTGTCTTGTCAAAATTGAGGCGACAATGGCAAAATTGGGGGACAGGGGAGAAAGAGCGACCGGCCTCTTCTTAACCCTCTGGCTATGCCATTATTGCCTTGATATGCCGGGATCTGCCGGGAACGTACAAAATAAGGGGTGGGGCATGGAAACTTACTATGTAACAACAACAAAAAGAACTCTATACCCTCTTCTATCTCTCTTTTTTCTTCCTTTTTCTTCCCTTTTCTCCTTTTTCTTCTTTTTTCTTCTCCTTTTTTTTTTTTTTTGGTGTCAGGGACCCGGGGGGCACGTGCCCCCCAGGCCCCCCCTGGCTCCGCCAATGTTAAAGCCTACCCCTGAAAGCTGTTGTACAGTGTATGTACATGTAGCCAGCTATACATGTACATTCCATATGCAAGACTTTCATTTAATTCAATTGCAACCCCAGCCCCTGGGGAGCAGGGACTAGTGGGGATTTGGGCCGGGGCGTACAAATTGCCAATGTGACGTCCCCGGTTCAGTCGTGCACGGTTCCCACTACAGTCCCGGCCCCCAACAAAGTGTACGGCATTCCAGATTTTTGCCCAATTGTCACATCATTTGAGGATGCATTGTCCTTGTCTGTTTTCCTTGGATCAGGTCAGAGGTATTCCTGTTATTGTATGGATTTCCTGGTGGCGCCAGAAATAGACGATAAATCATCCGGTGTTGGCAACAAAGTCTTCAAGATTGTCTCTGAGATTCTGACAGAAATAGCTTTCTTTGGGTGTGTGATTGAAATGTGAAATGATATTAAAAATAGATATTTATAAATAAATAAAATCCATAACTCCCAGGTACGAAATGAAATTCAATACTGTAAAAGTCGTAATTTTTGCGTGATTAATTTTTTGAGCTTTGTTGATTTTGAACTGTTTTTGGTTTTTTAATTTGCCATTTGTAGCTTCATCACATAATACGCAAAAGATATATATTTGTGTGTAATTATCTTTGTGGTGGCTTATTCAAGCGCGAAAATATATGTAGCGCGAACATTTCCACTTTTACAGTACCTCGTTTTGTGTTCTTGAAATGGCATCCTGAAAACTAGAAACGATGATCTTGGAGTGGGAGTCTAAATTAAGTGTACTGTATAGGAATATTACACAATTGTTGTCAATTTGTCAGAGGACCACAATTTAAATTTTCACAAAATTACCCTATGCTATGATTCACTCGAAAGAAATGTAGAATGACACATTACCTATTGTGTATTTGTCGATATGATACACGCTACACAGATCAACATAAATATGTGGGTTTTTTCACCGAGGCCATCAATTAGGGATTATTCCTGAATGTTTTTAAAAAGTTCGGGACGCACCATTAGATTTTCAGGGGGGTAGGAAGTTGGGTTCAGGGGGGCCCTGGGGGGGGGGGGGGGATTTTTTTTTTTTGGCCGCTGTAAGGATTTGTTGTGGTTTTTTGTTGTTGTTGAATGTTTTCATTCATATTAATTTGGGGGTGGGGTAGAGGTGTTTTTTTACTCATCAGGGGGAGATTTTTTTTTTTGCCTGCTGAGAGGGGGAATTTAACAATTTAAAAAATCCTACCCGGATTATAATCGGGCATGGGACTATACTCGGACCAGTACAGTAAGTTAAACACATAATTATATAGGGGTCGGAAAAAACCTGCAATCTCGTTTTTTCCCTACCATACCAATGCTGACATTCATGTTGGATTCAGGTATAATATGACAAAGAAGATTTTAAAGGCATCACCACAATGCTTTGCGTTTTTGCAAAATGCCCTTAATCTGGTCTCCATTCATCGCAGGAGCTCTTAGATTCTAGTTTACACCAATTAATAAAAAAACTTATAAAGAACTCCAGAAATGCATCATGTGAAAGAAGCCTTAGTTGGCTGGTGCTCCTGCAATGCATTGTGGGATATCCTTAAAATCTTCTTTGGGTATATGATTATGATATGATAGTGATCACTAGAAAAGCACTGATGATAAACAACCAAACTTGAGGTATCCTGAGTAGGCCTTATTTACAATTTTTAGTGACAATTGTCTTTTTGCTTCAATGCAAAATTTCAATACACCAAAATGTATGATGGCCTTCAAAATACTACATTAGAAGGTATCTACATGTATATAACAGCAACATGAATAATCAGATAATCTGGGGATTTAAACTGAACCGATTAGCCAAACACAATTGTTATGCTATTAGTATTATAGTCCTTCTGAGAGCATTGTTATGGAAATATAAATACTTAACATAGCAGAAGTATTATAGCTCTTTATTCATATTTGTCATTGGAAATTGGAATTTATCTTGGCATAATACAATTATAGTGAGCCACTGGTCTTATCTTATCTTTTGATGTTTAAAGGAAATAACTTGGAACTATTCGGTTCATTAGGTTATTCACTGCTGGTAGACAATGGGTAGGCCGAGGCCTACAGCATTAATGTCCATTCATACTCCTGTCGTTGCGCATCGCCAGACCGTTCAACAGATATCAACACAGACAAGTTGAAGCAATGTCAACTTTTATCCGGCAACGTGGGCCGATAACGACGCGAGTATGAAAGGACCTTTAGAAGCAGTCAGGGTCAGAAATTCGACGAGAATCCATTCTCGCAAAGATTCCCGCCCGTAAACTTGCAAGAATCCAAGTTGATTCTTGTGGATAATCTGTCTGACTCAATATTTGAATTCTCGCCAATTCCTTAGCAAGAATTTAAATAGACTCACACACCCTTAGACAAACTTCTAACCCTGAGCAGTAATACACACATTTTGGCTTATTTTGGTTCCAAAATAACAAGTCCCTAAAAAAATGAATGTGAGGTGAGAAGGTCTCCTCACGCACCCATCCGCCCAATGTGATACATAGGAGTGTCAACCCACTCACTGTTTTGAAAAGCCCATGTGGAAATTGATACAATATTACAATGATGTCGATGTTGAATCCCTGCATAACTTAACCTCCTGCCTTCCGGCCATTTTAGTCTCAAAGTGAGCGAGAGAGAGAGAGATCAGCACCGCTGCACCCATAGACAGCTACAACCCATACAATATTCCATGCTTGAGTTGTATGCATGTGCATACAGCATCTGTCAAGTATTCAAGTCCTTCGCATACCATCGCATTGAATTATTCAACCCTTCAAAATCAGGAAAAATCACCTAGTAATATGATCATGATCAAGTGGTGGTCAAATAATGGTCAAACTGACTGTTGGTCCTGTTCTGTCAAGTGTTTGGACAAATTTTCCCCACCATTTAACAATTGGTATTTTTGGACTGTCCGAATTATGGCTGCGAGACAGTACGGGTATTGAATGAATAGGAATTAAGGTCAACAAACTTCAGACGAACTCAGTTCCATGAGCACAGTTCAGTGACTCTCATATATTATGATAGAACTATAAGTCAGGTGGCTGCTGGGTGTGAGATTACCGATTAGAAAATGTGTTGGCTATTAATGTGCGCTGATGGAATGTATTATTGCAGCCGACATGAAAGCGGCTGTCTATACAAGTGGATTTTTTCATGCGACATTAATTTGTCACACTTTTCACGCATTATGAAAGCACACACAAGTGTTTCCTCATTTTTAGTAAAATACCGTTGTGTTGGATACTACATGTACACCAGTCGTGGAGAAGAAGAAAACAAATGTGTAGATACCTTGATGTGTTGGCATCAAAATAAAAAAAAGTCTGTAGCATACATTGAAAAGAAGAGAAGCAAAATATTTACAAAACTATGTGTTTTCTGAAATGTGGCAATATTTGGGAATTTGGCAATGCCTCCACTGTAGTAAGTCAATGGGGGATTTCAAATAACGAAAATTTCTGTAAATCAAAAACGCCTTTTTGGAATATCTTCTTAAGATTAAGTGAAAGGTGTTTCACCCTTAGTGTAAATGTATGTGACACGATCAAGCGGAATGAGTCGTACGTCGGGATTATTGATTTTTAGTTGCATGTAAAAAGAAGTGACAAATTCTTATGTTTTACTTTGTTTTCTCAGTTGGTAAACTTGTTTGTAACTTAATAACTAGAAGTTAGAACTAAAAGTTCGATTTTAGTGGACTTTGGACCATACTGTAGTATTTTCACCTGCTTTTAAATGATGGACAAATATCAAAATTTAAAACTGCCGTCATGTGACTCATTTGCTCTTGATCACGTCACATAATTATATTGTCATGTTTCAATTCATACTGTACAGACTATAGCATTGTATTGGTTTGCTTGTGTATCAGCAATTCATGGCGGACTCTTTCATGGTTTTTCTCAATGGATACCAGCAAGCCTAGCTACCTGCGGGGTTAATTCAAGTTCAAAATCACAATTATTGTTTAAGCGGAATTTGATGTTTGTCCTAGACAGTAAATAGTTTATCTGTGGCAACAATGTGGCTGCTTCACCCCCTGTAGTCTGTGTTTCATAAAAATGAAAATACCATAGGATTTATATAGCCAACATATTTTTAGACCTTTGTTATAACTAACGGATGTCTTCTTTTCAATTGATGGACACTTTTTATTTACATAGTACATTTATGTGTTGCAGTCAAGAATTATAAAGAAAAGATTATTTGGAAATTACCGGATATTTCATGATTATGTAATAAGGAATGGTATTATCTGGTTTTAATTGTTTTATTAATATAATTTCAATATTTTTGATTGCCATCATCTACAATTCTTTCCAAAGCAAACTTCTCATCACATTCCTGATGTATTTTACTATGTTATTTTATTGGATTTATATCTGATAATATATCTTCTCTTATCAAGGCTGTTGTTTCATTTTGTATCTTTGATTTATTTAATAAAAATTACCCCTTGAGTATTTTGAAACCTTGATCTTCTGTCTGATCAGCCTGTATTCTTTCTACTGTGCCAACATGGTGTATCTAAAATGTGTAGGAATCAACAAAATCTTGAAAATAAAATTAAAGTGTTCATTTTGTAAGACAAACGTGCTAAAAATATACACAAGTCTGAATTCTTTTGAGTGAACTACATTGATTATTGAATAGTGGATACTAATACTAATGTAATGTGTAAAATGTCTGTGTAAATTCCCATAATGACAGTCGATCCAATGTCTCATGTACTTGACTTAGTATTGGAAGTTTCGCCTGATGTCATGACAGAGAGGGCATATGGCCTGTGCAGTCATATTTCAAGATTTCATATTACAAGTTCACTAAGAGGTCAGTCAATCCATCTCAATTGCAACAACTCAATGTTATGATGTAGCATTTGAACTTGAAGGTCAAAGCCAAGGTGAATGACAGGGGTATGGGAAATGATGCTGTCTATTTTTAGATTTGGGTGAAGAATTTTGTTTATCAACATGTTTTGGGTAATATTTATAAACGTTTACTGACTTTCTAATCATTGAGAATCAAGACCCATTGGTGCTGCACAGGGTTTATGGAACACACAAATTTAAAAAATGCCATTCTCAAGAATTAAGATTGTTCTGGTAAAACATTCAAAGAAATGAGGGAGACAAAATCTTGGAGTTGACAAAGTGCAAGTAGTTATTTGTTAGAAAGGAGCCAATCTGGAAAAGCAGGATAAGAACGGTCATTGAAAAACAAGACATCTTAATTAACATTTTAAAAATTCAACCTTAATCCTAACAAGCAAAGACCTGTCTTTGATCCGAGACAGGACACGACCTGCTGCCATTTGCGATTATCTGCCGTCATTGATGGTCATGTGACTAAAAGGGTGTAAACAATCACTAAAGTTCAATCAGTTCCAAATTGGCAAGAAATTGGCGTTTTTTATCTATCTGCACACAAAAGTGATCTAAGCGTATCAGCATGATTTTGGCATATGCAAGGGTCACGCAAACAATGACACTGCAACATTGTGCGCCATATTGCGCCATGCAGGTGTTTTGCGCACGACGCTCTTCTGAATTCATTCGCTGCTGTAAACAGGTTTCGCCAATTTGGAACTGACTGAACTATAATCTGAATAAAGAGGTTGAAAAGCATTCACTTGTGAGCCAAGTCTTCTCTACAAAAGGTATCTGATCATTGTATTGTGGGTCTTCCAACTAGTAACTCCGACATGTAATCTTGCCGATTCTATCAGAACACCTATATAGGTTATCCATGTAGCCATGCGCAACTGACTGCAAAGAGAATTCGCACCCGCCCTATTCTACATTCAATTGAATTACACATGACGTCTGATCCATTGCATGAACCGTTTTACAAAACTGGGCCTACTTAAATGATGAAACGGTTGCGTCTTGTTTCTATAAATCTTAAGCACATTTATTATTTAATATTCCTGACAAGATGGCAGCCAATCCGTTACATGATGGATAACCAACTTTTCTATACCAAAAGTTTTCTAAAGGTGATGATCAATTATGCCTGTAGTTTAATCAGTTCCAAATTGGTGAGAAATAGTTGTTTTTTATCTCTCCGTGCGGTACAGTAATCCAGGCGTATACACGCACGCCATCGCGCCTGCAACCTTCTGTATTTATTCGCTGCCGTAAGAAGGCTACGCCAATTTGGAACTGATCAAACTATATCATATATCATGCATGGCACACCAGATTGTCAAATCAATGACTTGCAGTTATATGCCAAAGCATTGATACATCCAAGTTCATAATTTAACCTTTTGAAGAGATTTATCATTGCGTTATATAATCTATATCAGGAAGACTGGGGTGTCTCATTTATTTTTGTCCCGACCAGAACTCAACATGAATACACTTCCTGCATTAGAGATTTAATCTGGCCCTTCAGCATGTTTAAAGTAATACTTCTTATAACCTTTGGGCAGTCTGCTCTAAACATGTTTAGTGGCGAAAAACACGTCTATCAAAACCTTGTAAGTGCTCTTGCTCCTGAACATGTATAAAACAACACTTATGCATAACTATTGGGCAGTTTTACTTCATACATGCTGAAGGGCCGGAAAAACATGTACGGTTTTGACAGGACAGCGACGATATGTTACTGTACGTGCCAGTAAAGCCATCCACAGAATTTGTATCAAACGAGTAATACAATAATCACATTTGCTGAAAGTGATGGGACGTCACTGAAATACATAAGATCCAATATGAGTGAGTGAGACTAGACCAGACTAGCGGGTTTTCCCCTCTTCTTTTGAGTCAATACTTTTGACACCGCAACTAATTATAGCTGTGTGCTATTTTAGTGTTAACGAACCACATTAATCATCCTGTTCTGACACTAGTGAATTGATAGGGCAAACATGAAATAAACTTGTTTGTTTCTATGGTCATTCTATGGCTCAATATTTTGTTCGTATTTCTTTAGTTAAAACGTTTTAATGTTTTCAGAGTCAGTGCGTATGCCATTATATCCTCTGCTATAGTTCAGTTGGTTCTAAATTGGCAAACCTGCTTACAGAACCTAATTAATTCAGAAGAAAGTGGGCGTGCAAATCAGTCGCATGGCGCAACATGGCGCATTGTGAATAAGTGATGCTTGTGAATGCCAAAGCAGCACACATACACTTGAATTACTTTTGCACACGGATAGAGATCAAAACTGGACATTTCTCGTCAATTTGGAACGGATTAAACTATAATATTAATTATTGCTTGACACAAGTAAGCTGACTTGATAATTCCTCCCTGCATACTCAATTTTTCCCCCCAAAACCTGATTTTTCTCCAGAGTGACTGGAAACAAACGTTTCTTTGTAAATGCCCTATGGTGTGTACCTATACTACCTATGATTGTGTACACATTCTAGGGAATAAAGTTCAATCTATATTCATGTCCCTGTCTTCCAATTCTAAAATTCATCAGCAGTGCTGTGACTGAGACTGACTGAACCCATTATGGGTTGATCGTGGGTAGCTTACTTGATCTATAATTTTGTGTGGCAAATATGCAATACAACATTTCTCTCATTTTCCCTTGTCGTCAGAGTTTTCCTTATTTATTGATGTGTAAAAAATAAAATAAGATAAAATCTTTAAGGCACATATTCTCAGTAGGGGCATTAGATCAAAACGGAGGGGGGGGGGGGGGGTGCTGTTGGCAATGGGCTGATCCAACCTGAAAGGGAATCTTAACCTTAACTCTACCCCCAACTTTTTTCAGAATTTTTTTTTCAACGTCGAAAAGTGACCCAAAATATCCCCCAAAATCCCCGGGATTTGAACCACGGACCTCCAGCACCAGCGGCTTGTGATCTCCCACTACACCACAGGTGTCAAGGCTACTTGGCGTAGTATATGGGCTGGGTCCATATTTTCATCGAAACACTTCCACGCCGGGTGATACAAACTTGCTGGGTCATGCTATGTTGTGGTATATGGTAGGGTTAGGGTTAATTATTAGCTTTAACAAGTGCAGTACCTCTGAAATTATTTGGGATGTAAACCATTAGCCGAATAAGCTGATAAAAGCATATTCATACACTCTATGTGGTGGTAAACCAATCAGAAAGCAGGAATAACAAATATGCGGAGTGCATTGAAAGTGTCCAGTGCACTCCGCGTGTGCGCCGTTCAATGCGCGAACCGCGCGCTTTGTTTTGATTCATTGTTCAGGCTAGTGAGAATAGGATATATTTCTTCACTATATTTATCGTCGGTCACGCACGTATGCCACCCAGCGCCCTCCAGCAGGTCTTGTTTGAGTCACAAGACTCAATCAGGCCTGCTGTTTAGTTACAAGCATATCTGATCATTTCCACAAATCCAAAACCTGCTGACAGTGGTGGTCAGTGGGGATCACCAAAATTAAATAAGGACTTTTGTAGAGTAAAAGGCCCGGTGGTTTCAGTCAACATTGAATTTGGGTATGCATGATCGTTCAAAAAAATCGCAGAAAAGGTGTTTTTTAGCTCAGCCTATGTCCGCAGACATTCCGTGGACGTTTGCGATTTACCTAAATTAGGGGTGTTTTAGGAAGCTTTGTCCGCGATTTCAAAAAAATAGGGGTCATTTTGGAAGCCATGTCCGCAATTTCAAAAAAATTAGGGTGTGTTTTTTGGAGGCTATGTCCGCGAAAAAGAAAAACAAGGAATAGGAAAAAATGGGTTATTTTGAACCAAATGTGTCCTTTGCGCAAAAAGAGGTACTTCTTAAAAAGTGTCCTTGAAATGGTGAAAAAGGCGTTATTTTCAGACAAAATGTTCACGCTTATGGACGAAAAAGGGGTCAAATTACCCAAATTGTCCGTGAAACAGAGTCTGCATTAAAGAAACCAGGATAGTCGGTTTCAGTAATGACACCTGATTTTTGATGCCGCCGCATCCCTCTTCCCGTGATGTATTGTATGGTTTACATGTCACAATACTTATGGTATGGGCAGTGTATGCATCAGGGGTCGGGAACTGAGCCTGGCAAAATAGCCAGTCAGATGTGAAAATTAATATTTTAGAGAGAAGACCCCACAAAAACAGAGGGGCACCAGTCTCTTGCCTATGAGTTAGTGTATCTCTAAATAGAAATGTGCTCGTGAGTGTAAATTGACATTCAAGCGAATCGAAGTAACACATGTAATTCGCCCCAGGAAATCAATAATGACATTCTGACTGAATGAATACTGGTAGAGATATCTAAATTACAATGAACTCACAGTACACTTGCGAGTGACACCATTGATTAGTCTATACCCAGATATAATAGTACGCGGCTGACTGACATTATTAGGCTGTTTTAATCATGTTGGGGGGGGGGGGGGGGGCGGGTATGAATTTAACATAAAAATAATCAAAAAGTTGACTCAACAGTCTTTAAAGCACTCCCCTACCCAAAAATAAGTTGAGTCCCCCCCCCCCCCCCGGGTTTTGTTTCTAAACTGATATTATATAGTCCAGAGTTCAGACTTTGAGTCAATCAGATACTTCAATTTGCTAAGTTCAAATGCCAATAGGTGTAAAAAATTGAATTGTCTGAATGGAACCATCTGCCTATATAATTGTGTAGAGATGTTACAGGGACGCAAGATTTACAGAAATATCTGGAATTCTGGAAATGAGGCCGTAAAAACAAAATCTGTATTTTTGGAAGAAAGAAAAAACACACTTTCATTCGTAATTAAATGAGCAATTATTGAGCAGATTCAAGAGCAGCATGGGTTGACTAATTCTGGAAGTGAATGTATAGTCTATTGACTAACTGAATATGAATAGCGGAGAACCAAATAGTCATTTTATAAATACATATTTCTGTTGTTATGAATCAGGGATGATTTAATTGTTCAAATTAATCTATAAAATTAGCCATTTTTAAAGCAAATTGGGCTCACTTGTAGGTATTGGTCCATAGAAACCTTTGGTTAAAGGAGGGTCTCGCAAGCACAACATTGTGCATTACATGTTAGAAAATATAACTATCGAGCTCAACTTTTGTAATTATATAGAACAAAATACCACACTTATGACAAAAACGAATAAAAAACGCCATCTCGCAACATGCAAAATTTGTGGCAATCAAAAGTCCCGGTGTCGATGAAGTCACAGTTATACAATGCACACACGCAAATTTGAGCAATGATAAGCATGACGTCATCGACACCGGGACTTGCGATCGCGGCAAATTTTAAAAATTGCATGTTGAGAGATGGCAGTTTTTATTTGGTTTTTGTGACTAGTATGTTTTGTTCTATATATGAAGAGGTTTTTTTGCAAAAGGGCCTGCATCCACTTTGGCTCTTATTGAGAAAAAGTCAAAAAACTGTTTCTAAATATTCAAGTTGAGCAATTGAAAAACTGAATGGATTATGAAAGAGGTACACTACATACTAATTGAAATTGAAATAAATTTCAAATGTGCTAGTTTTCAATTTTTTTAAAATCATGTTTACATTTTTGGAAAATTTGGATGTAGGTCCTTATGCAACAAAACTCCATCTGTTTGTACATAGAGAAAAAATACCACACACAAAAAAATCATTTATTTTAATCATTTAAAAAAAATAAGTTTGATATAGAAATGTATAGGTCACAATCATATGTTTCAAGGAAATAAAGTCTTTTTTCTTTCAAAAAGACCTACATCTCATTGTAAACAGCCATTGTTGTTGTTTTGTTGCAAAAGGGCCTGTATCCCGATTTAATTTTGGATACAGGCCCTTTTGCAACAAAACAACAATTTCAATGGCTGTTTACAATGAGATGTAGGTATTTTTGAAAAAATGACTTTGTTTCCTTGAAACATATGATTTTTCCCTATACATTTCTATATCAAACTCATTTTTTGAAAAAAAATGCACCATAGCCCTTTTGCAACAAAGCTCTTCATATAGTGTCGCAATTTCCGCTCGATAATTATTTTTCCAACAAATAATGCTCAATGTTGTGCTTGCGGGACACCTCCTTGCCGGACCCTTTTTTTCTTCTTCGGTTGGGCTAATTAGTCCTATGTTTTGGAGACATAAATGGATCAAAATCGGCTATTATTATCAACAAACAATAATGTGTAACTAAAACAGGCAATGTTGGAATTTTCTTTCCCTAATTTTCAAAGAAATTTCTGCTGTTTAAAAAAGAACAGGTCCAGTATATCAAGTATCAGACAGGAAATTTGTTACATCCTTTTCAATTTCATATTTGCCATTGTCCCTTGCCCCTACTTGAGTAGAAGTAACAAACTTACAACAGTGTTTTACATCAGTCTCCCATCCTATCCTAATGGTAGCGATGTTATTACAAACGGACAGGTTACTAATTGCATAAACAAGATCGCTTTCATATCAAACGAGGGTGTGTCATCTTCCTGATATTATGGCACGCTGTCATAATCGCACCAAAAATAATAAATATCACAGAGTGCATCGCTTGTACTGAGGGTGTGTAGAGCGTAATGAAAGTGTTGTCGGAACAAGTGAAACAGGTGTGCTACGAGTACGACCTTAAAGGTGATCTGCCAATTTCAAGCTTAGGCGAGGAAAAAAACCAACCTGTTTTACGGCCCACTTTTTGTTTTGTTTGTTAAGAATTGTTTTTCTCAAATCGTGTAAAATCAGCCGTTTTTGGCTGAAAATATGTTGACATTTTGTGTTCACACATTTTTTTTTAAAAATCCTGATTTTGGTGACATTTTATAGGTAAAAAAAATAAAAAAATAAAACAGGGGTTTTTTTCTTATAGGAAATGTCAAAATTCACACTTAGAAATAATTGCCATGTATAGGAGGTTTCTAGCAGAAATAAAATTGTACAGTTATGACAAAAATGTTTTTTTTGTTGAGAAATCATAACAGTTTAACCCCTTCAGAACTACCTGCTGGTTGGTCAGAAAGATGGATTCATTATTTTGTCGCACCAATTACACACATTGTTCGAATAATTGTATCCCCTATGAAGATTGGAGTGAAATATTTTAGATGCAGTATTTTCATAGGTTATTGAAATGAATATATCTTGTAAAGTTGTTATTAACCAATTGTATCACCGTTAAATAGGTAGGTAGTGCTGAACGAGGTTTAGACAAGAGCTTGCCAACGCGAAAACCATGAATGTACGATAGATACTAAATTTGTTTTAAAATCCATTTGACATGTACGAAGCGGGAGTTTGCCGAGTATCTTATTCAATAAATCGGAGATGAAAATGATGGCACATTGCACTCATGAGAGCTTACGTTACAGACAGCTTGATATGATAATTCTCAATATTTCAGAATTTTTGTCTAACGTTGTTATGCTCCAGGGTATGCGAGTAAGCGGGGAATGCGTTGGGCCATCGGCCTTATCGTCCTTGACTGCATCAACGCTGTATGGATTATTATACCCGCTACTGATGTATCTTAGGGGTTTGGGGATTGGATTATGAAAGAAAAACACAATTTTCCTCGCTGATTCAATTATAGTCGTAGACCCATGTATTTACATTACTTTGTTTGGTGGAAAATCACCTGCGCTGTTGAATTGATGGTCTCAATCTTAGGAGATGGTTGGTTAGCGTTTTATACTAACGTAACCCTGGGTCCTGGATATAAAAGAAATGTGCATAATGTGTGTTTTCCGGTCATTATTGTCTGATGTTGAACACATAAAAATGTTTCTTCATGAATGAATTTTAAACTTGTAATCCATCAAATTGAAGAAAAAATTCCAACATCTGAACAAATTATCAATTTGTTCCTGAAAATAATCGTAGCATTTTTGCTATTTTAAGTGTTATAGATGCCAGAATTCAGAAAGTCTCCTGGTATCAGGAAATGTATTAGTCCAAATTGACTTGGTCTTATTTATTTTCAGTACAGTTAGAGGCGTTTTTGCCCAAATAAGGTCGTTATAACTCAATGATGAGTTTCCAGTCACCCGCCCTTGTTATGTTTTAGAAATGGCCAAAAGTTTCATTATTTTCATTTGAATTTAGACCTTGACTTAATCAAAATGTTCAACAGTCAAAATATTTGTCACATCCTCTAAATGATTTCAGCAGGTTATCTTAGCAGTGCGTGGGCCGCATCAGGCAAATAGTCAACATTTAAGGATTCTCTCATCAGAATTTCCTGAACATCAATCCTGGCAAATTTAGACATTTAACATTTCCCCCTTTTAATACAAACAAATTGTGTTCTTTTCCTAATCTGTCGTAAAATACCTATAATAAAAATTCCCTTTAAAAGGGAAAACCCAGTATCAAGTAAAATTCCTTGCAATGAAGTGAAAACCATTTTTGGGACATGTTCGGAGTCACGGTTGTATAATAGTCCGACGGGTTCTATATTACGAAAAAATAGGTTCTATAGTACTACTAAGGTTTTATAGAATTAACGTAATTAGGCCCAAAGTTCAATAATCTAAAGAATCTATCATCTGAAAAAAAGTCCCAATAGTATTATTGATCAGGCCTGATTATGATTATGTTTAAATTCAAATTATTAAGAAAGGGTCTGCAATTCAAATATGGTCAAACTATGAACCCATGATTTGGCACTGTGTAACATATAAAATAATGTTCACTAATGAATTGTAATCTAATAATGAATAGTTGCCTCATTATGAGCTGAACAAAATGTGAAGGGGGAAACTCAGTATCAAATTTCATTGGTTTAAGCATTTTGCAAGTAATTTTCAACATTTTCAAACACTTCAGGTGTTTTTTCCCCTCAACAAGTGGTTACAAATAGTGTCTAGGTCATGTTTACATTTGCAATGTTTGTATTGGTGCACAACTGAAGTGATTAAATCCGGTGAAAACCACAAGCATTCCTGTAGCACCAAAGATGTACAAACATTTCCACACCAGTATTGTATGAATTAATTACATCATAATGACAGTGGAGTGTCTTGATTGTGAAGAATAATAACCTTCACCTGAGCAAGGTCAGAATAAATTTAAAGGGGCACTGAGAGATATGTATGGGAGTGCGCCCTCAATTTTCACGGAAATCAGTTTTTTTGCACCTGTGTTAAATACTTCGGCATACTAACTACCATCGAAACCGTTTACCTTAATTCGCCGTCTATCGTTGGTATCGAAATTATCAGCACCACTCACCACATAAATTTCTTCAACCGAATTTCTTTATAGCACCATCATTCAAACTTTTTCCCATACATTATTACACCTCGGGGTTCCACGAATGTTATCTATTGAAAACATTCATATTTTTCCGGTGGTTTCAGACAACATTGACTTTGGGTACGCATGATCGTTCCAAAAATCGCAGAAAAGGGGGGTTTTCTCTACCATGTCCGCGGACGTTTACGTCCACGATTTCCCCAAATTAGGGGTGTTTTTGAAGCTATGTCCGCGATTTCCCCAAATTAGGGTGTATTTTTGAAGCTATGTCTGCAATTTCCAAAAAAAAGGGGTCATTTTTGAAGCTATGTCCGCGATTTCAATAAATTAGGGGTGTTTTTTGGAGAGGCTATGTCCGCGAAGAAGTAGAAAGGGGTATTTTTAACCATATGTGTCCTCGTTTTTGCGCAAATAGGGGTGCTATATAGAAAGTGTCCTTGAAATGATGAAAAAAGGGGGTTATTTTCAGTCAAAATGTCTTCGTTTTTGTGCAAAAAGGGGGTCAAATTAGCCAAATTGTCCGCGAAACGCCGTCAAATAGGGGGGTATTTCAAGATCCTGGAACGATCATGTGTTACCCCTCTGAATACGAAGAGAGAACACCAGGCATATTTTCTCAACAATCTCTCAGTGCCCCTCTGATTCAGTGACCCAGATTGCTTGCTGTGTGCAATGCCTTGCTGTGTGTAACATGAACTCTCTAAAAGCAATGACAGTTCTAAAAGGCACATTTTTCTGTGTCCACTTTGTTAGTCAGCATGCATTACATCATCACAAAGGCATCTAGATTGATGACAATGGGGGTCCTGATATAATGTCAACATAGTGGAGAATATACTTCACCTGAGCTGAGGTCACCACAACTGTATTCAGTGACACAGCTTGCTTGTAGATCTAAATTTAGATCCACAGGTTTACCCCAATCTCTGACTACCCCAATCCAGTGTATAAAATATAGACTGAACATGAGGTATTGTGTTTCAAAAAATGAGTTCCTGTATAGATAGTATAATAAACCTATGCAGATGCAGACATGTTGGTATGCCAATTAGGTCAAATGCAATGACACTGTTATTGTGTTTTCTAGGCTTTGCACATTCCAGCTCCAAGTGAATTGGTGCATGTATAGTTGTAAAGTTGTAGATCCTTATTCAGGATTGTGACATTTTTGATGTGTGATTTGACTTGACATTTTACAAGCTGAGTAAATTAATGACTCATTGAAGAATCCATTTGACTTGACTTGATTGGCGTAACTTGTGACTAGAAGTTTGTTGTTTTATTAAAGTGACTTGTGACCCGAGGGTTAGTGACTTGGTTACATACAACACAGCGCCCTTAGGCAAATTTTGTTTGTTTGTTATGTTGTCCTCCACAGCTTTCAGAGAGAATTTTTTTTAAATTTTCTTTTACCAGCGGAAGCTCAAAGTTCAGCCAACAAGAAGTTGAAATCACTCTGAGAGTCGCACATATATATGTTATAAACACTTAATTTAATATTCAATGCCATTTAAACTGATGTGAAAAAAATCTGGAAAAAAAAAAAATCTGGAAAAAAAAATTCAAAAAAAAATCGGAGTGGGCGGTCGAGGACAACATAACAATTTTTCTTTTTTTTGCCTTCCTTATTGCAAATGATACCAAATAAAACAGTGCAAGGTGGGTTGTTAAATAAGTTGAAACGGTCTACTACTGGCTGAGTTGCATGCATACAAAGGTACTTCCTCAAATTTGTCTCAGAGTCCTATTGTGTTTACAACATGGCATTGTATTTTCTGTGATCTATTGGTATGTGTGGGGTGGGGTCTACCTATCTATCATTGTATACACTATACAAAACTAGTCCCAACTGAAATAGTGTAGAGAACCACAATTCGGATACCGTTGATAAAAAGGAAATCTTACCTAATTTTAAAATCTCACCGTTCCTTTATAACGATTTTAGCTTAGCATTACCGTGTGCTATGCAGTGGCGTAGCTAGGATTTTTTTCAGGGGGGAGCAAGATTTCCAAAATGTTTGTAAAAGGTGCCCCAAATTTGTTTGCAGTCAGCTCATAATAATTTTTTTTTTTGGGGGGGGGGGGGGTGTGGTGAGGGCATGTTTTATACAAAATGGTCCATGTGAGTTGTCATAATGCCTATACACAGTACATCCGAAGAATGGGGCGGGGGCACAATAACAATAGGGCTTGGGGGCAGGGGCACAATGGGCGTTTTAAAGGATTTTTCTGTCGGGGGAGGGGGGCACAATGGGCATTTTAAAGGGTTTTTTCTGTCGGGGGGGGGGGCACTTGCTTATACCTCCTGTCCCCCTTAGCTACGCCACTGGTGCTATGTACTGCTTGGATGAGCGTGCGGTTTTCCTGAAACACACTGTCCACACATGCTGAACCACTGCGCACGTAGCACATGGTAAAGGAATGGCGACTTCTACTTGTTATCCTTACTGGATAGATAGATGATGTGAAATCTTGTCAAACAAAACATCTTATATTGATGATATGTAACAGCATCTGATGGAGATTTCATGGAAGGTGATTTCTGATACACAATCTCATAACCCTAAACAAGGATTTGGGAGACGAAGAACAAATTATCACATTTTTTGTGTGAAAGATTTTCAGATTTTTTGTGTATGATAAAGTTAAACTCAGCTTGCTATGCACCTTCTGTCAGTAGTAAGCTGGTATGGCCGACCCTGTTTCAAGAAAGCCTGTCCTCCTGTAGACCAGCCTATATAAGAGAATAATTATGAATTATTATATTTGTTTTGTTATCTCTTCCACAGATATCATGGAAATACCAGACAACATTAGATTTTGTAAAGCACTAGTTGTAATAGATTTCAGTGGCAACCCATTGTCCAGGTAAGAGATTGATAATAAAAGAAAATGTTTGTATCCAGTGTTGCATCTCTGTGGCCTAGCCCTAAAACTTCTTTGCGCATCTTGCTGTTTTGTCAGCCTCTTTGTTCATTCAAAAATACCATTAGGGGATGGATGCAGCAGAGAGGCTAACATGTTGGACAAAGACAGTGGCGGCACTAGGGGGGGGGGGGGGGGGGGGGGCACAGGAGGGTAAATCACGACCCTGTCATGCCCTTCCCCCCCCCCCCTCACCCCACCACTTTCCCCCAGTCAGATCAGGCCCACCCCATTTTGTCCCCCAAACAATTAAAAAAGGTTGACTTTTAATGTCTCAAAATTAGCCTACAAATGGTCTGAAATGACTTATTCAGACTGAATGAAGCTAATTTCAGGCAATTCCCATCCCCCCCCCCCCCCAATGTTGATGCTGACACTACCACTGGACAAAAATGAGATGGCAACCTGTCTCCACAATGTCACTCAGCAAGCCTTGGATAAGCTTGCTATACGTAGATTTCACTGCCAGGAGGGGGACACCAGATCTACTTAATTTGTGGAGAGATTTTCTTTGTACATGTAACACTTTGTAACAAATCTCAGGTTCAAATATAATCATGAGTCAAAGTAGTTGGTATGATAATTTAAAATATAGAAAGTTATGCTTCGTGACAAAATACTTCAACAGGCTTCATTTTAAATCTTTTAACCCATAACCAAAATGCCTCCACCTTCAAGGCTCATCCATATTTTTTTATAACTTGGTTTAATATCTGATTCTGGGTTTTCTGACTTTTCAACACCGTGGCATTTCTTATAAAAGTGCTTAGATATTGGTTCAGTATGGTTTGGAATGTTGATTTAAAAATAGTGAAATTTTGACATTTTAAATGGGTCGAATTTAGGCTTACTTTAGAGACAATAAAGGAAATGATCTGTCATCAGTTTGAAGTATAAGATCTGTTGAGTAAGTGAGTTGTGAAAAATTGATTGACCAAGGACTCTTAACTTTTTTTGGTCAAGGGCCGAAGCTATTTATAAAAAAAGACATTCTCAAGGGCCAAATTGCCCTGGTTTCCATGCATTTTTTCTTTATTTTAAGCGCTTTTCAAGGGCCACTCATCAAAGCATTGAAAAAGGGCCGGAATTGGCCAGCGGACTGCCATTTGTGAACCCCTGGAATAGACCATCATGGTGATACTTACTTACCTTCATATTGACCAGTAGCAGCACTAGTTATATGGGGAGGGAAAGATCTTGCAAAGTTGAATAAAGAATGATATTACCCAGGTAGGGAGGGGGGTGTCATTTTTACATCTTATCCTAAGAATAAGCTATAAAACATAACAACACATGCACTGATTTTACCTATTGACCTAAAACCCCTGTCAAGCTGGATTTGATTTCCTGACGCATTCAACTGGCATGAAATATCAACTTCCTTTCTCAGTTTTATTTTGTGTGTGTTTGTTATTAGCAATAACACTGAACCCATGCCAACCATGAAATAATGTAACATAGTTGATGTACAAAATGTACCAGTCTGTATCAGTAGTTATTGGGACTCTTAACACTTCATACATGTTCATCCTGGTTGAGCATTTCCAATGAAATTGTTGAAGTTATATCAATTATTTGTATTTATATGATGGAAAAGATGAAATCTGAGACAAGGGAGAGCAGTACGGATGCGGATTCAGTGGACCGTTCACTGTTTAGCCAAGGAACTGTCACAAAGATTTCGGGACACCTATACAAATGTCATTGACAAGTTAAATACAAAATCACCAAAAAGAATATCTGCTTCGTTAAAAGATGACAGATGATCAATCTCACATTCCGGCTAATATTCAAACTCCTTAATTGATGATGGATTGTTTGATGACCAATTGAAGATTGTGCTAAAATGCTTGGTATTGACGTTGCTTCAATTCAAACATAACCATACAAACATAACCATACTTCGGGGCTATACTAAAATGAGTGTAACATGGTAACGCAATGGTCGATTTTTAACAACATTCTTTTTTGTAATGAAAGCAAAATAGTGGGTTTTTTTCAGCACTGCCATTGGTTTTGAATATGCATAACTAAAATAAAAATTATAACGCCTTTGCGAAAAAAGTGCCCATTCTTTCTGCCACGTCCTGTGTAAGGGCTAAGTTACCTCTTCCCTTCATTAAAAGCGCCCCTTAGGATATATTTTATTCCAATCATTTGTACAACCCTATCTCCACAGCTCTTTATGAGTATAAGAAGGTGAGTAAATGGCCCGCTCCCTTGTATTGTTTCAAACGAAATGTCTCATTTAATGGAGACAGTCAAGTATGGATTATGGTGTTGGTTTCTGACCTTAAATTCAATTATCTCGGGATGTTCTTCAATATGGGATGATGTGGAGTATTAACTCATTGATTATGGAAATAGAAGTTGGCTCAAATGTGGGCGGGTGGATGTCGCCGCATCAGTTAAATACAGACAGAGCGATCAATGTGTTTTGCTATATTGCTTATAAATACATTTAATTCGTAATTGAAAAACTGTCCCAACGACAGGTGTATTAGGCTAAATTAAAAAAATTATTTGTCTCAAAGCTCCCGCGCGCGATAGGTTTTTTTTTTATGCGCATTAGAAAAACAAAAATCTTAAAAAAAACCTTTTTTTAATTTTAATTTTTAAAATTTTTTCAACAAATAAAACAAAAAACAAATCACCAATTTTTCAGATTTTCATCGATCACATCATTTTAAATACAAAAGGTCACTTTTACAAGGATTTCAATATTTTATATTTAAAAAAACTTTAAAAAAACTTTAAAAAAACTTTAAAAAACCTGCATTCCGCATTAGGTTTTGAAAAACTGAAGAGCTTTGAGACAAAAGATTTTTTTAATATAGCCTTATCTGGTGAAGAAAGGAGGGGGAGGGGACACTCTATTGGGGAGGTGGAGGGGTATTATAGGTGTGCCATCTTGAAGGTCAGTAAGGTCTGGACCTACTCTGTTGCTGGCATTTTGAAGATGGCGAGGTGTCTTTGCGCAAATAGCTATTCTACCATGGAAGCAGTACATGTCAATCAAACACTGTCGTCATCGTAACACACGATTAGCTCCGCTTATTCTATTGATAACCACGTTTAAAGATAGTGCTTGATATCGATGACGTCTCCCGATATATCATGACATCATTGTCAACCAATCAGCAAGAGTAATTTTTCCGGGATAAATTTTCCGTAAAACAATGCAAAACATAACACAAAGATTGTTTGCTGAAAGGCGTTGTATTATACTATTTTTATAGAGGGCGCTCACACTGTTTTAAAAGTGGTCACACACACCACCACAATGCCTTGATGAAGGGCTAGAAGCCGCTAGATTGGATAATAACATTTGTTCGTATGTCTCTGTGTATATTGTCAGATGCACGGAATCAAGAGTTCAACACAGGTTAAGAATTTTGTGAGAATCTGTAGATTCGCCTCTATTTGAAACACGCATTCTTGCAAATGTACTTGCGAGAATCTTTGCGAGAATCTTTGCGAGAATTAATTCTTGGAATCTCGTCAAATTTGTTTCCCAAAATATATATACTTCACCAATTTATAAGTTTATGAAGTGGGGGAAAAAACAAGAGACGTCACTGGCGAAGAACAAAGCTGAACTTCTAGATGCACAGAATCTGATGGTTCACTGATACAGAACTTTTATCCCCCACCCAGCCATACCCTCAACAAACATTTTATTTAATGTATAGCCTTACAGGTAGGTGATATATACATTGCATTTGCTGCAAAGAAGAAAAACTGGGTTCCTCTTAGTGTAATTGTATTTATATAACCCGTATAACACACACGCGCGCGCACAACACACACCGGTTGCAAATGTTATTATCATACATTTTACCAATTCAATTTATACAAGGAAATCGAGAACGATATAAATGTAATACATGAGCTTAAAGAAGAGCGAGATATTATAGTTAATAGATTCAGTAATTTACACGGAGTGTGTTTGATATATATACAATGTATAACAAAAGCAGTGGTGCATTTCAAAGTAGTGTAAAAGCGGTTCATTTGGCATGCATGGTGGGTTTTTTTGGAGAGCTGCGAAATTGTAAATATTCCCCATTGATTTTTTCACAAAATTGTTTTTCTTGACAAAAACATCTTATCTTACAAGAACATCTTATCTTACAAGAATCAAGCCATATCTAAAACATTTATATTTTTGTAAAAAAAAGTGGTGTTATGGAGGGTGGAAAGTGTGAAAATACATGTGTGTACTTTTATAAATGCCCAATTTTTATATGCGACAGAAAACGTCGAGCTTGTCTGCAACGGTTAGTGTCAATGTCAAGCATCCTCACGTCTTCAAATACTTACCGGTAATATGAATGTAGTATGTCATTGGGTTGTGAATATCTGGGATTTTAATTTAACGCATTGCACAAGGTGAATACGGGCTGATTCAGTTTGTGATTGATGTACAACAGTTGTTCATAGGGTTAGACAACAACGTTTTGTTTATATCAAAAGTACTAAAGTAGTTCTCCTCTCTCTTCATGCTATATTTGACACACAATTTTAATTGTTAACGAAATTAATGCATGATCAACAGAGAAGAATTTTTCTTCACAATTTCAGCCCCTGAAAATATTCCGATGATTATTTTATGGATGCACGCAAGCAAGCACAATGGGTGTCAAATGATTCTGCCTGATGATCATTCCATGGCTGTTAGTGTGGATTACATGCTCATGTTCATGTGGTGGGGGAGTAACAGTATTTTGAGTGGGTAGAATTTCAATGCAGAGTGAAAACAATAAAGAAAAAAGAATGTTGATTCTTATGAAAGATTTTGTGAGAATCATTGAATTCTGTTTGAAGTATTAGCAAGAATCAATATTTATGCACACAAATTTGTTTGCAATTTTTTTTTTTAAGAATCAATTAACATATTCTTGCCTGATTTCTGCAGCGAGCTCATAGATCAATCTGTATTACTTTTCTATGAATACTTTGTGTTATGTGTGATTTTTATAGAATGTCTAGACTCAAATAAAATTGTTACAAAAACCAACTGCGTTTCCTGCCAACAAATATTTTCAGAGAATCTTAGCGTGTATCTGCTTGTATTGTATTGGGTTTCTACCCCTAACTGTTACCACCACTAGCCACCAAAAAGAAATTATATTTGTAGAAAGAATGACCTGAAGACATTGTTGACGCTCATACACTCCCGAATGCTGGGATCTGCCATGAATAGAAAACCGGAGCACATACCACTACAGCTTGGAGTTAAGTTCTTCTTTGGCTTTTCAGTGGTGGTTGGGTTACATACCGAAGAAAAGCGGGGTTGCGCACTTTTCCAGTCAAGTTGTTTATTCTTTCCCACTGAAATGCAGATGATACTGTACTGTAAGGGACTATGTTAACAACTCATAGAAACTCCCTTCTTCTTTCAAAATGGGAAACCACTTTTGTTCAATATAAAATCGGAGGTGATAATTTGAATTAATGTTATATTTAAATCCTTCAATTGGTTTTATTTGGGGATTTAAGTTAAGAGTACAAGGGACAATAAAAGACTTGGAATTTAAGTAAACACTGTTTAAAAAAACCACTTTACATCATGACCATGCTTCATTAAAACATTTGACTTAGCTTTTAAGATATCCGTCTGAGAGCCATTTACTTGCAAAGTAAGTGATATATATTGATGTTTTTAACAAATTAAAAAAAACCCACAAACCTGAAATCAATTGAATGGTGTCTAGTACTTATTTAAAACCCAAATGGTTTCTGTGCCCTTGAAACCCAATTATGGCTTCTGTGTTTTTAAAACCCAAATGGTTTCTGTGCCCTTAAAACCTAAATGGTTTCTGTGCCCTTAACACCTAAATGGTTTCTGTGCTCTTAAAACCCAAATGGTTTCTGTGCCCTTAAAACCCAAATGGTTTATATGTCCTTAAAATCCAAATGGTTTATGTGCCCTTAAAACCCAAATAGCGCTCAAATGGTATAATGTATAGTAGGCTTATTTTCTTGTAGTCTGGCTGATAATGATGGAATGATACACATAAAGTACAAGTACCAATGATCAGCCAGGCGCTGCCTTTTCATTAACCCCAAGAGAACGATATCTCATAGTTAAAACCATCTCATTTGACGTGCTATTCTGCGTAGATTACATGCTCCTTTATGGCAGTGCAATGTCTAAGAAAGCATGCATAAAAGCTTTGACTTTTGAGGTCATTGACTGAGTAGGCAATGTCCTATAAAAATGCGGAATAAAGCAATAAGGCAGCAATTATTATTCATTTGCTCTATAGATACTGTAAAGATAGCTGCCATGTGCTTTATTCCATTACATAGTCTTATATGGATACTGACATTAAATTTGGTTATTTTCTTTATGCGAGTCCTATTCCTTTCTGATTCCAAACCAAAATACTGTAAACATGAACATTTTCGTGCTACATTAATTTTCGCGCTCCAAACATATTTATTTTGTGTTTTCGCGATTTGAAAGTTCATTACATAGACTTATACTATAAGTATATGTAATGAACTTTCAACTCGCGAATTTTAAAAAAATGAGCGCAATGGCTGAAAGTCGGCAAAGCGCGAAAATTTAATCGTGGAAGATTTGAAAGTTCATTACATAGACTTATACTATAAGTATATGAAATGAACTTTCAACTCGCGAATTTTAAAAAAATGAGCGCAATGGCTGAAAGTCGGCAAAGCGCGAAAATTTAATCGTGGAAGATTTGAAAGTTCATTACATAGACTTATACTATAAGTATATGTAATGAACTTTCAACTCGCGAATTTTAAAAAAATGAGCGCAATGGCTGAAAGTCGGCAAAGCACGAAAATGTAATCGTGGAAAATTTACCACTATTACAGTATTTCCGTATTTCGTCACTGTTAATGTTATACCCTGAAAAGATGGCAATGTTATGTGAAATCTCCTATAAATAAATTCCACTATCTTGTTTTTAAAAGGATTGGTTGATACAACTTCTGCACTTTTGCATCAACTTTAATCAGAAAAAAGATAATGATAAAATTCCAATCCAGTCAACCCGATTGCCATGACTGAAACTCCCAGTGTGATATTTGACGCTTAATTTGATATGATTATTGAACCCTACATTTCTCAATCTCTCGCATCCGTTCATCCATCCGACCCCTAGAAATCCGCCGAACAACATTCGTCATTCTACATGGTAGCAATTTGACACCTGATTATTGTATTCATAAATTCCCACCTGTCGCCCTTCCGCACATTGTACCGCCCTCCATGTTACTTAATCCGCACACTTACACATACAGGGCTATTATATAGCTCAACCTATTGGTTTTCTTGCTATCCATCCAAGTGGTTATTTTTCAGGGACAGGATTTGTCAAGTTTATTCAAATTTAATTATTGCATTTTCTATTAAAAGTCACAATTGGGTTATTCCATTTGAAATCAATACACCCCCTATGGAAAACATCACATTAATCTTCCCCACAGGGAGTGTGAATTTCAAATGGGTTACCTGCATAGGTGACTTCATTTGCAATGTACACTCCCTGTAGAGAAGATTAAGAACATGTCTTCCATAGAAGGGTATATGAGGATTTCAACTGGAAAAGACCATTTTGTGTATCGACCATTTTGTGTACCCAGACATGGATTGTCCTCAGTGTCCTATACACTTAAAATGTGTTGCTTGTGTTAATGTTTTGTGCAACTGTCATGGTCAGTAAGAAGGTAGACAAATAACAATTTTTGTTTTACATGTTACAGTATTATCTCAGTTTTATCTTTAGCAGATAAAAATCACTCGTGGATTCGGGCTGTTTTGTTTAAAAAAATAAAAGCTCTGTGCACCATAATATGATTGATAAAAATAATTATTGGCTGATTATTTCAATAGTGTCTGTATTTGTCATATTAGGGGGAACAGGGAATATAAATAACAAAGAATAACTTTGCCCTCATTAACTGGGACTCCCAAGTGGGCGACCCAGGTTCGATTCCCGATTTACCCACCTCTTCTTATTTGGCACATTGTTCCCTCTTTTGGTTTTATTCCCCAAAACCACTCCCAGCGCATTAGGCTTATCGTCTACAAATGGGCCGTTGTTCACATTTTGCTCTTTTGACACCCGATGGATTTTGCTATATTATAGAATTGAAAACCCTTTTCTCCCCTCTTGCGATTTCCATTCCCTAATAGTTTGATTTCTTAATCAAGAATGATGGCCTAGTGAAAGTGGAATTGCTCAGAGGAAGGAAGTTAACCCATTTGATAATACACCACCAAGGCAAGTACTAGATCCCCCAATGACGTGTAAACACACAAAGCTTTAAACTTGGGATTCCATGATTTATCGATTACCGTGACCCACATTTCATCTGTAGACGATAAGAGGCTTGTTCAGACGGTCACTAGTTTTGAGACTAGTCTCGAGCTTTAAACAAATCTGCCACTAACCCAGAGTGCCTGTCCAGAGGAAAATCTTAGCCTCGAGTGTAGCGATACCACTGCGGTAGCTTTGAGACTAGCTCAAGATCAGGCGATTCTCAGATTGCCAAAAGAAATGCATTGATAGGCAATGAATGGCCTTACAAAAATCTCACTCGCGGTCAACATGGTTTCACACGGCAGACACACTCTCGGCTAATTATTGGTTAGTGCTTCGGGACTGGTAACCGCTAGATTTCTTAGGGTTAAAATTCTAGCTGTAGACACGAGGTTAGTTAACCATTACATGATTCACACGGCTGTTAATTGGAAATTTAAGTCTCGAGTCTAGCTAATCTCTAGCTTAGCGCCCATCGTCTGAATGATTCTAAATATATATTTAATTAATTGGGGCAGTAGATTATCTAGTATGTGACCTTTTGACTTTATCCAGAGACTAGCAGCGATAACAAATGATAACAGCATGTTTGTGTAAGTCTGTAAATAATGAAATGGTATGTCAGGGCATATATGCCGTTTCAGTAACAGTTTTTAATGACCCCTTGATCGCCGTAGTTCATGTGTAGTATCCGTTGCATCCGTCTCTGATTCCCATACATTTAAAATTGTGACGGTCGTCTTACTTCCATTGCATGTCAGAGACTTTCCATGGGCACAGTTTTTTAATGCACGTTCATACTTCCTTTGTTGTTCATCGGTCGGCGGATAAAAGTTGACATTGTTTCAACTCTCGCACCGATATCCGCAGACTTCGGCCGATGCCCATCGACGGGAGTATGAACGCGCCATTATTCTGACCACAAAAGTAATGCTGACGAAGACAATACTGATTTAACACAATTCTGAGCAAAATATTCTGAGAAAAATGCATTTAGACTCATCTCAACTCGCTGAGTAAAAAGCATTATTTTTTTCTCCAATTAGCAGTTTTGAATAAAAGCAATTGTGACTGACTCCAATTAAACCAGCTCCAATAGGTTCACTTAAACCAAATATTTTTGACAATTTTTTTTCTCTGAATGTTTTTTATACCTGTAGCTTTGATTTAAATATACAGCCAGGTTATTTTAATTATAATAGTTAGATGTCTTCTGAAAATCTATATTACCCTATAGATGCGGCAGGTGCTGTCGGGACAGAAGCAGACTTCAAAATGTACATTTGTGGGCATAATTCTGTTATACCCTGCACACCTACATCGGTAGTATGCGTCGTTCTTAAAAATCATGCACTATGAATACCTCTGAAGGGTATAACAGAATTACTCCCATTTGTGACCAGTCACTTCAAAAAGGACATGTTGTTGGCAAACACATTTTTGAGATAGAGGCCAATATATTTGGTGAAATATAAAGAAAATAATAGGGAAAAAAAAGCTTCTTCAATTCCTATCTTGTGATTACAATGTCCGATTACCTTCAACATGGTATATCATTTCAAAGCTTAAAATGTACTCTTTCAAGCCATACCAATTGAATTGGGCCTTCAACATGTCCAATTTGATGTGACAGGTCACATTTATAAATAGATAATAGTTCATTTTGTTATAAATACAATATATTCTTATCAACATGACTTTCCCTACTATTCATTCACTCTAATCCATACCAATACCATCCCCTGTTTTTTCTTCATTCTGTAGCATGTCATCAGGATAAATTTAGGCTGTTTATTGATACGCAATAAAAAAAATTAACTTCTACAAGATATATAGTGTGGTGCGTTTAAACATGGCCTATGGGATAGCCCATAAACAATAATCTATATAATAATACGCAATCGCCGATTCTTGTACGGAGATGTTCTCCCCTTTCCGCACCTTCGATTGACTTCAAACTTTCTGTGCGAGTGCGTATGGGTCCCACGACGAACCAGTTTATGTTTGATTTTTTAAATTTGGGTTAGATTTCGTGAAATTCGAGGTTTTTTAGCCCGTTGCTATGTTATTGCTACGCGCCGCGTATACGCTGAGCACGCCATGGCGATGGCCGGCGCACAACTCGCGTAATCGGGCGATTGTCGGCGCGCGCGTATTCAGGCGATTGCTGCCGGCGCACGCGTAGTCAGGCGCCGATTGCCGGCGCACGCGTTATCGGGCGATACTAGGATAAAGCGTAGTTTGTTATGTGGGAGAGTAAAGGTGGCAAGCATCCGTTGCTCCATAGTGCAAACCCTATATATAATATAGTACAAGAAAATGGCATGATGAGACAACAACAAAAAGTCAATCATATAGCCAGGGTATACGGGAACCCCTTTGAAGGAACTGGGAGCAAGGCCGGCGCAAACCGTATAAGGCGCAAACCGTAGGCCTGCATCCAGGATAACATATATTATATAATAATATAGTGACAGGGAAAATGCGTTTATACGACAGTGCCTCAGTCCCACCCACAATGCGGGCCACGGGTAGGGCGCGCTATATAAAAACATAGATAGGCCAGAAAACCGTGATATCATATTATACATGGGGGATAGGCCTGTAAATAAACAAGGAACTGTTAGAGCAAAATATGCATGCAGAAATAGTCCTACTGGAGAAATAATTTAATGTCAATAGACCGAAAAATAAAATAAACGGAGGGCTAACACTGAACTGGGTGGGTACAAAGTGATCATGGTGAGAACCCACCTCCCGCCAACTATGAAAGACCCACTATAAAACTTAATAAAACGACTAAAAAAACCCAGTGGCGTCGCGGACCTAAATTTATTTAATACAGCGGCGGCGTGTTCTATGTGTTCTATGAGAGACTTGGCAACTTATAGTGGGGGGGGGGGCGTGCGTCCGCGAACGGGGTTGTGAAATATTATAGGTCACACGCCGTGTGTATGAACACATGGGGTGGGTAGGCCTGTCTGAATTATAAGGGTACACTGCATGGGTACCTGGAGTATGGAATATTAAGGGTACCTGTGATAACTGGATTTTAAGGATGTATAGGGTAGGGCCTACCAGAGTGGTAATGTCATGTCTTATTATGGGATAATAATATTTAGCGTTTCTGGGTAGGCCTTATATTAAGACCCCTGGATTATTAAGGGCGCCGTGGCACCGATATTAGGATTAATGGCACCTGAGTATCAAGGACCTCTTGCTATTTCACAATAGCCTACGCTTTGATCATGTTGACGACTAACCGCACACTACTATCTTCTATACCATGTATAGGCCTACACTATATGGGGTATGGGGTTGGTACTGCACATTTGGGTGGTTTGTTTGTTTGTTGTTCGTTTGTTTATACCGTCGGTCCGTACGGACGCACGCTTGGGTCCTAAAGAGACCAGGCTCAAGCAAAATGCTCGGGCCAGGCTTAAAAAGCCTATAGGCCTATAAGTATGCTGGCTGAATGAAATGAAAGTTGAGCCACTTCCAACAAATGGGGTAACAATAACATTGTTTCCCTCCTAAATGGGGTATTGAAATTGGGTCCGAGATTCAAAGATTTCACAAAACTCAGATTTCTGTGAACAAAGTCTATTTCAAATGAAAAAAAATAATTCTGGGACCTACAATTTTGAACTCATTATCTATGCCCATTTTGCTACAAATAATGAAGGTATCTAATTTAGATAATAATACTTAGCTAGCGAGTGCCCGAGCGTAGCGAGGGTACGCCGCTAGTAAACAATAATAACCTTCAAAACACAATACTTTCATGTAAATTTCAGTTAAAATGTGAACATTAACTTACCTGCTTATGAACTATCCCTACCCTGGTTCTCAATATGACCTTCTTTTTTGCCGGCCATATTGTAAACAAAAATCATGTCCCTTTAAATTCTGGACCTTTAAAATCAACACATTGACGTGACTTCCGGTATCACAATTCACTTAAATAGCTGCAAAATCCGAAAACAATAACCAATTTCCACCATTCAAAGTGCTACATGCAGGCTGACATCTTGGCTATGCAAAAAAAGTCATTTGCCCTGACTCTGCTGCCCTCAGGTGTAATGCCAGAGGCTGTTAACCACGATTCCAGCTAGGCCATACCTTAAAAGTCAAACAAGACTGAAGCTACTTCCGGTATCACAATTCACTTAAATAGCTGCAAAATCCGAAAACAATAACCAATTTCCACCATTCAAAGTGCTACATGCAGGCTGACATCTTGTCTATGCAAAAAAGTTGTTGCCCTGACTCTGCTGCCCTCGGGTGTAATGCCAGAGGCGGTTAACCGAGATTCTAGCTAGGCCATGTTTAAACGCACCACCCTATAGTCAGTTTCTGTTCTGTACATCACAGAATACATGCCCGTTTTTTAAAAATTTTGAACAGTAATTGGATTTTCAACTGGAAAAAAAAAATGCATTTGAGATTCCAATGATGATTTATAGGATTCATCAATGTATTGTTTAATATATTCAAATATTCTTTGGTTTGTTATAATATGGAGGAAAATATGTTTTCTGCTTGAACTAACTATCAACATAGTAGTAGGTAGATTAATATTGATTTGATTGATTATGTTCCATTACAGTAACCCACTGAACGACGATTCTACACAAAAATATGATAACATTATATGCCATAATATGATAATGAAAGCTCCAAAATAGATAGAACTTTTATTTAAATTTTTCATGCCCCTCCCCCTAAAAAAATCAAGTTCACATGGGACACTTTTTTTGACACACCCTGTAGAATATTGGTTTGAGTTACACAACATTTTTTGTGTAGTTACTTACTAAAAATGTGCCCTTTAATGGTGCAAAAAGTATCTGTTTCATCCAATGAGTCTTGATATAACCGTATTCCATGGCAGAACTAGATTATGATATAGTTTCATGTTACTAATTATACGCGCATCTGTACAGGTCCTTACACGGCAGACGGCAAGATCATAATTCCATCCCAAATATCTTGTCCGGTTAGACCAATATAATCCTACCTAAGGAAAATGACAAGATAATTAATTAATATTTCCTATGATAATGTTATACGGTCACTTCGGAAGGTGTAAGGACACCGTCCAAGCCAGGTCAAATTTTTGAAAATTAGAGCATGATATAGATGGTCAAGACTGTGCCCTGATAATATTGAGATAATTAAACTTTAATAATATTTCACCCCAACTTGAAAGATGAGAACATTTTTCGCAAAATTCTCACACCACGTTATGTGTGATATGTTTTCAAGGCATTATTGTTCATGTGCCTAATTCAAGCTATAGCTTAATCAGTTCCAAATTGGCGAACAATATTCGGTTTTTTTGTCTTTCCGCATGCAAAAGTAATCCAAGTGTACATGTGCAATGTTGGACATGCTACATACTGTACTACATACTGTACTACATACTGTTATACTGTACACAGCGCCCTATCTCGGGCATTAGCGGTACAGTGCCCCTGAAAACTAGGGACATGAGTTTTTTTGTACACAGACCGGGATGATCCCCTACTCTTTACGAAGGAATCTGTGACTTTTTAACGTGCTCGGATTTTGCTCTTCCGATGCACGAGACCACCATTTCTACGTGACTTCTGAACCACGAGGCAATTGAGACTAAGTACCTTGCCCAAGGATACAAACATGTTGGCCGTAGTGGGGCTCGAACTCACAACCTTTGCATCGTGAGACCTGCGGTCTAACCACTAGACCACACACGCTCTCTCATGTTGGGGGCCTGTGAAAAATCTGAGTTATTGGTATGACTTGAAAGAGCACATTTTAAGCTTTGAAATGATACCATGTTGAAGGTAATCGGACTTTGTAAACACAAGATATGATTTGAAGAAGCATGTTTTTTCCTATTATTTTCTTCATAATTCACCAAATGTATTGGCCTCTATACTCAAAACTGCGTTAGCCGACAACATGTCCTTTTTGACGCGACTGGTCACATTTATTCATCCTAACTTAGAGAGTGGTACAATTTTGCACATGAGAGCTATAACCAATTTGAGGGCAGAGTACAGTTAAAGTGGCGCTTTGTAGTTTTTTAACTGGTTTACATGTTTTTAAAATCGCGATTGGTAGTTTCCTCACATAAAACACATATCCGTGCGTTATGCGCGAAAAGTGAATGTTGCGCAAAATGTCCCACTTTTACAGTATAACACGCATCCAGAAGAGTGAAGATTGTTGCACTCATAAGCATCACAACCCCATCCTCTTGCCTACCACCTGTCCTATCCTACAGGCTGTATCAAAATGATTTGTACTCTGATATGGGCGCACCACACCAAATATCTTTCTCATTGAAATACGTGTAAAAGTGCCATATTTCAAGACACCTTTTCTACCCTCCGGTTACATTTATTGCATACTTGTCACCTATGACCATTTTCAGTAACATCTCAACTTTAATTTAAGCCTTGTTTCATGAGGGGTTATTAAGCTAAATTTTCCGCTACGGACCTGCACACAGCGCCCTCACTTTTTCACGTTTTCTGGCATGCCTGTTCACCATTTAGGCAGGTGCTTACGCCCTGGGCACTATTTAGGTCGATAAATTAAAAATATCGTATTTTATCATTGTAGGTGCAACGGATAGGTCCCACTCGTTCATTTAAATACAAACATACCATCCCCGGAGAAACAAATTGCCCGAAAACCTCACATTTACAAGCCTAGTCTCCGTGCTTTTCCGGAACTATTATAGGATTACACGAATTGCGCATTGATTTGGTGTGGTGCTCTCTTTAACAAAAATCTTAATTATTTTTTTTGCATTTTTGGAATCATCATATAGCATTATGAAAAAGTGTCACTCAAAAAATTCAAATTCTACTCCTAACTGGAATTATGTCACAAAATAGATTTTACTCTATACCCAAAATACCCCATTTTTCTCACTTTTTGGCCATTTTTTGCCCAAAATTGTTACATTTAAAGTCTGCTTTCATGACCAAAACGTGTATTTTTTGATTTGTCATTGTTTACATTGTATAATATATATGTTAATAGCATACATGACACATTTAATTATCGACAAACATGATAACTTAATCATATAATCACTATATCACGCCGTATTCATTGCAGAGATACCTGTATGCCATTAATGGTTAAATTATGTAGGGGGGGGGGGGGGGGTAAAAGACCCCCGTATTTGTAGGACAATAAAGCTTCTAAAAGCCATTTGTTTACTTAGAGTATCATGATTACCTAGTAGGCAAACTCACAATTACATTTTTGTCACGATATTACCCCTAGGGTATTGTGTTAAGCATTGAATGTACAATTTTAACGATTTGTTGCTCTTTTCTGAGCCAATGTGGGGCCGAATATGAATTTTGACAAAACGTTGACCTACATGAGAGTGATAAACTCTAAATAAAGCTTTGAACTTGAAAATGAGATAATTAACTCTTTAACTGAGATGCAAGTTACTTGATATAGACCTAAGAGGGAGTATTCTTGCACGTGGGGGACTTCTAGCCAAGGGTAACGTGACCCTCTATCTATAAAATCGCAAAACAGACGCGTAGCCATTTGACTCTAAATTTGGAGCTTTAGAGCCATTTTCTTGGCTATTTCTGGAGAAAATCATGTAAACTTCTCGATATTAACGTCCGACATTGATATAAATGGTGTTTTGAATGTAAATCAAGGCGTATTTAAGCAATTTGAACCCACCTTCCACTTCAAAACTCGGTTTTATTGAAAATGGCCATTGTGCGTTAAAGGGCGCACCACACCAAATATCTTTCTCATTGAAATACGTGTAAAAGTGCCATATTTCAAGACACCTTTTCTACCCTCCGGTTACATTTATTGCATACTTGTCACCTATGACCATTTTCAGTAACATCTCAACTTTAATTTAAGCCTTGTTTCATGAGGGGTTATTAAGCTAAATTTTCCGCTACGGACCTGCACACAGCGCCCTCACTTTTTCACGTTTTCTGGCATGCCTGTTCACCATTTAGGCAGGTGCTTACGCCCTGGGCACTATTTAGGTCGATAAATTAAAAATATCGTATTTTATCATTGTAGGTGCAACGGATAGGTCCCACTCGTTCATTTAAATACAAACATACCATCCCCGGAGAAACAAATTGCCCGAAAACCTCACATTTACAAGCCTAGTCTCCGTGCTTTTCCGGAACTATTATAGGATTACACGAATTGCGCATTGATTTGGTGTGGTGCTCTCATATGTTCCATTTTCAAAAAAGCATTAAAAATATAAAATCTCTGATAAATACAATATTTTTGATTTTAATAAATAGGGAATTATGTCAACTTATTGATCTGAAAATCTGAAGATAATTGGCTGTTGTTTCTGACCGCTATTGTCATTCAAATGAAGATCGACGTAATCATGGTTTTACTCGCAGCAACGCAAATTTAATAGGTTCACTGCACAAACTCTTTATAAGTAGTGAATATATGAGTGCAGTCAGGAGGAACTTTGAATTGTGCGCTTCAGATCTAACGTTTCGATGAAAATGATAAAAACACCAATATTCCTTTAAAAGCTTGTAAATTCTGAAAAAAATGTTCGATTGTCGTAAATCAAAATTCTTAGAAAAGATGAAACTTCAATAATTTTGCATATCGAAGCAAAATGGTCTAAATGGTTCGTAACATATCCAAACAAATTCTGAAAAACTGATCAGACCACGGTACAAATCTTTTTGATACAGCCTGTATACTCTCAGCGTATCTCCAAACATCAGTTTAACACTTTCCACGGGGCAGGCGTCTGCAGACGACATTCCAAAACTACATAAAATGTTTCAAAAATGTCAAAATTATTGAATTTCATTACCATATTTGGAATCACCATGAGAAATGCATTGAAATAAGTACAAACATGCCTAGTATTTGGTTTTGTAATCCTTGACATAGACCTTGGAAGTTGGGAAAGGTTTCTGAAAAATCTGTTTTGTATACATGGTAAAACCAATAGCCGCGTGGAAAGTGTTAATAAATTTGTATGCATACGAAATAGCAGTTGGATTGTAAATGGGTTATACTCACCAGTAAGTACATAATGATATTTATATAAAAGCTATTTGAAGCATGCTAACATCAAATTTGAAATTCTAATTTCCCCACAATGATCGCACTCCTACACCAAGGCACGTCACGTTATTCAAGTGAAATACAAAATAGAAGACATGTATCTAAATACTAGACTTTTATCTATTACTATTCTATGAGATGATCCCTGCATGTGATTTTTTGGCAAGACAGTCTAGCGCTCTACAAAGCATAAAATAAAATGAAATAACAAATGAGTTGTTAGTTTCTTATATCAGGGATTCAAGACTTCCAGAAATATCCGGAATTCTGGAAATGAGGCCTTAAAAAAGAGTTGGATTTTTGTAAGGAATTTTTTTAATATTTTTTATTTTGTCTTTTTTTGTTGCATTTCCGGATTTGGATGTTGATATTTCAGCACAAAAAAGAGGCAAACATGTTATTTTTATTTTCCAAGTGCACGTAAAAAGTTGGATCACCCACTTGAATCCCTGTTATATAATAGTAAAGAAATTAGATTAGTATTCCATTTAATACATGGGTATTTACCGTATTTTGTCCAGTATCATGAGAAAGCGGTCAAACCAAAACCAACGCTTTTCTTGGGACATTTTTAAGTGTTTCTGTACAAGATGAATCAACATTTGTAAAAGTCTCCCCCCCCCCCCCCCAAAAAAAAATCTTGTTTTCAATAAATTTCAAATTGTTTTACAATTAAAAAGAACAACAACAAAAAACCCCAACAACAACAAATTATTAAAAGACTAAAATATATATACACATTGTAGATAAATAAATAAGTAAGTAAATAAATAGACTAAATAAAAACAATAGATTTATAAAAATAAATATAAACACCCCAAAACAACAAAACAAATTGATCCACCGTCTGTAGCTCCAACTGTCTGTACAGAACATTTTTTTTGTCAGTAAATAATATGCAATTTAAAGTTCAGTAATATAGCCAGAGCATTCTGTGAGTCATTCATCCGTTCACGGTCGGATAAAAACACTAGGATGCCCTCCCCAAAATAGCCGCAAGGATGAGTGTACATGTTACGATAGCAGAATTTGAAATGTCTTGATGGCCAGCTATAGTTTAATCAGCTCCAAATTGGCAAGAATTGTGAGGTTCATATTTATCCGCGCACAACCGGGTGTTATGATGCGTATGTATTATTTATTGACAGCACAGTTTGAAGGCGTCTATAATGTACCTGACCCACATGCATGCCAATATATAAACGAGCAAGTAGGGATTTTATTTGCCTGTGGATAAAATTATGTCTCACTTTTGTGCCAATTTTGAACTGATTAAACTGTAGTTGTGACAGATTTTTTTCTTCCTGTCCATGTAAATAGAGCAACATCTGTCCTAGTCAATTTAGGACTTGTTGGTTGTTGTCAATGTTACAATATCTCATATTATCTGTTCACGGTCGGATAAAAATACTAGGATGCCCTCCCCAAAATAGCCGCAAGGATGAGTGTACATGTTACGATAGCAGAATTTGAAATGTCTTGATGGCTAGAAATAGTTTATTCAGCTCCAAAATTGGCAAGATTTGTGAGGTTCATATTTATCTGCGCGCAACAAGAATCCCTGGTGTTATGTGTATGTATTATTTATTGATACGCGCAGTGTGAAAGCGTCTATAATGTACATGCATGTCAATATATAAACGAGCAAGTAGGGATTTTATTTGCCTGCTGATAAAATTTAGCCTCACTTATGTGCCAATTTTGAACTGATTAAACTGTAGTTATGTGGCAGATCTTTTACTTGTCCATGTAAATAGAGCAACATCTGTCCTAGTCAATTTAGGACTTGTTGGTTGTTGTCAATGTTACAATATCTCATATTATCCGTTCACGGTCGGATAAAAATACTAGGATGCCCTCCCCAAAATAGCCGCAAGGATGAGTGTACATGTTACGATAGCAGAATTTGAAATGTCTTGATGGCCAGCTATAGTTTAATCAGCTCCAAATTGGCAAGAATTGTGAGGTTCATATTTATCCGCGCACAACCGGGTGTTATGATGCGTATGTATTATTTATTGACAGCACAGTTTGAAGGCGTCTATAATGTACCTGACCCACATGCATGCCAATATATAAACGAGCAAGTAGGGATTTTATTTGCCTGTGGATAAAATTATGTCTCACTTTTGTGCCAATTTTGAACTGATTAAACTGTAGTTGTGACAGATTTTTTTCTTCCTGTCCATGTAAATAGAGCAACATCTGTCCTAGTCAATTTAGGACTTGTTGGTTGTTGTCAATGTTACAATATCTCATATTATCCGTTCACGGTCGGATAAAAATACTAGGATGCCCTCCCCAAAATAGCCGCAAGGATGAGTGTACATGTTACGATAGCAGAATTTGAAATGTCTTGATGGCTAGAAATAGTTTATTCAGCTCCAAAATTGGCAAGATTTGTGAGGTTCATATTTATCTGCGCGCAACAAGAATCCCTGGTGTTATGTGTATGTATTATTTATTGATACGCGCAGTGTGAAAGCGTCTATAATGTACATGCATGTCAATATATAAACGAGCAAGTAGGGATTTTATTTGCCTGCTGATAAAATTTAGCCTCACTTATGTGCCAATTTTGAACTGATTAAACTGTAGTTATGTGGCAGATCTTTTACTTGTCCATGTAAATAGAGCAACATCTGTCCTAGTCAATTTAGGACTTGTTGGTTGTTGTCAATGTTACAATATCTCATATTATCCGTTCACGGTCGGATAAAAATACTAGGATGCCCTCCCCAAAATAGCCGCAAGGATGAGTGTACATGTTACGATAGCAGAATTTGAAATGTCTTGATGGCCAGCTATAGTTTATTCAGCTCCAAATTGGCAAGAATTGTGAGGTTCATATTTATCTGCGCGCAACAAGAATCCCTGGTGTTATGCGTATGTATTATTTATTGATAAGCGCAGTGTAAAAGCGTCTATAATGTACATGCGTGTCAATATATAAACGAGCAAGTAGGGATTTCTTTTGCCTGCGGATAAAATTTAGCCTCACTTATGTGCCAATTTTGAACTGATTAAACTGTAGTTGTGACAGATTTTTTACCTGTCCGTGTAAAAAGAGCAACATCTGTCCTAGTCAATGAATTTAGGACTGGTTAGTTGTTGTCAATGTTACAATATCTCAAATTATATTTTCAGTGTATGTTTCCACAGGGGCGAATCCAGGGGGGGTGCTGCGGTGGCTGCAGCACCCCGGGGTATGAAGAAGAAGAAAAAAAAGGGGAGAAAGAAAAAGGGGAGAAAGAAAAAGGGGAGAAAGAAAAAGGGGAGAAAGAAAAAGGAAAGGGGGAAAGGAAAGGAGACAAAAAAAGGAAAGATAAGAGAAGAAAAGGAAACGGAAAAGAAAGGCAATATTGGGGCATTAGAACAAGAAAAGGGCTTGATCAATTGCATTTTTGGGGGATCGTCTTTTCACAGCACCCCGGGGTGCGACCATCCTGTATGCGCCCCTGTGTTTCCAGATCCTGGGAGGTGGACATAAGGGGTAAGGTATGGATTAATGCCATTCTCAGTTACAATAAGTATATATATGGGGTATTTTATCTAATTATGTGTGTAGAAAAGAAGTCTATTACACTAAAAAATAGGAGATCAAGAAAATATGGGATAGCTGAGAAGGTGTATAAGACTAACTAGAGGAGGGGTGCTTTCAAAGAATACTAAACTCTCGAAGTTGCACTGGCCCCCCAAGTCCAAAATCCAACACAAATTGTTATTGTGACATTCCACATGAAGAATGCAAACCCTTGCGCATGAAACTGCCATGCGTTTGGGTGGGGGCTGGGCCGAATTGCAAATCTTCAACAATGCAACACTGCCGGGCCATCAAAAAGAGACGCATCAGGCGCCTGTATGTGCATTAAAACATTGCACAAAAATGTTAAAATGAGACGCCATGCGCCATATGCCTTGACGACGAAATTGAACAACAAAAACCAAATACCCCAGATTAGATGGTGACCACGGTCAAAGTCCTTTAGTGCTCGGCCTGTGGGTGGATGCTTTATCCCTATGCATGTCATCTGAGCAGTGCACATACCCTCAACTCCAGTATAAACCAGGGGTTGAATTTTGGCGCGAATCCGCGGATCGATTTGCGTAAAACCAGGTGGTCTGGATTCGCGCAAAAAACAATCCAAAACAGGACCTGAGATGACTCATATTTGACCCTTATTCAACAAACATGCGAATTTTGAAGTTGTGCAAACTTATAGCATTCGTCTTGATATAATTTGTCATTAATTTGGCAATAATCTATGGATTCTCGCAAAATCCTTCCGAGAGAATTCGTTTGGATTCGCTTGGCTGATTACAAAATTCTACCCCTTCAAACGCAAATTGACAAACAAGATATCTGACACTCAATTTCTTGATATTATCTGAAACATAATTTCTTGACATTATAAGTAAACTATTTTTGACATTGACTAATTGGACGTTCTCGTGTTGCTGCTTCGACTGCGAGAAATTATCTTGCAAAATAGAATCGTTGTCATACTGTAGTCATCATAGCCCACATCTCTGAAAACCTCATTGTACATGAGATAATTCCATTGAAGTTCCATGTATGGCGGAAATAAGTTATTTAGAGGCTATGGGTGTGTATTAATATTGCACTGGCAAGCCGTCAGTTGTTGTTATTTATGATTTTTTTGTCAGTGTTCAGGGATAATCGTACATTGGTTGTTTTGTATGATGTGTTGTCAGTTTGCCAGGGGTCGTGTCTAATCTTATTATTTTACTTCAAGTACAGGGTGTTTTCACTTCAGTACAGGGTGTATCAAAACAAATAGGACTCTTTCGGCATGGATTTAATCCATGACCAATTTGATTTCATTTTTTCCTAGAAATGCATTTTTTTTTTAAATCACATTTATAACCATGACATTAAAATATCTTGTAAATAAAGTTACAGAGCAATATGTTTCCAAATCAGATTTTAAAATAAGTTGTCCTGGCACTAGGACTGTTCATTTTCTGATTATTGCTTTAAGCTTTCTGTTTGGGTGGTTATAAGGGCAGTGTCAACCTGGCACTTGTTTCAAAAATTGAATTTCCTATTTCTCTATTATTTTATACTTTTATATGTATTCTATCATTACCATCATAAGTTACTAATCTGAAGCGATTATTTCCCGTTCTTTTAGGTGATTTAAAATTGTTGTTTTGGTAAGTTTGAGCCAGGAAAAGGTGCGTGGTTATTTGGCGGGAATTTAAGCGGAGTTCCGCGCTTTTCAAATGCTGCGATAGCTGTTCGATTATTGCGTCGCGCGCTGAATCTTCCCGTGCGTAATACTAGACGCGCCGCTTAATATCCGCGACGAAGACGCGAAAACAAAAGAGCGCAAAACAATGCCTAAAAATGTAAACAAAGGCCAATCTTACGATCATTTAAATTTCAGTTTTATTCCAATTTCTTAACATTGTGACAATATAAATTGAATCTGATAGTTTATTTTGATTGTCCATAATAGTATACTCGCCTTTAAGGTCCCACGCCCGTGTATTCCGAGAATATTTGGCTTTAAATGGTGGAAAATGTCAATATTTTTACTAAATCGCTGTTTTCTAGAAGTTCAAATATGAAGGAATTTTACGATTTTTCAGACAGCATAACTAAAAAGATATCAAACTGTCAGGTAAGATTTTACTACCATTGTGTAGAGGACTTTCAGCGCTAGGAGGCAATTTTTTATTTTTTCGATTATGGATTTTAAACTCGAGATATGCATCCAAAAAGTGCCAAAAATGTGATTTTTTAGATAAAAATCTCATTGTTTGCACATTTTGGTCAATATTTTCAAAAATAGAATTTTTTAAGCAAAAAAAAAAAAGTGCTTCCTAGATAATTGACTTTAGATGATTTTGGTGAAATATTGAAATTTTTAATCAAAAACTGATTTTGTTAGGTTGTCTGAAAAAATTTGGCGCCAAAAAAGTGATTTTTGGGCAAAAATGTAGAAATCACTTTTTGGGGGGAAATTTAATACCAAATATAGATTCTCCGACTCATTTCATTTGAAAAATTGTATACTTTTATGTACATTAAATTATTAGTTTAAAAGTTACAGTGCTTGATAAATTTCATATATTTAGGGTTGACACTTGGTTAAATGCCCGTAGTTCTGCGGTTCTTAATTCTGAAAGTTTCAGTTTCGGATTTCTAGGTACTTTATAAAGACACAATTGGTGCCTATGAAGACACAATTGGTGCCACCTGTGCTAAATGAACCGATATGAAGTCGCTTCATGCACTTGAATGAATTATATAAACTATAGCAAACTCACGATGATTGCAATTTAATAGTGTTATTTGACACACTTTATTCTGCATTTATATTCCAGCGATTGTTCATGGTGTCAAATTCCGTTTGGAGCATCGTAGATTATTCGGAGCATCATAGATTATTCGGAGCTCTTAAATTTTTCATTATAACTTGGGGTTTCTTAATTACAATTACTGGGCTAACCTATTTCACTGGAAGGTTACGTGGCATTAGTCTCTATATCACCTCCTGCCCCCTGAGGATTCTAACAAGTATTTTAATGGCTATTCTATCCAGTAAAGATGGTATTTAAATTCCATTTTCTGCTTTGATCAAATTATATATCATTCAATCACTTCCCACCCCCATCCAATGGAATAATTCAAAGTAAAGTAATGTAACAAGGCCCAATTTACCAAAGCTGCCCCGTGTGATTGTGTATACATTCATCAAAAAAAGTAACTATACAGGTAATAAATGGGCTTCTAACTCTTAAAATATATATCCTATCTAAAAATATTAAATAATAAAGTTGTTGAGAAATTTGTCTTCTTTAATATGAGATATTGCACGCTAGGATCGGGTGATTATTGAGGGAGTGGCACTCAAAAATGTAAGGAGAAGTCCGATTTTTATTTTCTACACGCGGACCAATCTACGGGTACCTTATCGATTACCGGTAGTGCAATTGGGGGATGCATGCGCAGGTTGGACAGTCTGCCGATGGATCAATATGCCACACACACACGCTACATGTCATTCTCCCCTCTCCCCCCCCCCCCCCCCCCCCCCCGTGTTGAAATGTAAAATGTGAATTTGAAATTGTGACTTTACCTTACATTTTGGATTGTCGCTTCTTAACTATTCAACCGATCCTAGCGTGCAATATCTCATATTAAAGAAGATAAATTTCTCAACAACTTTACGATTTAATATTTCTAGGTAGGATATATATTTCTAGAGTTGAAAGCACATTTATTACCTGTATAGTTACTTTTTTTGATGACTGTATTGTCATCAATAATGCATCATTGACTATTAAATGTAATAAAGCACTCGGCAGCAATGTGCTGAATTCATGGCAGGCAATACGCTATAATGGATAGATCAATATTTGAGGCCGAAAGAAACAAGGTTAAAATTGAACGCCAAAAAGAACGGAGGAGGATGAATACAGTTTGTAATAAAAAGACCGACTAGAGCCGGGTGAATACCAAAGTATGTCAATACTCCCAAGTGTGAACATTTTGTGTCCAGAAGGTAACGACAAATAAAACCCTGTTCTACGGGCCCGGCCGACCAATAAAAAAAATCAGATGGATACCGACACAAATTTTGAAAATCTTTTAGGATTGTTCTTTCTTTCTTGTTTGACCAAATATAGCATAAATACTACAGAATAGGAACCCCAATGAACCACCTGTATGTACTACTGTAAAAGCCAATATTTTCGCGTAAAGATTTTTTCGCGCATTTTGACATCATAGACAATTTGCGATTATTTTTTTCGCGGGCGACCTTCTGGATGCACTGCATGAATGTTGAAAACAATATCTTCGTGTGATATAATTTTTCGTGAAAAAATATTCTGCGCGAAAAGAGCAAAAATAAAACCACCGCGAACATTTCAGCTTTTACAGTATCAGTTTTGATGACACTTGGAGTCGGAATGTTGTGTACTGCATGCAGTTTGTCACGTCAAAACAAGTGGTTTGCCTTGCACGAGTACATACTCACTGAAGCGTATAATGACTATACAGAGTTCAAAGATGTCTATTTTTTGACATTTGTACTGGATTCTTGAAATAGACAGCCGACATTTTGGGCAACCAATGGAAGTACTACATGTAGACTAGACAAGTCTAGTACTCCCAATGGCCCAACAAAACGACAAGTCCAACACAACCTAGAATCATAAGCCTGTTAATATTAATTCAAAAACAAAATAAACTATTGGAAATAAAGTCATGCTTCCCCGCAGCTAATAACGCAAGTGGCATAATTTTTCTGTTGAATTCACTGACCCAATTTATATATTCTGTTTTATCCATATCAAATATTGTTATATATGTGTCTGCTGTCTGCTCAAAATCTTGTCATGTGGACCTTGGATTGAGTTACCAGCATTTGGGCTTCTCTCTTTACAGTTTGAGCTTATTTGCAAATCAGACAATTTGGGTGACTTTCACTGCTGTTTGGTCAATTTTTCCAACATTATATATGTATCATATGCGAATTTGGAAAAATACTACATGAATATGATTAATACATGTAGTATTCATGGGAACAATTTGTGAGTTAATATTTACCAAAGGACAGTGACTCTTCACTATCAGGCATGCGGGATTGATTACAAGAGTTTTAATAGAGTCTCTTCCTCTTGTCTGGTCACAGCCACTGAACCCCAACGTCACTTGTGGCTATCTCTATGGCTCGTGGAAGAGGTTATTACGGGTCATTGTGAAGCTATCTGGACATAATAGTTCAACGAGTTGTAAAAACATAACATGATAATAACGGAAGGACTGTAGATATAATTGAATCAATTCGTGTACAGATCCAGCCATAAAACCATGTAAAGCTTGTCCAAGCTCGCCATTGGTTTGCATGGGACTAATTATGTAATCACCCAAGCTAAATTATTATGTCTTGTAGCCTCTTGGAAAACTATAGAAGAAGCAGGGTTTATATTTTCAATTTATGACAGGTATTTTGCCAGTTGGAAACATTTTGCTGTTTGGACTGGCATTTTGCCTTTTTGACAGGTATTTTGTCTTTTTTACTGGCATTTTGCCTTTTTGACAGGTAATTGGTCATTTGGACCGGTATTTTGCCCTTTGGACAGGTGTTTTGCCATCTCGAATAAGATTTTGCCTTTTGGCTAAGTAGTTTGCATTTTGCCTTAGATGTATTTGCCTTTGAACAGGCATTTTACATTTGGATAGGTGGTTGGCTTTTCAGACAGGTATTTTGCCTTATAATACCATATATTTTCCCAAAAGTTTCGTATTTTGACAAATATTTAACCTTTTGGACAAATATTTAACCTTTAAGACATTTATTGTTCCTAAAATAAATTACATTTTGGACATTTTTGGACTGACTTTTATTCTTGTTAAGAAGCATGAAAGCTTCATCAATTTGTTTTACTATAAACATGGAAATGTTCGCGCTACATTAATTTCCGCGCTCCAAGCAGCTTACCACAAAAAACAACACACAAATATATTTATTGTGTATAAGTTATGTAATGAACTTTCAAATCGCGAATTTAAAAACATTATAATCGCACGAAAATTCCTGCTTAGAAACGTCCACTTCTGAAATCCAGGAGTCCACAAAAAGAACAGGTTATTGATAAAATTTCATATAGAGAATGCCAAATACGGCTTTAGTTGAATAGTTTAATTTGATACAGATTGTCAAAATTTCAAAATGTCACAGCGAGAATGCTAAATACCGCTTTCTCCGATGCACACCATGGTTAGAATTTTGTTGCACCTTGCGAATGCGAGAATCCAAACAGATTCTTGCAACCACATTTTACGAGAATCCATGATTCTTGGCGTTGGTGTTTGATTTGATACAGATTGTCAACATTTCAAAATTTTGTAGCTAGAATGCCAAATACCACTTTCTCTGATGTACACTGTTACTGAATACCTGTTTTGAATTGTTTGATTTGATAATGTCACACAAATATACTTACAGTTGCCTGTTATGCTTTTGTGAGGCCCTCTGGGCACTGCCCACTCAGACAGTGTCCGTCCACTCAGCATCGAAAATCATTAGGTTATTAGACTTACCGGCAATATACACTTAAAATAGGACTGTAAACGGGTAATGGCGCTTAGGCCTCACAGAAAAGGTTGTTTGGCTATCCCCCATTGCGCAAATCTAACTTTCGTTATTGTAAAATAAAATAAAATCATTTATTTACTTACTTAAATTGTTTAATTTGATTTGATTTTCTCTCAATTTAAAACATAAAATAATCAAGTGCAATAGCAATAAAAAATGTGTGATTACCTTCAGAATTGATTGGTCAACATTCATTCATTTAAACACAACGCTGCTCCCCAAGAGGGCAGTACAGAGAACAAACACCAAAACAATTTAAGTTTTATGGCCTTAATCAGCAATTGGGACAAGTATTTCATACAGGGCAATATCCCAGTAGGTATGTCATGCGATGTATTGTAACATTATGTTTCATTAACTTGTGTTATTTATTATCTTTGTAAGCGCTTTGAGCCTCCGGGGAATGGCGCATCACAAATACTTGTATGAATGTATGTATTCTAAGAGCGGCTGTCAATGCTTTCATGCACGATCAATGCTAGGAGTTCCCTTACACAGGGTCAGTAGAAGATAAACGGACAGGGGTAGGCAATCTTGCTTGACCCAAATAAATTGACCATTTATACGTAAATGCAAAAAAAAATTCCTACTCTTTATTATACAGACACTTTAAGTTACAGATTACAATATTTTGAGATCATAGTACCTCCATCTGGACCTCTGTAAACTGCCTTTGACCAAACTCTTAAACAACTCAAAGCCTGTACTGCTTATAGTTTTCAATGCACATTGACCAGAGATTGCTGGAATCAATATTATCAGAATGCCCTCTCCCCATTCTCAATTGGGTGGTTGAACCCTGAAGCGGTTTTATAGCTACACATCAGCTTTCCATTGATATGCAACACAATATATTAAGTACATGAACATATCACAAAATATACAAAATAAGAGATTAATAGACATTTCCGAACAGTTTTGACAGTGCATTAAGTTACATTAATATGTCACTATCAATCACATTGGTTAGCAAATCAGAACAAAACAGTACAAAAATGAAATCATACAAATGCATTTTGGGAAACCATAGAAATGCATTGTGGGAAACCAAAAGATTTTGCCTCCAGACTGAACCATCACACATCAGTGTCAATCAACTGCCCCATGCCCATTTTCTTACAAAAAAGGACGACGACAAATGATGGCGAGTAATTGAAAAATTGCATCGCACTTGTCTGCATTGTAACTGGCATTATCAATGCCCATTTTGCTCGGTATTTGCTCAGTACATCTTTCTTTAGTGTGTGTACAAATAAAAATTGGCTCTTGTTCCGTAATTCTGTCGCCATTCTGAATGGAATCTGTCAGCAGAGGTGCCTGGGCTGGGAAGTAGGTTGCCATGGTAACTGCTTATTGTTACTGCATCAAGGTGTTTGTATTGCTTTAAGCTAAAGGTAAACTGTGGAACTGAATATTATTTGGGAATGAAAAATTGATCACATGCTGCCGGAGGTTTTTAAAGATATGTTTATGTGGTGTTGAATTAATAATTGGTTGCTTCTATTTATTTCACACAAATTTGTTGAAATGCTGGGCTCAAAAATCAAATATTATACTAGACGGGTTGAATATTCCAAGCACGCTATGACAAGTTTCTGAAACAGAAACAAACATCCACTGGTTGGGACAAGTGCTCAATGAATTTGATGTGGTCACAATAACATTTGAGGAAGTTTAATACAATGACTCTGGAATTCCCTCGAACATTACAGACATGTATCCGCATTTGATTTGAACATTTTGTTGATGAAATGGTGGGTGTATGTGTGTGTTCATGCATTCTGAACCATCCGGATGACAACGATTAGCAGGTGGGTGGTAAACCGATTTCGTAGAATGATGCGCTCCCGTTTGATTTGATGTGCTAACATGATCATGATGAAATGCGATTCGAACAACCTGATCAAAATGCTTAATCAGGATTCATTAGCCAAAAACATTGGGAGGAGGGGACAGGAAGTCATGATTCTGTTTTTTAATTGTGGGTGATGGATGTTTTTATATTTTAGAAAATGTATGATTGTGAGGCTGATTTTGGTTAAATGATAAATTGAGGTTTTAGAACATAATTTTTTGATGTTGAAAATTCCAGTTTGTCAGTGCTTCCTCATCCCCATTTGAAACTGGAAATATCTTTTCCAATTTCAAAAAATAGAGCTGATTCGAGTGATAATAACACATTACCTATTTTCCAAAACTTTATCCTACCTTAAATCTTCAGCACATTTTCCATACAATATAGTTTTTGTTTTGAGGACAAGAGGATATGATTGTCTGTATTAGCAAGGACATAAGAATACCTTTTATCCTATACTGCGATTCAGGCTTCTTCATTAGCGTCATCGACTCATAGTGCTTCACCTACGACATTTTAAAAGTTTATTTTTCCCAGGATCATATCTTTCCGTATCATCATGACGCAAGTTTTAATACCTCGCCGCCGTCTGTTCTGAAGGCTTTTGCCCCTAGTTACGAGAAAGTAATGCGCTGTGTGCCAGGTGTTACTGCTACGATTTCAACCATCGATATGGATACTCCCAAATGGATCCATGGGGCATAATCGGGAAAGAATCAATTTTTAAAAGCGTATTAAGCTTCTTTATTTTGACCTGACGTTTTATACTGAGGGTAGTGTGGGGATAAATAAAATTTGATGCAGTTTGGTTAGAGACGGCTGGGTGATGGGAGAAAAATTAAAAGAAGAAGGGGGTCAATCTTGTGTTTAAGGAGGAGGAAGACACTCATGGAAGGGGTCAAAGTGCACAGGCTAGGATTGACCTGGCTGCTAGTTCATTAAAGTGGCGTGCGCAAAGGGGCGATGCCCCCCCCCCCCCCCCCCCCCCCCCCCCTAGTTTGGTCTTTCGGTCAGGGAAGAATGATCAGTCGAGCTGGAGTGGTCACTCATAATTAGAATAAGTTTGGGCTCCGGTTTGGGAAACGCCACTACGCTTGAATGGCCACCACAGACCCCCGACCTCAACCCCATTGTGCACATTATTGAGACGAACTTGAGCTTAAATGCCCAGACGATCCACTCTCAAACAAATGGTATTAGGCAAGATATTTGTGCTTAGATAGAATGCCAATGAGAATGCAGGCTGTCATTCAAGCAAACGTTGGTCCAGAGTGTGACGTGATCAAGGTAAAAGATGAGACTCATGTCGGCAATTTTTGATTTTGACTTTTTAACATGAGTTAATTGGCCCATAAAAACGCTACACTTTGATCCAAATCCCATCACAATTGGACATCTGGTTCCAGAGATATGACAATTCTTGAATTTTCCTAACAATGAAAAACATAAGAATTTATCACCTTTATTATTGCCTTATAACTCAAATTCAATATTAGCGACAAATAATGTTTGGGGTCACTGTAGGTATAGCAAATAACAATATTGCTATCATCGGTAGACAGCAGAAAATAATAGTTATCAGTAGTTGATTTAATATCAATGTTGCTGTTGGCAATACACAGCAAGTATCACTAATGACAAATCTAGACGGATGGAAAATCTGTATACATAATTGCTATCAGCAGTTGATAGCAATAGCTAGCTATCAGCAGTTGATAGCAATAGCAATATTGCTTTCATCAGTAGATAACAGCTTTCCCTATTCCAGCTGATATCGTTCCATGTTGGTTGCCCCAACCTTCATCACAATCTTTGTAATCTATTCCAAAACAATAAAAATACATAGCTCAGGGATGCAAGACATGAGACGAGACCATACAAAAATGTTCTGGAAGTGATTCCCCCTCCCCACTCCCAATTTGTTTTTTCATTTGTCATTTTTTTAACCTTTTGGGAATCGGACGATGATATTTCAGCATAATAAGAGTCAAACTTTTTTTTTTTTGGGGGGGGGGGGTGATACTTTGTAGCCTATTCTCCAGACGAGCCTAAATGTAAAAACATAAATGTTAAATGCTGCGCGCAAACGCTCGGGCCATCTGGCCAAGCTTGCATAAAAAGTTCAGGAAATGGATCAATCACCCACTTGCATCCCTGATACCTGCCCTGCATCTTAAATCAAGCTGTAATGTCTTAATGTCCCCAGATATTGAGATATGTCATCATATGTTGATATTTTTAATGGCAGTGTTACAATATTCCCCTCAACAGAAAAGGTTGATTGATTTTGCAGCATAGTCTTTGCACCATGAAACAACCGATTGTATAAATAGAAATAGAGTTATTATTTGTAAATCATAATGATATACTAATACCTTTCATTTCATTTGATACAAGTCAGACCAATCTTTTAACAGTATCCTTTTGTTTTCGTTTTTCTCGTTTTTCCCCTTACAGATTGCCGTCAGGTTTCACACAACTCCATAACATGAGGCACTTAACATTAAATGATGTTTCACTAGAGAGTCTCCCTTCAGACGTAGGAAGGTAACGTACACAGTGTTGTAATCAATATTCTTTTAATGGTGACAGCTCTACTAGGAAATTGCACGATTTCTGGAGACAGGGGCTATTACGTGTCTGTAATGGTATTTGCGATGTTATTTGTCGCATCTGATTGAGTTGCGTTTTGATTTATTTCGTCCATAGTGGATTGGTATTTTAACAGTAAATAGGTGAGGATGGAAGCAAATGGGGACAAATTCCACCATCTGTGGACAAATACTGTTAATATTTAATGTTTTGTGTGCTTAAATCACGTAAATTGTTAGCTGCAAACCTTGACTGTAGATAACTGATGATGCAATTTGTTGGATTCATTCTCAGAAATGTTGCGCTCGTGAATTACCAAGATACATTATTAATATTAAAGCATCACAAGTGATAGTATCAATTTCATTTCATATGAAAAATGTGTGGACATCACTTTCTGTACCAATCAATGATATTTAAAGGGGTGCCGAGAGAAATCTGGTGTTTTTTTTGCACCTACGTAATACTTGGCCATATACTAACTACCATCCGAAACCGTTAACCTTAATTCCCTGTGTACCGTGTAAAATTTCACGTTTTGGACATTTCGATGTAGATCACATACAAATTATCAGCACCACCCGCCACATAAATTGCATCAACCAACATTCTACCTAGCGCCATCATTCAACGCTTTTCCCATAAATTATTACACTTCAGGGTATCCTACGTAGTTTATCTATTGAAACAATTCATTTTTTTCCCAAATTTGTTTTTCTCCATAATCTCTCAACCCTCTTTTAAATATTGATTTATATCTGGGTATGCTCTGTTCCATTGCATTACATAATTTATAGCGATCTGGGTTCTCCGACCAGAGTGTGGATGGTTTGTTATCTACACAAGTTGGCCCCCAACCCCATGCCTGGTTAGCAATCTTGGTCAGTGCACTTTGACGCCGGCAACCTTTGAGTGTAAATACAGAATCCCAGATGACATTTAAACGCTAATTGACGAGGGCATGCCCATGCATTAGGCAGTCACAGTTGTTCAATTAAATTCATTAGCGAAGATTTGGATGTACTCATTTTACCTCAATTATCTCAATGTCGTTTTAATCGTGTAATGAATATTTGGAGACTTTATTTGGGATGGTTGCCACCTGTCTAAGAAAGGGTATGTAGAGCCAATTTATACTGTTCTAGTTTAAACACAATTTTCTGAATCCTCATGATAATTATTAAAAAAACGCCAATAACAAAGCAAGGATTTTTCACTGGATATATAGCCGATTTGAATTGGGAAACTCCTGTTGTTACGGAACTTACGGAAGTGATAAACATTTGTTCTGTTGTCATGGTTATATTCTTATTCACTTTATAAAAGGAAGGCCTTATTCATGTACATTGATTAAGGTCATAATCTGTTTGCATAATAAATATATTACAGAACTTTGAATTTCTTTTACTTTCATATTTGAAAATCATTGCTAAGAAATAAATAAATCAAGTGGGGAATGTAAGTCTCAGGTCCGTCGGAACCGCTACGGCAGGTATGGCAGCTGCCGTACCACTTTTCCGGGGAGGAAAAAATAAAATTAAAATAAAAATAAAAAATAATTTAAAAAATAAATTTAAAAAATATTCGAGAGAACATAATAAGACATAACACGTACCTATAGTATACTGTACTATTAATATCATAGACTGTAATCTACGACTTTACTGTACAGGACAGAATGTTTAACAGTTGATAATTATTCCATATAATTTATTATAAGTGCTATTAACTTTACCATGAAATACGAACACAGGCTGAAAAAGTAGGCAATAAGGAATCTCCTTGCGGGGAAATTTGAGCATTTGGTGGGAAATTTTACTCTTTCATTAAGAAATGCATTCCATTTTGGAGGGAAATTTGGAATCGCTTGCCGGGAAAAAACTATTTTTTTTCAGGCCATGAGTACAAAATAATGAACAGTTTTCAAAATAATGATTTTTGTTTTACGCGGGGAGCAAAACCCAGACGCAACCTTGAAAACAAGAACCAATGAACAGAATTTCATTAGCCTAGAATACGGATAATCAAAAACTGTGGCGGACAACCAACGTTTCCTGCCAGGTTTTTTCCCTTAATTCGAACACTGTTTGCATTCAAACCTTGTACAGTATGTGAATGTGACATCATTGTTTAAATTTGACCAAGTGCAAAATATATGGTACTGTCATTGATTTCAAAACAAAGATTTTTATATTTTTAATTTCCTTTAAAAACATAGAATATACAACGAAATTGACAATAATCTATTATTTTTTTGGGCACGTCTTCTTATGTTTTTATAGCGTCCACACAAGCACAGTGCAGGTATTATTAAACGAGGACGGTGTAAGAAACGTGGCAAGGCTTCACTCATCCTTGAAAGCAAACATCCAAGAATAGTATCAGTGTAAAAAGACAGGCTTATAAATAGCAATTATATAGGCTTCATCAGTCTAGCATAGTCTTGCCAGCATGAAATGGTCATTCGACAAGTTCTACAAAGTCCTCCATAATATCGCTATTAAATAAGCCAGCCATTTTCACGATTGTAGCTCTGAATCCCTCTAGCTCTAGATATGGGGAAAATGTGACATATCGTATAACAAATCAGCAGGTTTGGATTGTCAAGAGCCGGATAATACAGCGTTTAAAAAATAAAAAAAAGTTCCAAAATTTTGTAATTTTCATCCCTTTATATATAGATTGATCAGTAATTTTTAGATAAAATTAACAAATAGATTTAATATGTCTCATTTTAGAATTACCATAATAGTAAATTGGCATTGCAGAGATGTATTTTTTATTTTACTTTTTCAACCATTTCTGGTACCAAACTACAAATTCATATTATAGTTCATTCAGTTCACTGCTTACATCTGCGAATTCATTCAGAAGAGCGTGGGTGCTCAAAACACTCGCATAGCACAACTGATGGCACAGTGTGAATCGTATGCATGACGCTTGCGTATGCCAAATTAACCCGCTATGATCACGAGAGTGGTTGGCATCTACTATAGTCACATTACAAGAGAGAATGTAGAACTTATTGAATGACCCTCGTATGTAGTACAAATTTGGCACGCATGGACGGATGGGTGGGTACTCATGGAAAGGCAACCAACTGATGAATATAGGTGATATCATCATCATCATCATCATTATTATTATTATCATCATCCTACAGGTGCGGTTAAGAAATGAAATACGGGTCAATTCCCAGGGTGTGCATGTACATATATGCAAACACATGCTTGGTAACGTTCTTAACTATGGATGCGCTGGGATAATACAGGTTTTCATTCAAATTCATAGTTCCCGTCTTTAGGATAGCTTTCGAATATTCAATGTGAAATGTTTGATGTGAGGGGATTTTATTTTATTTTATTCAGCATATCATCGTATCATACCAAAATTAGCATTGAACGGTTTACAAATATATAAATTAAGCAATTCAAATAAACATACGCTTACACCAAAACATAAAAATGGTAACATTTTTAAAAGCTATATAGACACTTACTTTGTATTTCCATATTTTGATACCTCCTTTTTTTCCTAAATTCTTTGTGGGATTAAAAAGGGGTTTGAAACTGATTGAATAACAAAATAAATGTTTGACATTGATTTTAAAAACACCATACATTGATTTAAAAAAGCAAAGGAAATTGATGTTGAACAGAATTTCAATACTTGTGTTCATTGCCTTAAATTTTCAAGGTATTAAATTGGATTGCAAAGATTTTTGAAAATATATTCCAAGGTTACGTTGTTTCACAATGCATAAATGAACTACTGATGGTTTCATTATCAAAATTGTTCTGTGATCCAGAATGTCTAATTAACTGAAACAGCTCCCATGTAACGGATGAAATGATATGAAAAGTTTTTATAGGATTAAATTAAAGTAATAAGTAAAAACTCATCTACCCGACCAAATTAGCTTTTTGACCAATTGTACATCAACAGTATAGATAGATGTACGGTATAATATAATTTCGGTAAGGTGAGGGGAAAAAAACTTTTTTTTAAGAATTTTTTTACCTCAAATAATGTAAAATCTAATTGGCCGAAAATCTGCCGAATTCATTTTTGTCACACATTTTTAAACAAATTTCTGATTTTTGCAGATTTTGGGGACATTTTAGGTTAAAAAACAAACACCCGAACGACCCTACTTCACAGATCCGTCCGCCTGTAAAACAGGGTGTATATTTCCGTCGCCCTAGGCATATTTTAAAAGTTACGCATTTTAAACAGGTAGCATGACTTAAGATTCAAAATTCCTTATATTGACCAAAACAACATGAACAACGTGATGACGCACACGTGATGGTCAACATGTGCTGTGTTGCCTTGTGATTCACTCGTGTTATATTTTGGCGGGTGTGGACACGTTACATTCTGAAACGGTCCAAGGCGTGGTGGTGATTCAAACTTAAGCAGACTTGTAAACGAAGTTGGCTTGTATAAGTGTTGGTTAATGAGGAAAATGACTAAGTGTTAATTGATGGGTGGATATTTTTCATTTGTACGTTATTGTTAACGATGCTGCTGAAAGAAGTTTAAATCTGCGACAGCTGCTGGATCTATACCAGTTGCCTTTAACTTCATTGACTCTCTCGGTGCGTCATGTTGCGGTCGGTTTTTTGTTAGAGGAAATGATGTTTATTGATCGTAGGACCTTCGATTTGGTAAAGTTTTATTAGATTTTAATTATAATTGAGATGTAATATATGTTCATGGGACATGACCGAGGCAAACATAAATACAGGGTGTCCCAAAAAAGTGCACATTTTTAAGTGCATCATTTCTCAAATTATGTAAATTGCATAGTGACAATGTTAGCATGTTTAGATAATAATTATGTTGGTGACGTTTCAGCAATTTTCGAAATTGTCTATTAAATTTCAATTTTTTTTCTCTTGAATTTTTTTTTACAAATTCAACAATTTGCAAAAACATTTTTTCAATATTTGTTCTAATTTTTTCGATTATTTTTAAATCAGAAAAAAATGGGGGTCAGTCAGACCTGTAGAACAGAGTTGTTTTTGTCACCTAATGCATTATTTTGTACTAGTGTTCTATTACAGCAAAGCAACTTAACACACGTTCATGTTGAAATGCAATATGGTTGGGAAAGGGAATGGTATCTGACTATTATATTCATATGTTTTCGATATGGAGTATCTAGATGCCAGGTACTAAAATTGAAGAGGGTCCTTGCAAAAAAAATACATCAACATGTGGCTCATAATGGTTTGAGACGATCAAATTAGCCCTAATTTTAGACCAACGTTTTCAGATGTTATACATAAATATAGACGATGTCACTTCACTTGTAACGTCACAGCAGCCAAGCAAACAAAAGCTTGCCTGCCGGTATGATGCATGCACATTTTAAGGGGCGTCTATTATAAATCATACACCAAACCAAATCAGTCATCTGTAACAACAGCAGTCAACAACAGTCAATGTATGATCCCTCCATGCAAGGAATGGAACCGGGCACTTAACATTGTTGATCAACAATAGGTGATGGTGTATTAGTATGTGGGTTGAAATGACCTAAACTCAGTCAATCCAACAATGCACCATTTCAAGATGCTGCTATTAAAGTGATGTCTTCTACATGTGTTGCAGGGTCAGAATTTCGGCGCGAATCGATTTGCGTGGAGATTCGCGTAAAATCGCTACAGTGCGAAATCCAGGTGGATTCGCGTAAAAATATTTAAAAAACAAAAACAAATCCTAAGTCCAAAACAGGCGTTTTATGACTTATCCTTTTGAAGATGAACACCTTCAATTGCAGTTTGGAGATTGTTGAGATTAGAAATGATTTGCTTAATTGTTCTTTCTTTTTTGACAATGACAATAAAGTTGAAGTCGAGTGTTTTGATTAAAATTTGCAATTTTGTTTGATTTATTTCACCAGTCATCTGACACAATGACATTATGATACTTATAACCAGTGACAGTTAAGAATACACTGTTATAACTCAGTAATGTAAAAGTTAAATTCTGCACAGCTTATTTCACCAAGTAAACTTGCTCTTGACTTTTTATACCAATTTCTGTTAAACTTTGAAGCTTATTGTAGCCTGCCCTTACTGCTTAAAAGTGTGAAAAATGACCACCAAATGGCGTCATTCGTCGGTTGATTTTCAAAAATCTTCAACTTTTTTCCATCGCCTTATCAATGTTGAGGGATGTTCTATTGATGGCTACCTTTTGAATGTAGACAGCCTCTAGCCAACGAACAAGATAAAAGGTTGCGTCATGATTTGTGTCAAAAAGCGACAGTGCGTGTTATCGTTGAAGTGACACCAAACTGCATTCGGCCATTGACCTCTAGATCAGTTTATTACGCTGTGATTTTACGATCAAGATCCCACGGGTAGACTGAATATATGTATGTACACATTCCCCGGTATATCATGACATCAGTGAACAGTTTTCGGGCGCATTGCCCGCTACCGAAATGTCCGAAGGGAATCTAAATATACATACAATGTGGTAATCACGTGCATATATCTATTATTGCTATTTCTCTGATGCAAAAACTGACCTTTATTAAAAAGAATCTGAGGCTTCATCGAAATGGGCTTTTCCTTACATAATGTGATGTTTCCTTCTACTACTTAGTCACTGATTTTCTGGTTGAGCTCTTGACATTTGTTGATGTTTATTATTAGTATCTCATTGTTAACTTATTCTGAAGTATATTTAAAGATTATTTTTATTAACTGTAAGCTTACTTGTGGGGAAGCTTTCTGGCAGCATTCATTTGCCTGTCATCTCCCTGAATAACATATGGGGGGGGGGGGCGCCGTTGACAGCAGAATTTAAATACTTTTTGGGCTATGAGTGCTATTTTGAGAAAATTCTACCGAAAAATCGCCCCTTTAGTACATTTTACCATAGGCCACAGTTTTCTCAGGGGGCTGTTTTGTGAAAACTGTGGGCTAATTGCCCTTCGCTCCAGTCTATTTTGAGCCAACAGTGGTCCTATTGAGTCTGGAGACCACCACCATCAGGCGCGGGTGGATGATGACTCAATAGTGGGGGGTAAACCGCCACAAGGTAGTGGTAATACTTATGTTGTTAATTATATTAATGCGATATCATCATCTTAATATTTTTTTGTTCCACTTTCTGTTTTCTATTCTCGATACAGTTTATCCAATTTAGTCACACTCGAGCTCAGAGAAAACCTCCTAAAAACTCTTCCCGATTCACTGTCTTTCCTCGTCAAATTGGAACAGCTCGACCTGGGCAGCAACGAGCTGGAAGAGCTACCCGAGAACTTGGGGGCGCTGCCTAACCTGATGGAATTATGGCTGGATTGCAACGCCCTCTCGTTTTTACCACCGGTAGGTATATGACTATGGTGAGAACAGATGGGCTATTCCATTTGAAATCCATACACCTCCTATGGAAGACGTTACCTTTATCTTCCCCACAGGGAGTGTGAATTTTAAATGGGGATTACCTACATTGGTGACTCTATTTGGAATCTACACAACCTGTGTGGAAGATTAAGGTCATGCGTTCATTAGGGGGTGAATGGAATAGCTCTATGGTATATTCTAAAATATTATTAGCACGCAGAGAATTCTTGTGAATTTCACTTTGAGAGACGTATCTGTTATTATAAATTAATGCTGCAATAATGTGGGTTCTTCTGCAATCAACAATGTTTAATACGATTATTGGCTGACATTCTGACATTGCGGTGAAAAGTTGGCTCTATTGTTGGCATGGCAGGGTTGACTGATTTAAATGACATTTTTAAGTTTTGACTAAAGTTGGTAGTTCTAAGTGAATGTCTTAAATTGAGTGTTTTTACTTCATTCTTTGTATTTCTAATTCCACTGGTTTCTTTCAACACTCACAGGGTGTATTAGTACTTCACATGTTAAAATAATCAAAAAAATTGATCTTAAAAATAAATTATTATTATTATTATTCTGAAAGAATCATCGCCGCTCACAAGAATTCATTTGAGGGGCATCATACAATTTAGGGGCATCTTGTGTCCCTTTAATAGATCTTGGTTATGGTTATTATTCTGAAAGAATCATTGCCACTCATAAGAAATTCCTCCTATTGTGCGTATCCATGACAATTGCTTATGTTGCGTAGGGATTAAGCTGAGCTGGATTAACATAAATATTCATGTCCTCGTGAGGGCAAAACAAACAGAGCGGCTTTTTTATTCCAATTTTATTCCAATTTTAAAGGGCTATTTTTTTATTTGTCATAAGTTATAACTATTATTCAATGGATATCATTTCAATACAAATATTTATCTCTCAATGCAATGAAATACAAACCAAACAAAAAACATATTTTAGCCATCATTCAAATACTCTCATCAGTGTTCAACATGTACATTATCGTAACCTAACAAGCTAAAAGCTACTGTAAAAGGGACAATTTTTGCGCGTGTAATTTTTCACGCTTTGCACATTTTGAACAATTTTGCTTGTTTTGAATATATTTGCATATTTTTATAAATGCAGCACGAAAAATTTCCACATTTACAGTATTTTGTCTCTATTTACTCTCTTCCTGTGCTTCTTTATTTCCACTCTTTTGTTGCCACTCCTTGTAACTTGAGTCTTGGAATTACCATTTTCCTAGACCAATTTGCTCTGGTGTGACATTGAAGGTGTCATCAAAAATGTGAGATTTAATGGTTTATACTTCTAAAGAAAAGTGATGGCATGCTTCATTACATTTTTATTGAAATAACGATTCTCACGTTCACAGGCAGAAAAAGTAGGCAATACGGAAAGCTTCTTGCAGGGAAATTTGAGCATTTGGAGGGAAATTTTGGCATTTGGAGGGAAATGTTACTCTTTCATTAAGAAATGCATTCCATTTTGGAGGGAAATTTGGAATCGCTTGCCGGGAAAAAAACATTTTTTCAGGCCATGCTCACGTTGTTGAGCAATTAGTCCCCCTAATATACTGTGTGAAAATAAAAAAAGTATCTTGTTTGGTACTTTGGTACTTAATGATGAAAAATGCAAGTCTCTGATGTCATACGTCATAAGTCGTCAGATTGTGAACGGCAAATAGTAATCCGAATTAGCTCTGTTTGACTTTCCCAGCGGGTGCATATATTTTCTGCGATCAAATTTATAGGCGAGAAATCTGCATTTTGAATTCTGTGTGCGTCTGCGGTGTAACTCAAAGATTTTGACCTCAACATCCAAAGGCGGAACAACGGTTGATGAAAAAACATGATTAGAATTTGAAGATAAGATGCTTGTCGCGTATATAGTGTGTCATGTTGAAAATGTTTTGAGGGGATCCGCTCGAGTACGATATCTTGACTAAAGCAGAGACCATTAACCTGAATCGTCTCGTTATATGCTGCAAGGCTTGTGTATGATTATCCTATCCTATACAGACAAATTGATTATCTTTACTTTCTATATCTTGTCTACTTCTGTTCAGTGATGTTAGGGGTGATGGATCTAAAGAATAGTTGGGCTATTTTGATGTACTGTCAAAGTGGACATTTTTGCGCTACATTTATTATCACGCTTTTCGCGCTAAAATCAGCAAGCGCGAAAATAATAATGCCCCAATATATTAATTTTGTATGTAGGTTTATGTACGAAAGCTCAAAATCGCGAACATAAAAGCAAGCAAAATTGTTCAAAATGTGGAAGCGCAAAAATTTACACTCGCGAACAATTTACACTTTTATAGTATTTGGCTATGAATCTGTTTACCTTTGTGAGAGTTAAATATTTTTCCTGAAGTTAGGTTGAAATGCATCACAAAATATCATGGGTAGGTTATATTCAGCATATTGATTACTTTGATAAAACCATTCAAGGGTAAAAAGATAAGCTTACCTTGCTGTTAATTTTATCATGGATTACCAGAGAAGATTGATTATCCCTAATACTAGAAACATGTGGTGGGGATGGAATGAAGAACCGGGGAAATGGGGTTAAAGAAAAAAAACTTAACAAATTATGTACGCCGGCCCCAGGATTTGAACCCGGGCCGGTAGTGTGACAGGCAAGATACACCACCACCCAACCACAGAGAGGGCTACCCAGGCTAAAAAATTGAGACCATATATACAGAGCTAGTTCACCTCCACATCCCTCATCCCCCTTCTCTCCTCTCCCTTCCCCTCACCTCATAAACATGCATAAACAGCATTTATCAGGTGCTTTTCTAAAAAGATCAAAGCGCCATACACACACAAAAATACCGGCATAATTCTGTTATACCCTACACACCTACATCGGTAGTATGCGTCGTTCTTAAAAATCATGCAAAATGTAAATGTTCAAAGATTTTCCGTACAAATACTGTATTGACGATGTATGCATTCAACGACGACTACGGACACGACGAAAACATTTGTAGATGAGGTAAAAACATGGACGATGGTCGAGAGTTGTCGAGAATATTTTATATTTTATTACCAAGTATACTTTGATTCGTATTGTCACGAAAACTGATATTTGTAAGCTTACACATGCAAAATTATCTTGACACACGATTACAAATTATTGCGTCCAGATGGACGCAATAAAGAGTCCAGTTTAAAAAGTAATACGTTTTTAGCAAAAAGTATTGCGTCCCCAGACGCAAAAACGCAATGTAACGAGAAGCCTGGTGAAGGGTATAACAGAATTACTCCAAAATCCCTCTTCCCTCCTCTCCCCTCCCCTTCCCTCCTCTCCCCTCCCCTTCCCTCCTCTCCCCTTCTCTCCTCTCCCCTTCCCTCCTCTCCCCTTCTATCCTCTCCCCTTCCCTCCTCTCCCCCTTATATCCCCTCCCCTCCTCTCCCTCCTCTCATTATCCGCTTCTCCTTAACCTCATCGCCCCTTCCCCCTACCTACATCATCAAAACTATTCATGTGTGTTTAAACATAAAAATCAAAGCAATAACATATTTATACCGTTGCTTTAAAAAAGGGAAAATATATTGAACCAATGATAGATAAATCAACATGCTAGATATTGACAGACCTGAAGGGAAAATAGAGTAGATCATTACATCCCAATCCTGCGTGATTGATGCAATATTCATGGCGCAGGCACAATACAAGTTTTATCACGTATCGCATATTATCGCCATATCTCGCATATCATTTTGCCGTCAATGCGAAAACAGCTTGAGAGAGAGTCGGAGAGAGAGAGAGTCAGCGAGTGGGTGATCAAGTTACTTGATCTGTTTCTCCCCCCGCTGACGCGACGCACCAAACCGCTTCAAATCCAGACTTGGATTTTCTCTATACATTGACAGCGCAGTTTTTGTTGCGCTCTATGCCGTCATGATAACACCAGCAAGTGGTTTATGGTTCAGTGACAGAGATTTAAATCATATCTCGAGACGGAGTCGTCGTCGTTGCAAGTCATGCTCTTCGACCAAACTCCACCGTGCCTAACTACTTATGACTCAAATGTTCTGTAAAGCACCCATACCAGGTTTCGTCAAGTGGAGTTCGTTGACCCAGATTTACATTTGTATAAAAAAAATGAGTGGGCGATCTAGATGCCATAAGTAATTCAAGAAAATGTATCTTTATACTTAGTATAAATGATTTATATGCTACGGTTGTTATTTACAGGGTTTATTTACATAATGCTATTACGATTTGTGATGCACTCACAAAAATGTGCGAAAATTGTAAGTTGCCAAAATGTTGTTAAAATATTCATATACAAATAACCTAAATGCACAGAATAGTATGAATGAACAACAGTAAAGTTACGTTAATCTCATAATTAAAAAATATATTTAAATAAAAATCATGACAAAAGATGTACATAATGCATATTATTCTCATATTTATTGACTAGAGCTAAGAAATCTATACCAGAATCCATACTTTACCAACCAAGCCCTGGGTATTTTGAATATCATATGAAAGATACCCAGAGGCTATCTGGCCAGCTACTACCCTATACTACATTATGCGGTTCGTTGAACCGTGTACCGGATACTGAGACTAATAGGAGCATCATTCATATCCAATCAATCTTGCCACTTATTTTGAGCGGTCGGTCGTTCGGACGTCAAAAATTAAATGGATCTTTCAGTTTCGTCCACTAGGATGCGCACATAGCCAGCATGAACAATTCAAATTGTTGTCCTCCTTCCTAGGCTGGCATTACAAATACATTAACAGTCGTGAAATATTACTCCGTGTTTAGGTAGGTTGCCGCTCTGACGGCGTGAATATGCTCTAGGGGAGGCGCAGCGTAATGCAGTCGCCACGACGGAGGTGTCGCTACGAAATCCAAGACATGATGTTTATTTCCTCTTGTCATATTATTACGATGCGGAGTGAGTGCACGCCGTTTGCACATGGGTCTGTCGCAAATGGGAACATGTACAAATTTGATAGACGTTTAATCAACTCGGAGTGGTGTCATTACTTAGTATCAACCGGGATTCCATTAAGATGAACAATTTGTTGTCCAGAAGTTGCACATTGTTAATACATTTTTAAAATTTATTTTCAGGTATTAATACCCCAACACATATTTCAACAATTTTATTTTTGTGTCAGCATTTTGGTAAAACCTGTAATTGGCTTTTAAATGAATGAAATGGGGCAATTTGAAAATTAAAATTAAAACATCACCATCTTACCAGTTATTTGGAACAGGTGGTGCATTGCAGATCATAGGAACTGCCCATATTTCCTATTATTGTGTGACAGCGATATATTTTTAATTAATTACTATCCTACATCAAAATCCTCAAATTAATAACGTGTCAACTACTGTGACAGGTGCCCGACCTGATTTTTGTCATGAATATAATTTTAGCTCTTGAAATGTTCAAACAATTTAAAAGTATCTTTTAGAACTAATTTTTTATATGATCCAAATGGGGGGGGGGGGGGGGGGGGGGGGTAGTCACCTCGATTTCCTATGTTATGGCCCACGTTCAAATCCTGTCAGGTTTGTGCAAACGGTCTACAGTTCCACTCTCGGTT